>OX579641.1:23168561-23461738 GCA_951230915.1 Antitrichia curtipendula | reverse complement strand
GTTGTCGCAGTCCGAATTTTTGGTTTTCAGTTGTTTATCTAGAAAACGGAACGGAAACTATCAATTAGTATGTAGGTTTTGTCTAGAAACAGCAGAGGACGGAAAATTAGGAAAGACATTGAAATAGTGGAGTAGTTCGAACGAATCCAATCCTAATGGTGACACCCAGGAACCGGATTGGAATCGGATCCTTCGTCGGAAGTAGCAGTGAACTGGATTAGGGTTAGACCGGATTGGTGGGACCGGACCGGTAAACGTCATCATGACGGCTTTTAGGTCAGGAGAGATTATAAAAGGCCAGCACCTCCTCAGTCGCACTCCTTTTTCCAAACTCCGTTTGGTGAGAGTGTTTTGTCGCGCTCCTCGTATTTCGGCGCTGTGTGAATGTTCGCGTGTGTGCATGAGTGTGCGAGTGTTAGAGGTGTGTTGCAGGGTAGGTTCCCGGTTGCGTACCGATCGCTGTGCAGGATTCCGGTTGAGATCGGAGAGAGAACGTGAGAACGGGACGTGCGGCTAGGACTATGTGAGGTAGAATCGGAAAGGACTGTCTTAGATCTAGTCTGTGTCCATGCCGCAGCTTAGGCGGAACAGACCAGGCCCATCCACGTCGTCGGCTCCGGTCAATCTCCGGAAGGTCGTTCCGATTCTCCCTTCGACAGAGGAAGAGATGGAGATGCTCCGGTTGGATCTCAACCGGATGGGGTGCCAGGGTTTGCTCGACAAACCTTGGGGTTTCAAGGACGAGCGGATGGTGAAGGAGATCCAGGGAAAGTGGACGAACCAGTTCGACAACACGATCCGCTATGTTCCACATCAATGGACAGAAGAGATCTGGAGGGAGGTTTATAAGTTCCGGGCAGGAGGCTACGGGATGGCAAACCGGAAGGACGAGTACGTCCGGGGCAAGTTCCGAGGAGCGGTCAACCCCAAGGACGGATACGCGGTGAAAGACTGCATCGACGACCAGCACCGGAAACTGTTACAGTTCCTGATCCCGATCCTCCATCCGGAGAAGCCGACAAGGGTGACAATCATCCTCGGCAACACTATTTTCGGTGCCCTAAGCGGTGACCGGAAAGCGGACTGGGCCCGGATCATGATTCGATCTGGTGGCCCAGTTGACGACGAGGGTCGGAAGGAGTAGGCCGACACCCGTGTGTCCCTACCTCTTCCACCTCTATGAGCAACACCAGCTCCTTTTAGACTCGGAAGAGAAGGAGTGGAAGGCCCAGGAAAATCTCTTGAAATACGGAGAATCGGAAACGGACGAGGAGGAAGAGGAAACCGGATCCGAGACCGAAGAAGAGGAAAAAAATGAAGATGAGGCGGAGAGGCAGCCCAAGCGGCACAAGACGACGTCTCCGACCGGAAGAAGATCTCCACTCGGTGATAAAACCGGAAAGGAGAAGACACCGGAAGGGGAGAAGGTAGACTGTTCGAAGAAGAGACCGATCGACCCGTTCGAGAAATTGGTGAAGATCCTCGTCGACATCCGCCTGGACTGGGAGGCGAAGAGAATCGCCCTAAACCATATCGGAGAGTTGGTGCAGGCAACACCGGATAGCAAGTTGCCAGGAAAGGTAGCGGAGTGCATCACCAATCCGGTCGAGATCCGGAAGCAGGAAGCAGAGATCTGTCGACTTCAAGAGGAGGTCGACATGTTGAAGGCGGAAGTGGCCACCTTCAACGATGATATGGCCGCCACCCGGATAATGGTGGACGAGACGCAGAAGGTGGCGGAATCGGTGAAGGCGACTTTCGGTGAGACCGGAAGCGTGGCAGTCAGGGCCAGACTCTTCGAGGAGAAGGTCTTAGAAGAGAAGAAACTATCCGGTACCCGGATAGTCCGGATCCTGACTGACTTCACCGAGCAGGTGGAGAAGAATTTGGTCTTAGCACGAGGAGCGGCGGACCGGATGGAGGAGTGTACACAGAAGCTGACTGGATCGATGAGGGTCCACCTATCGGAAATCTCCATGCCGGAATCGTTTCCGGAAGTGCCAGACCCAAGGGAAGGAAGGGACCAGACTCCGCAGTCAAAGCCGAGTCAGCCTTCCCAGACCGCGCCGATCAACATCGAAGACTCTCCCGGTTCTGACATGCCAAATCCGATGGCCGGAGAGCGGAACAGGAACTTGGAAGAAGTCTTCGAGCAATTGGAGGCGGAGCCCAAAAGTCCTTCGTTGGGGCACGGGATAGCGATGTAGAATAAGTTAGGAAAGATAGGATAGGAACGGATCCGGATTAGTAATCCGATCCGGTAGTGTTAGGAGGACCGGAAGTTAGGATCCGGATTTAGGTTGACTTTTAACGGCTCTTTTTGCCTTTTGTTATTTTTGGAAGTTTTCAAAGTGTATATAATTCAGTCCTTGTGCTGAGGACTGAGAGTCTTTCCCTCTGCATCTTTCTTTGTGTTCTCTCTTTGTGCTTCTTTGTTGTACGATCTCCCATGTCTTGGCAGGATTGTGCATAACGGAGTTCGGAAGGCGCGAGCGGATGCGATGGGATTTCTCCCCTTGGTGTTTTCTTGGTTCTAAGTGCATGCGAGCGGATAGGATAGAGTTGGGAGTGAACTTCAGTGCCTCAGCGCGTCTAGAGTTTGAGATTCCGGGTGAGAAAGCCGTTGTTAGGCTAGGCGGATAGGGAGGGAGTCCTTAGTCGCGCTAGAACTCTTGGGTGAGAAATCCGGTTGAGTGTCCGATCTTCTGTGAGGTCTCACCATCTTAACAGTAAACGGAAGAATTCTAGTTGACGTTGGAATGGACGGGTGCACTTGTAACCGCCTTAGCTTCGCACGGAATAGGATGACATCAGGGTCGTTGTAGTATTGAGAGGATTGTACGGGGGGTCTTTGTGTGACCAGTGGACCGGATTGCAATCTGGATTGCTGTGAAGGACCAAACCGGATCCGTATTAGCCTAGGAAGGAAGAGATTTGGAAAGTGGGTCTTCAGCCACTATAAGTCACGGAAGGTGTGGTGGGCCTACCACTCTCAAAAGCAAGCGGCGAACCCTCTGATGGCTAAACAGAGGTAAAACCAAACCGGATAGGAGAGGAAATGGTTGTGAGTTGTCTAGAGCGGATTGGCCTAGACGGATACCCGGACCGGAAGAGATAGGGTCCTGGGGTTGTGTTGGATTCGATAACCGGAAGACTAGCTGGAATCAGAAGATAGAAAGAATGCGGTCCCTTGTTTTCTGGGTGTTTGAACTTCCGGTCATAGAAAGAGGACCGGAAAAGATGGATATTACTACTGACTTGGCTTAGTTCGTTAATAAGGCTAGATACTTCACAGAATCTTGTGGGTTCGATCTTTAGAGTCACTTTGTTATGCTTTAGAGTGGTTTTGGGGAGTATAACATGGGAATTGCTTATCCTGTGCTGCGACATACAAAAATCTGGCGCCGCTGCCGGGGATTCTAAAGCTATCAGTTTTGTTACGGAACCGAGTAGTTAAGTCAGTACTTGTTTCTAAAGTTTTGTTTACTTTTCTGTGACTGAGTTGGATTGCCGGAACCGGAAACTTAACTCATGAGAAGAGGAACACGGGATAGAAGAAGGTCCGAGCGTTTTAAGAGAACTCAGCGCACGGATGAATCTTCTAGTTCAGGTCTTACTGATCCGGATAATAGGGATCTGGAAGATCAACTTATTTTTGTACCTGTACCAGGTGTAGAAAGCGAAAGACCATGATCGGGACATACGTCTCTACCTGGCAGTGAACCGGAACCAGAAGAAGAAGCTCCGGTGTCAGAAGAAGAAGATAATATGAGCCGGTTGAGGTACAAGCGTTTCAAGGGTGATGGAAGTTAGGACGCGGATGACTGGCTTTGCGAGTTTGAGTCGACCGTGGTCGCCAATCAAGAGAACGAGGCAGCCCAGCGGCGAATCTTCCAAGGATTGCTGAAAGGATAAGCTCTCAAATGGTATCAGGATGTTTAGGGCCGGATCCGGAATAACTAGGAACAGTTGAGAACGGATTTCGTGCAGGCTTTCCGGGAGATCGGCGGCGAAGCTCGAGCTCTGGGACGGTTGAGTAAGCTGACGATGATGTCATCCGAATCCGTGCGCAAGTATGGACAGAGGGTGAAAGCTCTGATCCAGAAACTGACGACTAAGATTGCTCCCAGTTTGCAAGTAGAGTGGTACGTTGCCGGACTACCGGAATCGATGGGATTCCTTATCCGTCAAACGCGACCACGGACACTTCGAGATGCCATGGACGCTGCAACCAATTATGAGAATTCTGCACAGTCGCTCCGGAAGTCTTTGAAGAGAAGCGAGAAGCGGGAGAAGGGGAAAAGTAAGAAGAGTAACCGGAAGTCGAGACATTGAAAGAAGGTACCGAAATCGGAAAGTAGTTCCGAGAGTTCGGAATCGGAAGTTTCCGATTCCAGTTCGTCGAGTTCAAGTGAGGAGCGGAGTGCTTCACCTCCCCGACATTCTTATCGGTCAAGAGATTCTCGAGACAAGACTGCTGTGAAGGTCAAGACAGAAGATCCGGATTCAAAGAAGATGATGAAGAATATTCAAGAGTCTTTGGAGGCGATCAAGGTCAATCTCGCGGAGAACCGGAAACCAAGACGAATTGTTCCGACTTCCCGATCGAATGTCTGGTGTGGAAGATGTGGAGAACCGGATCACTATCCTAGTGAATGCCAGCGGGCAGCACAAAAGTAAGTTCACTATGTGTATCCGGAGGAGGAGATCTACTACACCATGGCGAATGAAGAAGAGGAGGAAGTGTACCAAGTTCAGCCGACGTACGGGAGAGAAAAGGGAATTACGGTTCCAATCCGGTCCAACATGTTGAACCGGAACTTTCTACCCGGACCTAGTCAAGGGATGATGATGCAACAGCCTATGCGAGCCCTTGGCTATCTGGATAGACAAGGCGTGATTTGTTACGGTTGTGGAGAACCGGGACACTATGCAACCAACTGTCCTAATAGGGGACCAGGGCAGGGTGCTCCTTGGACCCTTCCGTGCCAAAATTGCCACGAGTACGGATACTAAGAGGATCAGTGTCCGAAGCCGGTGCAGCCCAAACCAGTTTACAAGCAAGTACAGATTCTTCCAAGGGAGCAGACCGCGCTCAACTACGGTCACTCTGCCGGAACGGAGAATTCGGAAAAGTGACGGTGTGAGGTGGAGCTGCCAGTGAAGACTGAGAGTTTGGTAAATCGGGTATCCACCCGCAGTTCCACCCGAGGACAGACGGAACGGTCTGTTCACAGTAGGAGGAAGAAGTCAAGGAAGAAACTGGAATCGAGTAGTGATTCCGATCGAATTCTTGAAGACCGAAGAGCGGAACCGGAGAAAGTCTACGTTGAGGAAGGGGTGGATCCGAATCGGATTCCAATAGATATAAGTGCAGAAATTCGGACGGAAATATCTGGACCGGATATACTGCCACACCGGAAGAAGGTTAGTTTCAACGACACCCCGGTGATTATTGAACCGGATGTCGGTGCACATGACTATAACATTGTTCAAGACATCCGGGATCAGAAGGCCAACGTGACGATCGGACAACTTCTACATGACAATGTCGCATATCAGAAGCTGATTTGAGAGGCCTGAACCCGGAAACGGAAGAAGAGGGTGAAACTTCCAGCAGTGGCAGTTAACTTTTCTCAACCGGAAGATTCCGGAGCTCCAGAAGTTGCAGTGGAGATTGAAGGATGCTCGATCCCAAAAGTACCTATTGATGGAGGATCCGGAGTGAATTTGATGTTGGAGGAGACGACGTTCGACTTAGGCTTCACTACGTTTGAAGCGACGGAACAAGTTCTGCGGATGGCAGACCAGTCTCGAGTAAATCCGGTTGGAAGGCTTTCACAAGTGCCAACCCGGATTGGAGGGACGGATTATCTGCTCAACTATGTCATCATCCGAGTTACCAAAGGAAGACCCTTTCCCATGCTACTCGGAAGACCGTGGTTGTATTTTGCTAGAGTACTGGTGGATTGGGGAGCCAAGGAACTGGTAGTAGGGAAACCTTCAATCCGGATTCCTTGGGTGACGGAAAAGCACTTGGGAGAAACCAGCGAGTCTGAAGGCTATACTTCAGATTGGATGGATCCGGAAGATTCTGCTTCCAGCTATTATGTTGACCCTTTCCAGCGGGAGACTAAGACAAGCTTTGGATTCTCCGACGCTGTGTTAGAACTTGAACCGGAAGAGATCCGGAACCCGGTGATGGAAGATCGATCCTTGGGAGAAGCCAGCGTTCCGCTCACGGCAGAGTGGATTGCTCAGCAGATCCGAACCGGAAATCTTCCAACGCCAGTGAGTGGTACAGCCCAGGCAGGCTGGGGAAACTTGACTTTTATCCCGGAAGAAGTTCACCCAGAAAAGGTCAAACCGGTTGTTTCACCCACGGATTACGAAGAGGAGAATGTCGAACCAGGCAAGAGTTTCTATCTTAATAGACTCCTGAAAGGCAAGGAAAGATCTGCTTACGTGAAACTCCTGAAGGAGTACTTGGATGTCTTTGCTTGGAAGCCATCCGATCTGGAGGGAATTCCCCCTCATTTGGGAGAGCATCATATCGATTTGACGGAAGGATCTAATCCGGTTCGTCAGCGACAGTATCGACTCAACCCCAAGTACTCACTGATGGTTAAAGAAGAAATCGATCGATTATTGGAATCCGGATTCATCTATCCGGTCAATAATTCCGAATGGGTTTCTCCGATCGTGGTGGTGCCAAAGAAAGTAGGAAAGGATGGAAAGGTTAAGATCCGAGTCTGTCAAGATTTTCGGAAGTTGAACGCAGCCACGAAGAAGGATTATTTTCCGCTTCCGTTCATAGACATCATTCTGGATCATGTGGCTGGACACGAGTGTTACAGCTTCCTGGACGGATTTTCCGGTTACAACCAAGTTTTCATCCGGTGGTGCGATCAGCTGAAGACTACGTTCACAACAGGATGGGGAACGTATGCCTTCACCCGGATGCCGTTCGGGCTATGCAACGCACCCGGAACCTTTCAGAGGCTGATGATGGATATTTTCAAGGATTTTCTTCGACATTTCCTTGAAGTATTCATAGATGACTTTGCGGTTTTTAGTGACCGGAAAAGTCATCTCGAGTGTTTACGGAAGACGTTCCAAAAATGCCGGGAGACCAAGTTAAAGCTGCACCCCGGGAAATGTTTCTTTGGGATGTTTTCCGGAATTCTCCTAGGGCACGTTGTAAGCCAAACCGGATTGCAAGCGGACTTAGAAAAAGTACGGGTTGTTTTATCCCTGCTACCTCCCACGAGCGTGAGAGAGATCCGGGGATTTCTTGGATGTGTAGGGTACTACCGTCGGTTCATAGACGGATATGCGAAGAAGGCTATTCCTTTGACGGAACTCCTCAAGAAGGATACGGATTTTCTTTGGACCGGAAGACAGCAACAGGCTTTTGAGGATCTCAAAACCCAGCTTGCTAGAACTCCGATCCTTTCCGTTCCTAATTGGGACAAGGATTTCCATGTTACCATCGACGCATCCGGTTGGTGTTTAGGATCAATCCTGTGGCAGTATGACACGGATAGGCGAGAGAATCCGGTTTACTACGCCAGCAAACAAATGAGTTTGGCAGAACGGAACTACTCCACCACGGAGAGAGAGGCGTTAGCTGTGGTGTATTCCTGTAAGAAGTTCCGGCATTACTTACTCGGTTACAAGGTAATTTTTCACACAGATCATGATTCTTTGAAATACCTTGTGAATAAACCGGATTTGTCAAGGAGGATTGCTAGATGGATTTTGCTTTTACAAGAGTTTAACTATGAAATCATAGTTAAACCTGGTAAGGCAAATTCAAATGCGGATTATCTCTCAAGGCAAAGAGGGAAAGAATCCGTAGCGGATGTATCCGCAGAATTTCCGGATGAATTTCCGAAAGTTCAAGAGATTCCGGATAGGATAGAAAATCCGGATTCTTCTATGGTAGAAGTCTTTCACCTGAACGATGAGTTAGTCTCGAAATATCAAGATATCATAGATTATTTAGTATAGTCGAGATATCCGGAACCAATGAGTCGAGAGGAGAAAGAAATTTTCCAACGAAAAGTGGCACCCTATACCTTGATTAGGGGAATCCTTTTCAAGTTAGGAGTGGATGATGTTCTGCGGCGATGTCTGGAACTACCGGACCGGAAGAAAGTAATCCGGGCACTTCATGCCGGAAGTTCTGGCGGACATTTTGCCTTTGTAAGTACAGTCAACCGAATCCGATCAGTTGGATACTGGTGGCCGTGCTTGCATCGGGACGTTAGGAATTTTGTTCGGAGTTGTGATCAGTGTCAAAGGACAGGAGCGCCATCTTTCCGGAACCACTGGCCGCTCACTCCGATCATTCCTCTAGCTCCATTCGAGAAATGGGGGATAGATTTTATTGGACCCATCTTTCCGGTTAGTGCCAGAAAGAAGAGGTACATTATCCTAGCCATGGATTACGCGACCAAGTGGGTGGAGGCCAAGGCAACACGGAAGAATGATGCTCAGACTTCCGCGAACTTTCTGTTTGAGGAGATCCTCATGCGGTTCGGACACCCATTGGAACTAGTCAGCGACCGGGGTACCCATTTCCTCAACGATGTCATCGTCGACCTTACTACCAAATATCTTATCAAGCACCGGAAGACGACTCCCTATAATCCGAAGGCGAACGGATTGACGGAGAGGGCAAACGGAATTGTTGGTAAGACTTTGAACAAGACGGTTTCCGCTCACAAGACGGATTGGGACCGGAAACTACCTTCGGCAGTCCATGCGTACAATACCACAGAAAAGAATACAACCGGACAGACGCCATATTTTTTGGTCTTTGGCCAAAATGCAGTACATGGAGTGGAATTAGAAGTGGAGACATTCCGTGTCATTGCAGCTCGGAATGCAGAACATAGGACGGACACACTTCCTCGACTTCTGGCAATTGAAGACCTGGAAGAAACCCGGAATGCTGCTTTGAAGAGGACACTAGAAGTCCAGGATAAGCGGAAGCAAGTTTACGACCGAAAACTTCCGGCCAACCACGGAATCCAAGAAGGCGGTCTGGTGCTCCATTACGACAACCGTCACAAGGATTTCCCAGGTAAATTACATACTCGATGGATGGGACCATTCCGGGTCAATGAAGTATTTCAGAATGGATCCGTGCAACTTGAGAACTTGCAAGGCCACTGGCTGGATACTCGTGTGAATGGATCGAGGGTGAAGAAGTATACCGCTGCTACCTCTTCAGAGGATTCCGCGTAATGCTGGCGAGGACGCTCACAGATGAAGAAGGGGTAATGTCGCAGTCCGAATTTTTGGTTTTCAATTGTTTATCTAGAAAACGAAACGGAAACTATCAATTAGTATGTAGGTTTTGTCTAGAAACAGCAGAGGACGGAAAATTAGGAAAGACATTGAAATAGTGGAGTAGTTCGAACGAATTCAATCCTAGTGGTGACACCCAGGAACCGGATTGGAATCGGATCCTTGTCCGGAAGTAGCAGTGGACCAGATTGGGGTTAGAGAACCGGATTAGGGTTAGACCGGATTGGTGGGACCGGACCGGTAAACGTCATCATGACGGCTTTTAGATCAGGAGAGACTATAAAAGGCCAGCACCTCCTCAGTCGCACTCCTTTTTCCAAACTCCGTTTGGTGAGAGTGTTTTGTCGCGCTCCTCGTGTTTTGGCGCTGTGTGAATGTTCGCGTGTGTGCGTGAGTGTGCGAGTGTTAGAGGTGTGTTGCAGGGTAGGTTCCCGGTTGCGTACCGATCGCTGTGCAGGATTCCGGTTGAGATCGGAGAGAGAACGTGAGAACGGGACGTGCGGCTAGGACTGTGTGAGGTAGAATCGGAAAGGACTGTCTTAGATCTAGTCTGTGTCCATGCCGCAGCTTAGGCGGAACAGACCAGGCCCATCTACGTCGTCGGCTCCGGTCAAACTCCGGAAAGTCGTTCCGGTTCTCCCTTCGACAGAGGAAGAGATGGAGATGCTCCGGTTGGATCTCGGGTGCCAGGGTTTGCTCGACAAACCTTGGGGTTTCAAGGACGAGCGGATGGTGAAGGAGATCCAGGAGAAGTGGACGAACCAGTTCGACAACACGATCCGCTGTGTTCCACATCAATGGACGGAAGAGATTTGGAGGGAGGTTTATAAGTTCCGGGCAGGAGGCTACGGGATGGCAAACCGGAAGGACGAGTACGTTCGGGGCAAGTTCCGAGGAGCGGTCAACCCCAAGGACGGATACGCGGTGAAAGACTGCATCGACGACCAGCACCGGAAACTGTTACAGTTCCTGATCCCGATCCTCCATCCGGAGAAGCCGACAAGGGTGACAATCACCCTCGGCAACACTATTTTCGGTGCCCTAAGCGGTGACCGGAAAGCGGACTGGGCCCGGATCATGATTCGATCTGGTGGCCCAGTTGACGACGAGGGTCGGAAGGAGTAGGCCGACACCCGTGTGTCCCTACCTCTTCCACCTCTATGAGCAACACCAGCTCCTTTTAGACTCGGAAGAGAAGGAGTGGAAGGCCCAGGAAAATCTCTTGAAATACGGAGAATCGGAAACGGACGAGGAGGAAGAGGAAACCGGATCCGAGACCGAAGAAGAGGAAAAAAATGAAGATGAGGCGGAGAGGCAGCCCAAGCGGCACAAGACGACGTCTCCGACCGGAAGAGGATCTCCACTCGGTGATAAAACCGGAAAGGAGAAGACACCGGAAGGGGAGAAGGTAGGCTGTTCGAAGAAGAGACCGATCGACCCGTTCGAGAAATTGGTGAAGATCCTCGTCGACATCCGCCTGGACTGGGAGGCGAAGAGAATCGCCCTAAACCATATCGGAGAGTTGGTGCAGGCAACACCGGATAGCAAGTTGCCAGGAAAGGTAGCGGAGTGCATCACCAATCCGGTCGAGATCCGGAAGCAGGAAGCAGAGATCTGTCGACTTCAAGAGGAGGTCGACATGTTGAAGGCGGAAGTGGCCACCTTCAACGATGATATGGCCGCCACCCGGATAATGGTGGACGAGACGCAGAAGGTGGCGGAATCGGTGAAGGCGACTTTCGGTGAGACCGGAAGCGTGGCAGTCAGGGCCAGACTCTTCGAGGAGAAGGTCTTAGAAGAGAAGAAACTATCCGGTACCCGGATAGTCCGGATCCTGACTGACTTCACCGAGCAGGTGGAGAAGAATTTGGTCTTAGCACGAGGAGCGGCGGACCGGATGGAGGAGTGTACACAGAAGCTGACTGGATCGATGAGGGTCCACCTATCGGAAATCTCCATGCCGGAATCGTTTCCGGAAGTGCCAGACCCAAGGGAAGGAAGGGACCAGACTCCGCAGTCAAAGCCGAGTCAGCCTTCCCAGACCGCGCCGATCAACATCGAAGACTCTCCCGGTTCTGACATGCCAAATCCGATGGCCGGAGAGCGGAACAGGAACTTGGAAGAAGTCTTCGAGCAATTGGAGGCGGAGCCCAAAAGTCCTTCGTTGGGGCACGGGATAGCGATGTAGAATAAGTTAGGAAAGATAGGATAGGAACGGATCCGGATTAGTAATCCGATCCGGTAGTGTTAGGAGGACCGGAAGTTAGGATCCGGATTTAGGTTGACTTTTAACGGCTCTTTTTGCCTTTTGTTATTTTTGGAAGTTTTCAAAGTGTATATAATTCAGTCCTTGTGCTGAGGACTGAGAGTCTTTCCCTCTGCATCTTTCTTTGTGTTTTCTCCTTGTGCTTCTTTGTTGTACGATCTCCCATGTTTTGGCAGGATTATGCGTGAGGGAGTTCGGAAGGCGCGAGCGGATGCGATGGGATTTCTCCCCTTGGTGTTTTCTTGGTTCTAAGTGCATGTGAGCGGATAGGACAGAGTTGGGAGTGAACTTCAGTGCTTCAGCGCGTCTAGAGTTTGAGATTCCGGGTGAGAAAGCCGTTGTTAGGCTAGGCGGATAGGGAGGGAGTCCTTAGTCGCGCTAGAACTCTTGGGTGAGAAATCCGGTTGAGTGTCCGATCTTCTGTGAGGTCTCACCATCTTAACAGTAAACGGAAGAATTCTAGTTGACGTTGGAATGGACGGGTGCACTTGTAACCGCCTTAGCTTCGCACGGAATAGGATGACATCAAGGTCGTTGTAGTATTGAGAGGATCGTACGGGGGGTCTTTGTATGACCAGTGGACCGGATTGCAATCTGGATTGCTGTGAAGGACCAAACCGGATCCGTACTAGCCTAGGAAGGAAGAGATTTGGAAAGTGGGTCTTCAGCCACTATAAGTCACGGAAGGTGTGGTGGGCCTACCACTCTCAAAAGCAAGCGGCGAACCCTCTGATGGCTAAACAGAGGTAAAACCAAACCGGATAGGAGAGGAAATGGTTGTGAGTTGTCTAGAGCGGATTGGCCTAGACCGATACCCGGACCGGAAGAGATAGGGTCCTTGGGTTGGGTTGGATTCGATAACCGGAAGACTAGCTGGAATCAAAAGATAGAAAGAATCCGGTCCTATGTTTTCTGGGTGTTCGAACTTCCGGTCATAGAAGGAGGACCGGAAAAGATGGATATTACTACTGACTTGGCTTAGTTTGTTAATAAGGCTAGATACTTCACAGAATCTCGTGGGTTCAATCTTTAGAGTCACTTTGTTATGCTTTAGAGTGGTTTTTGGGAGTATAACATGGGAATTGCTTATCCTGTGCTGCGACAATAGGGAGAATCAAGCATCGATTGGAATGCCCGTCCAGACTTGGAATTCCAATATAATATCGATCGCCAACGGTACGGGCCACCTAACCACAATGGCATTACGCCACTAGTGTGGCCTTCCGTTCCAGATTTTGTACAAGATGGAACAACATGTATAATGTGCCAACAACCGTTTGGCCTCAAGGGTGGATGGAATCTTGGTACATGTGGCCATCTATACCACCCCATGTGTCTTATTCCACACATGGTCACCAGAAAGAGATGTGCGCAATGCAGGGCTCTATTTCATGCACGACTGTACAAAATGTTTGGCCTTCAAGACCACATGCCTCAACATTACGAGTACAATGAAGAAAATTTACCGGGCATCGGTAATAGAGTACATTGGGGGTCCGACATGACATGACTTTGGAAGTGGGGCCACCACAACCGACACCTCCCGGTAGAACGGTGGCTGGCATACCATGGACGAGTGACGCCCAAGTGACAGAGGTGATTAGGAGGGTGTTTGGAGACAGTGATCCAGGGCGTCGACTATATTTTGGTCAGATTGCCGGTGGACATTGGGACCCAGAACGCTTAATTTTTATACGCGCACCACATCCACAACGCATCATGTTTAACTCTCAAGGCCAGCCAGTCGGATTTGAGGGGGAATTGGGCTATGAGGAAGAAATGGCGTACATTGCAGACAATACCTTCCATGAGCCAGCCCTCGTGAATGACATTTTTGGGCACTTACATGATAGATACGATATAGAAGCACTTCAGCTTCTGAGGACTTTCGAATCGCAAGAAGAACTGCAGCGATTTTTGAGAAATAGCATAGCACGCGGTGTTGTAATCAAAGATGTAGACTAGATTGTGTATAACTAGATAGATGTATAGAATTAAATACCGGAAGTTGTACAAAGTGAACGTATGTAATTATGTAAAGCCTTTATTAGTTTACCATGTACTTCAACGGATTTATAAAATATGTACATTTATTGTTTTCTTTCCACCTCGTGTATTGTTGCTTCGCCTTTGTCAATTTTTGTAATCTATTGGACCTTTTTGTAATAGTACAGAAGAAGCTTGTATGCTTAGATGGTAGGTAAAAGAGTGTTCTATTTTATTTTTGGTGAAGCCCTAAAGTCTGAAGTCCATTTTTTGGCCCAAACCACCCTAAATCACCACTTTTGCTATGTTCACCTATGAATTAATTTTTCCAATTTATTTTTTGAATCGAACCAAAGGATCTTGTTCTACACTTGTCTTAGATGACGTGATAAATAATTTGTAATGTTTGACCATATGGATTGAAAGTTATTAGCATTCGAAGTGAAAGAAACAAATTTATTTTAAGAAGTTGCTAGGATTGCCCGCTCCACAAAAAACCCATAACTTTTCCATTCCTAATCCAAATGGGATGAATGAAAGCCTCCCATTTAAAAGAAAATACAATCCAACTGGCAAAAAATATACAAATTTGTATTTCATTTTTTTGTGGATTTTTTTGTCTACTCGGAGTCCTGGACTGCCCGGTGTCCCGATCTCCTATGTCTGAGGTTATTGTGGCATACCCTTTGCTCCTAGGCACCAATTGGAATAGAAATTGTATTATGAATAAACTCATAAGTTTATCTATCATTCTATATTATCATTCTTATGAAAAAGTTTTCAAAAGTTTCAGTAAAAAATGAGATCATAGGAGCCTATCGAAAATCCATTTTGTCCCTGGCAGAAAGGACAATGAGAGTATGTTACTTTAGGGGCTAAGAAATAAAAACAATGAAATTCTTTACCAAAGCAAGAAATAAGTAACAAATTATTTGATTGCTTCATATTTGATGAAATCTCCTTTAAGTCTTTAGAATTAAACCAAAAAATAATTCACGTTTTGTAACTTTTGTTCTATTAGTTTTAATGTTTTTCTAGTTGGACTATTGATTGACTATTCCCTCATGTTTATTTTTAAATCCAAAGGTTACAAATTAAAGTATTGAACATTTTCCATTTTTTCTCAAATGGCATTATGGAAATCAAATGATCAAAGTCTAATATCTTGCAATTGCTAACTTGATAAGGTCACGCTACATGAAATTTATTTGAAAATCAATTGAAATAAATGACTTTATGAATGGCGATCCTATACTTGAAAGTCTTAAATCGAATAGATTCTAATTTTTTTTTTTCATTTCATTTCAAGGTGAACATGGAGAAATGCCAACTTGGATTTTTTTTTGGCAATAATTAGCATAGGGCCTACATGGCTACATGGATTTATATTTTTGAATTTCTTGCCATATAGTCAATGTAAAATCAATTTAGCAACTTCTCTAATTCGAAATTCAATAACAAACTTTAATCCCTAGAATCCTAGATGCCCAAGGCATGTTTTGAGCTTCTACAAATTTGCTCTAAATTGAACAAAATGTTAACATTTTGATTAGGTGACTAGGTGTATCAATTAAAAAAAAATTGTAACTGTATAAATTCAAATAAGACATGTTACAAATCTCATAGGTTGCTAAAACACAAAAATATCACTTATAGAGTAAAAGATAATAATGTTTGAACATGAGGGTGTTAAAACTACAAAAATGATGTGAAGTCTTCCAATCCTCTTTTCAGTTTTCATTTTTTCACAAGTCAAATTTAAAAAGTTTTTGACCCAAAAAATATGAGTTTAAATTGCCTAACATATAGAACCCCAATCAATTTATGGCTTTTCAAAATATAATATATATATATATTTTTTAATTTTATTTAACCCCTAAAAGACCAAACACCGTTTTTTGACAACATAGCGTTTTTGGGCAGCTCACCACGAATGGAATTTTTATTTTATTTTTTTGAAATTTTCACACAAGATGTGCCCAAGGAGTAGCTTTAGGGCCCAATAATTTTCATAACTTTTGACGACATGGTTAAAAAGTTATGGTATGATATGTAGTTTTCATTGTTCGACGGGCAGCCCGGGCAGCAAAAAAAAATTCTTTAAAAATCATTTTTTAGAGAAATAAAAATTTGAAATTGGTTCTCTAGATTTATGTGCACAAGGAAAGCTTTAAATCATTCCACTTTGATTTATGAGATGAAAGTTATGAGGAATTTTAGTTGTGAGTAGTTTGCGGGTAGTTATAGAATCTCTACTCTAAAATAAACTTTGAAGTCCTTTATTTAACTCAATTTTCAATATTTTTGGAAAAAAATATGAACACAAGGTGTAGATTATTTATTACAACATCATAATCGTTTGGATTGGCATTTTTCAATTCCATCATTAAATCCTTAACAATTTAGTGTTTTGAATCATTTTCTACTTCTTTCTACTTACTATTTTTTCCTATATGTTGTACAATTCCAAATGATCTGAAGTTTTTCAAGCATGCAGCTAACTTGCTTTGAAGAATGAATCCAAAGAGTTACCACCATTTTAGACATTTTTTCATACAAATGTGACCATGTGAAGTGCAGCTGCCCGGTTTTTCGCAGGGACAAAAAAAGGGTTTTTGTCACTTCAAATGCTAATATCTTGCAATCTACACGGTGGAAATTTCTGAAATTTTTTCCACATCTTCTCAAACTAGTTTACTACAAGAATCCTATGGTTACATGTGTCCAAAAATGTTTTTCTTCCAAAATTTGGTACTTGTACTAGAAATGGCAGTTTGGGAGCGTTTTTTGTGAAAACATAGTCAAAAACCTTTAGGGATTCATTTTAAAGGTCGCCCGTCCGTCGCCCGTCTAGTGCGGCCGTCCAGCGCGGCCGTTGACGGAAGGTTGCCCGTCCAGCTCGGCCGTCGACGGAAGGTCACCCGTCCAACTCGGCCGTCGACGGAAGGTCGGCCGTCTAGCTCGGCCGTCAACGGAAGGTCGGCCGTCTAGCTCGGCCGTCAACGGAAGGTCGCCCGTCTAGCTCGGCCGTCGACGGAAGGTCGCCCGTCCAGCTCGGTCGTCCAGGATGAACTTTCATCCATTTCCATAGTTTTCATCCTCTGTCAACGGTTCCCGTCTAGATTTCATCTTGACGGACGACAAGGTTGAATCTTGACGCCCGTCCGGACAGGACGTGACGGGGACAACCCTGATGCCATGCATTGGAGGCTAGAGGGATGCATCCACGAGGACTGCATCCACGGCTCGTATCCACAGCACCCCCTCAAATGCATGTATGACTTGTCGTGTTCTCTATGAGCAGCCCTGGCAGTCACCATTGCCGAAGGAGATGCTTCTTCCAAATGCAAGTAAATACTACAGAATGACAGTGGCGCGACTTCATAGGGTAGAAATGACTACAACATGACTACTGTAGGATTATAGAGAGTACCTATGACTACAGAATGGCTATTGGACAACTGAAAAGATTGAACCCTGAATGAATAGAGATCTATGTACCTAAGGTTGTTCTAATCACTCTCTGAGGCTCTAGGATTTAGGATAAACATCAGTACTACAATTCCGGGCAGTGAATATTTTAGCAATAGCATACATTATACCTGAATGGTGAAGATTTCATCAAAATTATTCCACCTGTAAGTGCAAACTAAAATTTGAAGAACAACAGTTCCTTCAGTCACCTCTAATCCTGATTACAAGCATTCATACATAAACCCTAAGCCCTCGCAGAGAGGAGGGGCAACCCAATTGTACAAAAAAACCAAGCAACCTATAAGAGTCAATTAGAAGCAGGAATCTGAAATTACAAAAGTGATTTCAATGAGGGGCTAATGACAAAAATGAAGACTGAAAGGGGTGCGGTAGCAATCAGCCACCTGTAATTCCGATTCCCAATTACAAGCATTCGTGTGTAAACCCTAAAACTTTGCAGATTCTAAGGTAGCTCTATTAAATTGTAGACAGACACCCACATAACTTGTCAGACTAAATTACAAACAAGGAATTTGTGTACAATAATCTGATTTCAATGAGCACCGACTATTGGACAACTATAAAGAATGAAAGCTGCTGGATTTATTCCATATAGAAGTCCATTGTTCTGGGAATTCATTTGGGATAAAATGACAACAGAAAGAACCAACACAAAAGAAAGAAATCCGACATAAAGGTGGAAAAATTGTTGAGTGAAAGACAAAGTTAAGGCAACAAAAATGAGGAATTCAAAACTGATTCACTTATTCCATACACTAAATCATAAAATCAGCCCAACCCCTCACAGTGGATAACAATAACCAAGCTTCAAACTCTAATCCCGATTACAAGCAACTTCTAGCCAATTTAGCATTCACAAATGAATTCCCAAAACTGAATGACCACTGAAGGACTCTAAACCTCATTGATATGTGTATACAAAGAGTCCTACCTAAATCCTAAGCCCTTGCAAATACTACGTTGAATCCAATTGTCCATAGACAAGCACCCAGGAATTTGTATATCAGTTTAGGCAAACAAGGAATTAGAAATCCCAAACTTTGTTTCAATGAGGAGGGTCTGCACCTACAGAAAAAAATTTAAAGCTGTCGGTTGGCAGCATTCAGCCAATCGAAACTTTCATGACACCTGAACTATAAGCCTTTGCAAAGAGGAGGGGCAATCAAATTGTAGACAGACAACCAACGGCGCAGCAGTAATGCTCAATTACAAGCAAGGAATCAAAAATCCGAAGCTGCCATTTCTACAAGGAAGGAGTGACAAAAAAAATGAACAATGAAAGGGGTTTGGTAGCATTCAGCCACCTCCTACTACAATTAGAGGCACTCCTACCTAAATCATCAGCCCTCGCTCACTTTCTCATTGCTAGAGAATAGCCACAAACAAAGAATCAGATGAAAAGCACGCACAAGCACAATCCACCTGTAAGCGCAATGTACAACAACAGAATCCAAAAGTAGCACAATCCAGACAGGCGAAACCAGAACATTGGAATCCAAAACTAGCGCAATTCATAGCTAGCACAATCCACAGCAAGAAATTGAAACCACCCACAAGCAAAATTAACAACAGCAGAAGAAAACAAGTTGCCACAGGAGTTCCCCCACAGATGGCGGCGTTGTCTGCCTCCACAAGGGGAGAGACAAAATCCTGGCTATCCACGCGTGGTTCAGGTGGTAGGAGATGAGGACACATGTACAGGTGCAATATATGCGAGGCGGCAGTACAAAGTTCTTCATTATTGAAATTCTACTAGACTACTACTGCGGTGAACTCATGCAGCAAAATGACTCCCGAAATGACTTCCCAGATGCCGAACAATGACCAAAAAATGACTACCGCCAAAATTGTGAACAAATTGAGTGTAATTTAAAGTTGCCAGTGGAACCCTGAGGCGCGCACTATTGTCTTCATTGCCTTGCACGCTTAGCAAACGGACATGGAGATCAGAATTGGAGGGGAGGGCGACTCACAAATCAACAGCAGCCCTCTTCAATTGCTCCATGTGTATTTGTAACAACTTCTTGCGTGCATCATGAGCAAGCTCATACTCTGACTTCTTATTTTCTCCACTAAGTTCCATAGTGTTGTCACTATAAGAAACCCGCGTTTTTTGGGGCGCTAGCAGAAAACGTCTGATGTTGGAGTTGATGTCAACACATTGCGCAGTGTAGGCTATAGGTCAGTGAATTTCTTGTGATGTTCTACAAAACGTCTTCATGTTACATGGAAAACAAGCTAGTATCCCGGAGGACGTACATGTTCTTTACAACGTCGCGAGAAACAAGGTCATATTCAGCATTGACGTCAGAAAAAACATGAAGATGCCACGTCAGCTTCGTTTGGTTTTCCAGCGCAGGTAATTTTTGAGAAGTTACTGAAGGCTGAGGTAAACTGCAAGGGAAAACAGAGGGGAGCAGCAGTTCGTTGGTCAGTTTTGAAAGGGTTGGATGGATGTACATCTGATTAGTTTGGGAGTAATTGAAGATGCCGTTGTGCTTGGAGCTTTCCTGAAGTCAGAAATTGGGAGACCAATTGGAACAGATCAGGAAAAATATTAGGAGCACATAGAAGGACAAGTCATGATAGTGGAAAAAAAAAGGTAGATGGAAAAAACAATATTGTAAATTAGTAAATGTAATGTGAAGAATTCCAACAAGTGAAGTACGGAATTCACCACATACTTCAAGAAAAAAAAAAATTTATGAAATGCAAAGTAAGGTTTAAAATACACTTTACGTTGAGGGAAAAAATGGGGAGAAGGTTAAATACTGTTTAAAATTGGGAGGAAAGAAGACAAGAGTTTAACAAAGTGAGGTTTGTATTTCACCCATAAATTCATGGAAGCCAAAAAAAAAATAGAAAAGGCAAGTTAAATAGACCTAAGAACCCGTTCTTGGTTAGTAAAAGAAAGGGAACAAAGGCTATTGCGTGCTCTAAATTGGGAGAGACCACAGCAAGTGCTTTATGAAGTACGATTTAAGGATTCACCACACATAGTGTACAAAAAAATTTGAAATATGAAAGGCAAGAGAAAGCTTCAAACACAATTGTGGCTTAAAAAAAATTGGAAAAAAGGTCAATGGCGGTTATACATTCAGAGAAAAGGAAGCACAAATTTTACCAAGTGAGTTACGACTATTTTAGGCTCCACCACATACTGCTTAAAAAAAATTACACACGACAAAGGCAAGCTAAGGCTAGCACCCGACACACGGTGGGAAAAAAAACAAACATAATAAAAAGATGTTGGTAATTGGTAGAAATGACGGCAACGACTTCAGACAGGTGAATTTATCTTCTACCACGTGCTGCTGAATAATTGAATTGAAATATGAAAGGCAAACTAAAGGTCTAAGCATGTTTATGGCTGTAAAAAGACATAGAAGAAGGTATAATTAAAGCTTGTTCCAAATTCGGTGAATGGAGGACAAAGATTTCAACAAGTGAGGTCTTGGATTCAACCACAGATTAATGGAAAATAGAATTTCCAATATGAACAGGAACCTTAGGCTACAAACCTTCTCCGGTTCTAGAAACAACAAACTTTGAAGGTGAAATATTGTTCCATTATGTGACAAAGAATGGCATGAATTTTTACAAATCAGGTAGGAAATTCAAAACATTTACAACAACATGGAAGACATGAAGATGACATTTGAAAGTAAACTAACTGACAACCACTTTGAAAATGAATAGCGTCTTCGCCATCGACATCTATTCCAGATACAGTTACAAAGTCAATGACAACGTCGCTTACGACGTTAGGGGTGACGTCTTTCTAAACACATCATCAATCCAACATGACATGGAACTTGATGCCCACAGCGACATCTACTAAGGCATCTCGCTTGACAACAGAAGCCCCTTCCTATCAGCGGCTCTGTTGGGCCCAAACAGTAGAGGAATTGTTACCTTTCTTCTTCAGCATTGTCCTGACTTCCAATCTCTGTTGAAGGGGGGATGTGTGTGCCGCCCTCAATAGCAACTTCTTGCACAGGTTTTGATTCCAAAATGTCTGGTTGCAGACCACTAAAGTCCTGATCACTTCCTACATCAATGACGCTAGGGATGCGTTGTTGCAGTTGTAATTGCCGACGTCTACCTCGTACATCTGTGCGGCAAACTACTTTCCAACCTTGTCTGTGTGGGTCGTCTGAGAAGAACACTTGTTGACAATGTAGAGGAAATGCAAAAGAATCTGTATGGACCTTTCCATCCATGCGGTTGAAGTTTGCTATGGTGAAGCCATAGCAATCTCTTTGAATGTTAGGGAATCGAGGGTCTTGCGTTGCTCGAACCCAATCGCATACGAGCACGGTTGTGCAATGGTTCCGGTAATCTAACTCTAGAATCTCCTCTATGTACCCCACGTACTCATCACTTCTCTCTATAAGTTGTCCACGGCGAAGTCCCCATCGAAGTTGGCGTGTGAATGAGGCTAGGATACATGAATCGCGTGTGACGAGTCCTTCTTCAGCACTACGGACGCGGAAGTGCATGCCGTGGGAGTACATTTGTCGATGTGCACTAGCGTATCGTTCCGGAGGTTGGCTATATTGGACTATGTCTTGATCCACGTGCTCTCCGACATCCTGCATAGAGTACACTCGCTCTCTCAACCACAATGCAAAAGGAAGAAAGTCATTAAGTCGAAAGGGGTACCGCATTGTTGCGGTAGGATGTTGACGGCGAAATTGTCTCTGGAAGGTCTCTCTCTCTTTCCAGCGTCGTCCTCTACCTTCCATGTATTCCCTGCAGAACATTCCACGCATACCTAGTGAGGACTGAATAACCTGACATTGGAAGTCCAAGACATTGTCTAAATTGCGGTTTTCAGAAAATGTTGACTTAGACGTTGCATTTGACGAGTGCATGTCTCAACTGACGTCTACGACAACGTTGGAATCATCGCAATCCTTGAAGCTCCTGTCAGTGCCTTGCCCCCCACTAATTTCTGCTTGCCACTTTGGACTGAAAAGCAGCGTCACAGTGGAAAAGTATAGGATCAATTGTTTATAGTGTCTTCATATTTGAGACCTATGAAAAAAGATGACGGTGCTGGGGTGTTCTCACTCACTGTTGCCAATCCTCCAAGCATGCCGCATTATCTAAAACGAATGCATGCGCGTAGTTGCGGAATTCGTCAGACATTTTCCGCTTCCTCTGCACATTAGATCGAAGAACCTCATCATTCATGGTGGCATCCTCCTCTGGGTCCCAGACACGATGCACCGTTCCTCTGTATTGATGCATGTACTCTGTGCAAAATCCAAGCGTGTCATCCATTCGATAGCCTTCTGCTATGCTTCCTTCTGGGTGTGCAAAAGTTCTGACATAGTCCTTCAAAGTCTTCATGTACCGCTCTATTGGGTACATCCACCAACAATGAATTGGACCGCATCTGAACAATTGCTCCACCAAGTGCACAGGCAAATGTGTCATGATATTCAGAAATGTTGGTGGAAACTCCTTTTCCAACACGCAGGTTGCCATGACCACGTCTCGCATCATGGCCTCTTCCTCTGATACTGGGACCTCCTTTGCGCATAGTCTCTGAAAGACTCAGCTCATTTTAATGATAGCCAAGCGCACATTTGGGTCCAACAAATTTCGAACTGCCACCGGAAGGATCTACAACACAAGTTGCATACGAAACAAATAAGAGGACACGACTAAGGTAGAGCAGTGGATTTGAAATATGAAATACAACTTAGGCTTGCTGAAAGTGCGGCCCTCCAGCTCCAAACTATACTGCCAGCATACCCATGCTACTTCCGGCGTCCAATACGACATTAGATGTAACGTGTAGTGTTTTCGGTGATACTGTCTACGACATGAAACTTAACATACCCGCGTTGTCTTCATGTCACTACAATAAAAAAAAAACATGAAGAGCAGGTGTGTTGATCATGGTAGAACTTTGAGCGACCCAATTGTCATCAAGTACAATTGTTGGTCTGTACCTCACCTGCTGCATGACAACGTGGTAGTCGTGTGTCTTCATATATTGGAGTTTTCCATCCACTAAACGCTTGTGAATGCTGCCCACATAATTTGAAGGCGTACGAATATTGCAGACAGTAGTTACAAACTCCGTACGTTCACTTGGGTTCAACACGTATGGGGCATGCGGCATGTAGTACTCATCTTGTCATCGTCGTGGAGGTTGTAGCCAGATTTCTTCGCGAATTCCTAGATCTTGAACATCCACCCGACTTCCCGGTGTATCATTCATTCCCAAAAGAGTCTTCACAATGTTCTCGCACAGATTCTTCTCGCAGTGCATACCGTCCAAGATGTGGCGATCCAGCAAATGCTACATCCAAAAAACCCAGAATCCAACAATATATTTAGTCCCACCTCTTATATTGAAATGCATCTTCTCGTACTTATCCAAAATGTGAAAAATGAATTTTCTGCAGAAGTCTTCAGAAATTTGTTGTCAGCAACTTCAATAAAACTGAAACCGTGACTCTCGCAAAACTGTGCACGTCTCATGTGACGTACTGACATTGACGGTGACATCCATGTTGACGCCGTTCTAGACGGTCCTCTTCACATTGTACGTTCTATAGTACGCATGCAGAAGTTTTCACTTTCACGTAACGACATCAGATGTGATGTCCTACTAGAGCTGATTTTTGCCAGAAACGTAATGATGCAGCCTGTGACGTTCGCGACTACATCACCGTGGACGTCCACAAAGACAAAAATAGCGGAGCCTCATGCGAGGCTACATTGTAACCACTCCTCAACAGTGATGACATGCCTATGCCAAAACTGGAAACGTATGAAAGTACGCTATGGTAAATGAGGTCTTACCTGCCAATATGGCAAGTCGTAAAAACTGCTCAGTCGTTTCACCCCTGTCACATGTACAGGACCATCTTTTGCATTCTCCTTTCCACCCATGTCCAAGTATGATTGCCGCCAAGCTGCATACCGGATGATGTCTTGCCCTGATAATGTGCTGGGCCTTCCACGATGCTCGCTTTTACCATTGAAGCGTCGGTTTTGGCGGTAGGGATGATGTCGCCCTAAATAACGACGTATGCCGCCATAAACTACCTTGGACCCTCTTGTGGTACGATCAGCAAACACATCACCTGTTTTGGCCATCCTTGCGTCCGTCTCAGGGCCACAACAAGGACAACCCTTGTACCCCTTGCAGCACAGACCTGAAATTAAACCATATGCTGGGAAATCTGAGATAGTCCACATTAGCAGAGCACGGAGGGTGAAAGAACGGTGGCCTTCAGCTTGGGAGAAATCCAGTGTTGGGACGCCTTGCCACAATTGCTGTAGTTCTTTCAACAAAGGACGTATGAAGATGTCTATATTCTTTGCATTCGGAGACTGCTTTCCGGAGATGAGGATGCACAAAGAAATGAAAAATTTCTTTGTGACAAACCATGGCTCAAAATTGTAGATTAGAATGAGCACTGGCCACGTCAACCAATTCGTGTTGCTGAGTTTGAATGGATTCACGCCATCGAGTGCTAACGCTAGCCTCATGTTCCTCATTTCAGATCCAAAGTCTCCGAACGCGACGTCGGTGTTGATGTGCTTCCACGCTGGACTATCCACCACGGACCGCATGATGCCGTCGTCGCTGACATGTTTCGTGTACCCTGTCAACATGCGCGCTATTTCAGACGACCTCCACATTCGCTTCAACCTTGGAATGAGAGAAAAGTGTCGAATGACCTTTGCCAGAATAGTATTTGTGCCGTCCACCCATCGTCCCTTGTTGCAAGTTGGGCAACTGTTCAATAAGGCACGCTCGTCTTCATACAAAATACATCCATTGGGGCAAGCATGTACATTGTTGTACTGCAACCCCAGTCGTCATATGCTCTTACGAGCAGCATAGTGCGTATCAGGTGGTTTGTTCCCTGCAGGGAGCAAGTCTGTGGACAAAAAGCGAAACAACTCATCAGTGAACTTGTTGCTCACTCTAAAAACAGTGCACATGTTCATTAGGATAATCGTTGCGGACACTATGCTTGTTCTTGATCCCACGTACAATGGTGTCGTCGCTTGCTCATACATTTCTTCCAATCCATCTACTGTATCGCTCCCTATATCGTCATTGTCCCCTCCATCGCCTGTAGCAACAGCCTCATCATGCAGCGCATCTCCTCTGTGCAAGGCTTCCATGACTTGCCATTGGACTTCGTGGTACTCATCAAGAGGAGGAGCCACCGCTTCAACGTCGTCTATCCCCGCTTCTGGTACATTCATGTCGCCAACAGCGTCACCAGCAGCGTCGCCGACATCTCCGACGCCATTGTCGATGACATCGTTGTCATATGCTGAATCCTCGATCCACATTCCACGTGGGGGGTAACCCTCGGGGGGGTCACCACCGAGAAGGGACTTCTTCAGAAATGGATCCTGACCCACCTGTAGATGGTGACGTCGTATGACTGCGATGCTTTTGCGACGCCCTCCATGGCATTCCCTGCAAGGACATCTATATGCTCGTATGTTCCGCTCCGTCGCTATACGCAATTCTGTGTGTAGAATTAAGTCACCCAGAGGGATGTGCCGCAGCGTGCGACCGTCATCACTTAGTCGAATGGTTTCACCGCGCACATGCGAACTACGATTCATGTATGCTGCCATGTCTAGTAGCAATCATGCACAGCTGCTGGTCTGCTGCTCCTGCATATTTCCACTTCATGCAAGTTAAGTATACGAACGACAAATTCTGACTAAGCTTTTCTACAGGCTACATCATAGACAATGTACACCATAGGACTAAACAGACGACATCAGTGGCCTCTGCATCATTAGATCGCTTTTCCATCCCTTCCACATGTGCGAGCGGAATTATAATATGCTACCTGCAAGGTTGCCCCACTGACGGCTGGAATGACTGTAAATGCGGTTTACGGTGAAATGGTCAGTCATCTATGTCCCACTCGACGTCAAAATTGACGTCCTCTACAATAGCACCTACTACTTTCCATGTCAAATATGACGTCTATTTTGATACCATACTGGACATTCAACCCTCGCACCTGAACGAACACGTGATAGGTAGACCTCCATGGCTGTGACCATACATTATTGTGGACCGAGAGGTGCATATTCTCTCCCTACTGTCTCCCACCTTAAAAAAGTCATTACACTAACCTATACCACATGTATGGAAGCCTCGAATGAGAAAAGGCTCATGTACGCTTCCTGACAGCGACTTTCGCGTTGCCTGCACAATCATGCATGAATTGTTCGTTTTCACAAAACAACAATTGCCTATGTTGAGGACTGTATAGTTTACACTTCTCTCTTGCAGACCTTAGTGGCATACATCCACACTATTTGTTTGTATACTAGGATCGGCCAGTATTAATGATGTCCACTGGGACATCATTAGAGAGTCGTAGATGTTGTTTGCGACAAAATTACGTCTAAGAAGATGTCCACTATGACATCACAGTTGACAGTACTCTGTACCCACCGACTAGGACTGCCCCTGAAAGAGAATTTCCCACGTGGCCACCTTGTGTCGCAGTGCGACGACGACCCACTCTATGGTGAGACCTAAGCGTGTGCCTGACGGAGTCGCAACCATGGCAACCATACGAAGATTACACTAGTGCTGCTTACAACGAGCACTTCCATTGCTTACCGGTATGGATTCTTCCGCACGCTGCGGAATGCAGTCTAGGGTTGTGACTTTCGCCGACGATTCTTTAAAAGCGCCTCAGGTAGATGTGGACGTGTCGGAGGCCGCCATGACTTTCATGACGTTCGTGTCGCAATGTACAGGCAAAGCTCCCAGACGTCCATCGAAGAGAAAGACGGCGGCAACAACAGCGGAAGGTGGCTTGTGACGGAGTTCGCCAATCTACAACAACAACACAGTTCCTCCAGTGCTATCCACACCGGTGGAATGCATCGAACAAAACCCTGTTTCTGCTTAGGTGAACTCCCACATTCACTATGTTTCTGTTTTCGCTTTCTTTCCGAATTTCGGCAGGCAGGCCCTAAATTCCAGAAATTCGTCTATGAGAAATGACCGCTCGCTTTAGACGTCGAAGGTGACAGCCGCTAGGGCTACGCGGTATTCAGACCCGGCCACGGGTAGAGGACCCTCCAGGCGGGTATGGCCCCTTCCGAGACCTTGAATGAGGTGGACGTTGTCGCCACCTTCTCTCTCTTCACGTTTTCTGGGACGTTGCCTCCTGCTTCCCAACAATTCGTCGGAGTGCTTCAATTTCACCCTGCCGCAGGTTCCCCAGTCGGCGTTCTCTGCATCGGCGTGGAGGCTTGTATGTTCCGGCTCCGTTCTTGTTCTTAAGAAATGTATTGGTCATCTGTTGTGGCGGTCGTCGTTGCTGATGTCTGTCTGCTTCAAAATGCGCCATGATCGGGGGTTTAGGCGACTCAATTGCTACATGAGGGTTCGGTTTGGGCGTCCACATCGGTGGAATGGAAGTGACCAGCTTCGTGCAGCTTCGTGCCCGTGCGCTATAGAGAGCGTGAGATAGAAACGCTAAAGGTTTTGGTAGGAAAACTCTAATTGTGGAGTGCTTGATCGGGAAGAGGTTCAGCGGAAGCAGGTCTTCCTCCTCTGAAATCGGTTGTGGTATACGTAGTTAGTTGCATTGGAGAAGGAGTGCATGTTTATGCAACCGCCCATCTCATGGTTTGCTTTTGCTGTTGCTGCTGTTTTGTTTGTAGGAAGAGGTCAAGTATTTTGTGAATTGGGGGAAACCGAAGTTGAAGATACCTCGTCACCGTAGCAAGAGGAAGGGCAGTCCCCCAAGTGGAGGGATTTCATCTTCAGAAGAGGAACCCACTTCCAGGGTGATGCACATGCGGGCGCCAGGAGAGCGCCGATCAAAAGCGAAAGAGGACCCTCGCAACGTCAGGTCTTCGAAAGTGAAGCCCCCAGCACGTCAACGTTCGCCGCCACAGAAGATGACAAGGGTTGTTGAGGTAGCGTCAGACACATCAGAGGAGGAGGACGTCGAAGTTGAAGAGGAATTGGAGGTGGCGGAGAAGTCGCAGTCGTGGAGGTACGTTTTTTCCTGACGCTGTGATTTCATACGACGGCTTCGCCCCCAGTTGCTGGCCTTCGACGCAGACGTCCTTCAAATTGTGTTGAAGAGGACTGGGAGTGTATCATGATGTAGGCGTACAGGAATTTGCGCTCATGAAAACAGTGTCTGCATTAAAGGAAGGTCATACTGCAATCTTTACAGAAATGGAATGTTTTGTAGGATGTCAACATTGACGTGTGCATGTCAACAATGACATCATCACGTCATCGTTGACGTCAAAATGTAAATCAGCTTGTCACAGATGATGTCAACAGTGACATCCCCATGTTCAATGTTGATATGTGGGCAGCACTCCTTCACTATAGCATCCAATGTAAGTGGAAGCACGTCAAAAATGACATCCTCACGTCATCATTGACGTCAACCTGTACATCTGCTTGTCACAGGTGATGTCAAAAGTGACATCCCCATATTGAATGCTCATATGTAGGCACCCCTCCTTCACCATAACATCCAATGTAAGTGGAATCAATGTCATGGTGTAGGAGTCAGTGATCCACGTGCTTTTTGACGGCTGTACGCCGTGCTTCTTAGTAGGAGGTGTACCAACCATTGTGGGAACTTGACGACAGTATTCTTGTCCATGTGCAGCCGCGGATATGACACGGGAGAGGATGACGACTCCGGTGACAACACCGACGATGCCATCGCCAGAGCGCAACTCCAGACTATAGCGGATGCAAAGCAGAAGAGCATTTCCATTAGGAAGCCAATATTGTTGGACAGGTAGAGGCAGCCATATGGGTCAATGAGGACGTGCTTGGAGACCGACATCAAACTATTTGCGAAGTCCTTGGACTTCTCTACAAATTGGGAAGGACAACCACGGCAGTATAGGAGGCAATTTTTCAGGCGGCTATACTCCGGTATGTTCTGCACCGTTGTCCTTGCATGACTGACATGGTTTTTGTGAAGGCAAAGCATCCATTACTGGCTTGCGGACGGTCCTTTTTTTGGTTATAGACTAGGTTACCGAGTGTTTGGGAAGCCGTTTTTTTAAACATGATGCAGTCGCGCTAGATGTCTAAGCGGACGCCTAGAAGAACGTGTCAGTAGTTGACATCATCTTTGTCATTCTTGAATACTGAACTCTTTTGATTCATGCTGCAATGGACATGAAGTAATGTAAAATCCAGGGCAAGTACTAACAAGTGGTTGTCTCAGAGTGGGAGATGGGGGGTGATTCCGACAAGGTGTGTGAGAAGTTTATGTCTCCACTTATAACAAAGGTGCTCATCAACACCCGTTGGAAGTTTAATACATTGATCGACGCCGGTAAATCTTGTCCCCCCGATGTCAATGAAGACCAATGGAACGTACTGGTAGCAACCCGCGCCACCGAGGCTGCCCAGAAGAAGTCGGACCACATGCGTTTAATTTCGAGGGGAAAGGGTTCCACTACAGCGCAATTAAAGGCCATCGAGCGTGAGGTTGTCTCCCGCCTGGTGAGTTTTGCAGCATCAATGCCTCCTGTCAATTATTCTTGCATTCGAAATGCTAGTGAATGTTGCAGGAGATGTCGCGGCAGACATCGGCTCTAGCAGCTGTTAGCAATGACAACAGTAAGACATCTGCATTGCATTCTCTGTGGCAGGTCTTTCTTGTAAGTATCCAAGACAATGTTGTGACTCTGTGACATTATTTGCACCCTTGCGATTGAGGTTCCTGATTGTGCTTCTTCTGTGGAATGTGTCAACCGTCTCCACAGACCATGAAGTTGAATCGTCCATCCTTTGACCCGGAGGTTGACGCGGAAGTGGCCAAGGAATACTAGCGTGTCCAAGAGGAGAAGCGGAGGACACAACCAAATCACGCGAGAGAAATTGAAGCTGTGCGCACTCGGGTGACGCAATTGGAGGGTAGCGTGACATGGTTGGGTGAGAACATGACTGCATCGCAGAAGCGCCTAGAATACATGATGCAACAACTGCTTGAAGGTCAAGGGACCAAAGATCTCAGTGCTCCCAAGAAAATCACGGAGCCGTCATCGTCCACAAAGCTACTGGACACGTTGGGCTTGACCTCCACAACAGCAGAAGGGTGGACAGGTGTGCACGAAGAGTTCCTTCTGCCAATGTTGCCGGCAATAGGTGCTCCACTTTCGCCTGTCATTGGCCTTGATGTTGTCCAAAGAGGCGTCGACGACGATGTTGCTGTTGTTGTCGGTGCAGACGATGTCAATGTCCATGCAGACGTTGACAACAACGTCGGTGAAGTCGGCCAAGAGGACGACGAAAACAAATCAGATGACGGTGGCACCATTAGAGAGGGTTCACAGGAAATGCAAGCGGAGGGGGATGTTCCCGCAATGGTGGAGGCTAGTGATGAGGTGACGAAAGCAGGGGCAACTGCCGCCTGCACTAGTGCCCCAAACCAACCTCAGGTACCCGAATTCTTTGAATTTGTGTACATTTGTTTTCGTAGGAGAAGAAGCCGTCGTCATGCAGTTCGTTTTGCATATTTGTGGACACATCTCAGAAAATGTCGAACACCACATTAATCTGTTTTTGTTTAAACAAGTGACGTCTACGTAGATGTCTCACAGGACATGGAAGGCGAGTTCCGCATAGTTTCTGGATTAGCCTTCGAGTACGTTGGTTATAAGCTTCAGGAACGGTGACTTGGGAAAGTGTTTTTTTGTTATTGATGTCTTAGAGTTCAACGTATGTAGCTACAAAAGTGCGGAAATTCAATCCACGAGTTAGCGTGTACCTTACCTTGCCACACCCAGAAATTGTGGACTCTAAATCCACCGACATGTCACATTCTTACAGGATGACAATGAAGTTCGTGCGGAACTGAGAACTCGCCCTAAGCGTTCCACGAAGGCAACACAAGCAGTGCAGACAGGGAAGAACTCTGTAGCAGCAAAGGCAACGAAACCTGCCGGACCAGTGAAGGCAATTGGTCTCTCGAAACCTGTGCCAGCATCACCGAAGGTCAGGGACGTCACTGAAATAAGTCATTTTTTTACAAATTTTCGTTCAAATTCAGTATGTTCACTTCTGGCAAGGTAGCAATTGTTTTAATGATGTCAGCTAGAAGTTGCAGCAGTAGCTGAATCATGCCTTGTCTCTCTATGACTTATAGGTTACAAACACGAAGAAACCAGAGGGACATCGGAAGAAGTGAGAGCGTCACCAACCATGAACTACTTGAAGGACAGATAGAACCTTTTTTTTTGCTTTCATGGAGCAAGAAGGTATGTATGCCAATTTTAAGGAAAACCAGCCTGCATATGTCATTGTAACGCAGTTTTGCCATGAACCGTAGCTCTTACCTTCGTATTGTTGTGGACAAGGATACGATGGTTCTTGTGAGGACCTTTTTTTTAACAACCTGGTTTACATTTCGCTGTACTTTCTCCCTGTGTTATACATCATGTTACTGTGTATTGTATTCTTAATATCCTTCACACATACAATTTGGCAGCCATGCTTGGTGAATGAAGTCTGCATTGAACTTGCCTTTGGTTGGTGGATGTTGTCATGTTCTGTCTTCTTGCTTGTGAGGCATTTCTTCATACACTCTTTGTCATTACAATGTTTGGAAGTCTGTCACGGCCTATGCTTACCTCCACATTGCTCGGGGCAGCAACGTGGCTTCAGTCGTTGCTATGCATGTTGTCGTTGATCCTGAACCCAAAAAGTCATGTTCCGTGTCTTGTTCGTGACAACGCCAGTATTCACATAATTTTCCACCTCCATTGATCGTGCGTCACTGAAAATGCCGAAGAGAACACCGTATGTAAGGAACTTCATGAGCGCGCGCGTCCGTTGAGATGTGCGCAATAACGACGAAGACTGCATGTGCATACCGAATACAACAACATCAAAGTCCAATCAGACAACGAATTCGATCATCCAACGTTGCCAATGACGTTGCCTATAACTGACGGGCATGTTTGCACCTTGTCATTACGAACACATGTTGGTCAAACAAGATGTCACACATAACATATTCGCGTCATTATTAATGTCACTGTGGACAGTAGTGTTGACGCACTTTGGCTATGAAAATCAATCATTGCAGCGGACACATCAGCTCTGATGACTGCCACGTCATCATTTCCCCCGTACCACGTCAGATTTTCCCGCGGCCACGTCACTGTACACGTCACTTCTGACATGGATGAAAAATACCACACGTGGCACTATGTGAACAGAAAATGGTGACGTGTAGCCAGCGTGTCCTCCACGTGCCACACTTTCTGAAGTTCCTGAAACCTTGTTTTCTTTGATGTTAGAAAAAAACAAGCGCAAATAACCCACGTTTTTTGAAAACATGGTCACGTTTTTAGCTCGTCATTTATAACGAATTTTAGGTGACGTCTACGCAAAGGCATCGAATGTCAAAAAAAACGTCATATGTTGTTTTTCCTAACATTCAAAAAAACACGGGTTTCTTATAGTGTGTACTCACAGATGTAGGCACTGGATGCAAAGTAGAACTTCAGCTATAGAAAAACAAACGTTTGAGAGAGAAGAGCACATAAGGAAGGTGATCAGATTAGCAGTTGAACACAGACATGACCTGATTAAGGACAGCAAGCAGGAACTTTGATAATGCAGAGGTGAGCTTATTTGATTTATCACTCAAATCTGATTGCTAATGCATCATTGTGAATTTTGATTTCAAACTACACTATTCTATGTCATGATGCTACACTTTGATTCAGCACTCAAGCAATGATGGTCATCATGCAAGAGTTTGATTCTCCACTTAAGTAATCATGCTTAGGATCCTACAATCTGATTTTGCTTGATGAATTCTGAGGAAGTGACTAAGGTGGCTATCATTGGAATCAAATCATGCCATTAATGGCCCACGTAGCTAGGTACAGTTGGTGGTTGGCTTTATGAAGGCTGGCCTTAATTGCACTAGTGTGAGGTTTTTAATTCTATGTAGTTAAATTTGTGCAACATTGTTGCTTCACACATGAAGATCTATATATGAATGTGGAGAAGACAACTCACTACTTTCTAGGCTGCTGGATAGACCAGAAGACACTGCCATATTTTAAATCTCATAAACACTAGGTAAACCCTGATAGCCCCCATTTGTTGTCTGTCAGTGCTGTAGTTATATACAGATTGAAAAAATGGCTGGATTTGTCTGACTTCTGAGGACATTGCCAACAACAATTCCTTGAAGTCGTCTTCATTGCTATTTTTCACGTATATGCAAAGGCAATCTGTGTATCAGCTAAATGACTAATGACTATTTGATATTTGTGGTACATATATAATTCAAATGTACTCCAATAGCAACCGCTGTAATCTACGTTGCAAAAAATGCAACGATATGACAGCTCTAGAGAGTATTTCCACAATGCCCAATACCGCATCACTTGTTGGAGCCATGAAATTATTTGCGGAGGATGGCATGTGCATAGTATTAGCAAGATACATATGCAATGAATCTCCATTGTTTGTAGAAGTCTTCAAAACATGTGTTTTGATATTTTTTTTATGTCACAGATGCACTAATCTAACTTCACATACGCCTGGCAATATATGGAAGTGTTATATATGTATTGGAGTCTATGCTCTTCTAGCTTCTACCAACCCGTTCTATTCCTTAACATGATAAGCAATTACCTCAAAGCATGCGGCAATGACTTCAATTATCTCTTCACTTAACAATTACCACTCATATATGACTAAATTAATAAGCAAGAAGTTACCGAGAGAATGACTGAACTACCACTATACTTTCACTAGTCCTAGTCAAACGTGCCAACGTGGAAATTAATTATTTAATTTCCACCAAGTATCCATTAAGTCAATCTATAGTTCTTCCTTAGTCATGTAAAGAACCATTAAATGACTAGAACACCACTGCAGTGCTCCACGTCCTAGTCAAACGTGCCAACATGGAAATTAATTATATAATTTCCACCAAGTATCCATTAAGTCAATCTACAGTTCTTCCTTAGTCATGTAAGGAACCATTAAATGACTAGAACACTACTGCAGTGCTCCACGTCCTAGTCAGACGGGCCAGCGTAGAAATTATTTAGTTATTTTCCACTGAGTGCCCATTAAGTCATTCTACAGTTCTTCATTAGTCAACTATCAAACCATGAAATGACTAAAACACCACTACAGCGCTCCACGTCCTACTTAGATGTGCCACCGTGGAAATTATTTACTTCAATTTCCACGTTGTCTTTCCAGTGTCATTCTTTAGTTTCATCGTAGTTACATACGTCGCTCGGTGTCGCAGCACAGGATAAGCAATTCCCATGTTATACTCCCAAAAACCACTCTAAAGCATAACAAAGTGACTCTAAAGATCGAACCCACAAGATTCTGTGAAGTATCTAGCCTTATTAACGAACTAAGCCAAGTCAGTAGTAATATCCATCTTTTCCGGTCCTCCTTCTATGACCGGAAGTTCAAACACCCAGAAAACAAAGGACCGGATTCTTGCTCTCTTCCGATTCCAACTAGTCTTCCGGTTGTCGAATCCAAAACAACCCCAGGACCCTATCTCTTCCGGTCCGGGTATCCGTCTAGGCCAATCCGCTCTAGACAACTCACAACCATTTCCTCTCCTATCCGGTTTGGTTTTACCTCTGTTTAGCCATCAGAGGGTTCGCCGCTTGCTTTTGAGAGTGGTAGGCCCACCACACCTTCCGTGACTTATAGTGGCTGAAGACCCACTTTCCAAATCTCTTCCTTCCTAGGCTAATACGGATCCGGTTTGGTCCTTCACAGCAATCCAGATTGCAATCCGGTCCACTGGTCACACAAAGACCCCCCGTACAATCCTCTCAATACTACAACGACCCTGATGTCATCCTATTCCGTGCGAAGCTAAGGCGGTTACAAGTGCACCCGTCCATTCCAACGTCAACTAGAATTCTTCCGTTTACTGTTAAGATGGTGAGACCTCACAGAAGATCGGACACTCAACCGGATTTCTCACCCAAGAGTTCTAGCGCAACTAAGGACTCCCTCCCTATCCGCCTAGCCTAACAACGGCTTTCTCACCCGGAATCTCAAACTCTAGACGCGCTGAGGCACTGAAGTTCACTCCCAACTCTATCCTATCCGCTCGCATGCACTTAGAACCAAGAAAACACCAAGGGGAGAAATCCCAACGCATCCGCTCGTGCTTTCCGAACTCCCTCACGCATAATCCTGCCAAGACATGGGAGATCGTACAACAAAGAAGCACAAGGAGAAAACACAAAGAAAGATGCAGAGGGAAAGACTCTCAGTCCTCAGCACAAGGACTGAATTATATACACTTTGAAAACTTCCAAAAATAACAAAAGGCAAAAAGAGCCGTTAAAAGTCAACCTAAATCCGGATCCTAACTTCCGGTCCTCCTAACACTACCGGATCGGATTACTAATCCGGATCCGTTCCTATCCTATCTTTCCTAACTTATTCTACATCGCTATCCCGTGCCCCAACGAAGGACTTTTGGGCTCCGCCTCCAATTGCTCGAAGACTTCTTCCAAGTTCCTGTTCCGCTCTCCGGCCATCGGATTTGGCATGTCAGAACCGGGAGAGTCTTCGATGTTGATCGGCGCGGTCTGGAAAGACTTACTCGGCTTTGACTGTGGAGTCTGGTCCCTTCCTTCCCTTGGGTCTGGCACTTCCGGAAACGATTCCGGCATGGAGATGTCCGATAGGTGGACCCTCATCGATCCGGTCAGCTTCTGTGTACACTCCTCCATCCGGTCCGCCGCTCCTCGTGCTAAGACCAAATTCTTCTCCACCTGCTCGGTGAAGTCAGTCAGGATCCGGACTATCCGGGTACCGGATAGTTTCTTCTCTTCTAAGACCTTCTCCTCGAAGAGTCTGGCCCTGACTGCCACGCTTCCGGTCTCTCCGAAAGTCGCCTTCACCGATTCCGCCACCTTCTGCGTCTCGTCCACCATTATCCGGGTGGCGGCCATATCTTCCTTGAAGGTGGCCACTTCCGCCTTCAACATGTCGACCTCCTCTTGAAGTCGACGGATGTCCGCTTCCTGCTTCCGGATCTCGACCGGATTGGTGATGCACTCCGCTACCTTCCCTGGCAACTTGCTATCCGGTGTTGCCTGCACCAACTCTCCGATCTGGTTTAGGGCGATTCTCTTCGCCTCCCAGTCCAGGCGGATGTCGACGAGGATCTTCACCAATTTCTCGAACGGGTCGACCGGTCCCTTCTTCGAACAGCCTACCTTCTCCCCTTCCGGTGTCTTCTCCTTTCCGGTTTTATCACCGAGTGGAGATCCTCTTCCGGTCGGAGACGTCGTCTTGTGCCGCTTGGGCTGCCTCTCCGCCTCATCTTCATCTTTTTCCTCTTCTTCGGTCTCGGATCCGGTTTCCTCTTCCTCCTCGTCCGTTTCCGATTCTCCGTATTTTAGGAGATTTTCCTCGGCCTTCCACTCCTTCTCTTCCGAGTCTAAAAGGAGCTGGTGTTGCTCATAGAGGTGGAAGAGGTAGGGACACACGGGTGTCGGCCTACTCCTTCCGACCCTCGTCGCCAACTGGGCCACCAGATCGAATATGATCCGGGCCCAGTCCGCTTTCCGGTCTCCGCTTAGGGCACCGAAAATAGTGTTGCCGAGGATGATTGTCATCCTTGTCGGCTTCTCCGGATGGAGGATCGGGATTAGGAACTGTAACAGTTTCCGGTGCCGGTCGTCGATGCAGTCTTTCACCACGTATCCGTCCTTGGGGTTGACCGCTCCTCGGAACTTGCCCCGGACGTACTCGTCCTTCCGGTTTGCCATCCCGTGGCCTCCTGCCCGGAACTTATAAACCTCCCTCCAAATCTCTTCCGTCCATTGATGTGGAACACAGCGGATTGTGTTGTCGAACTGGTTCGTCCACTTCTCCTGGATCTCCTTCACCATCCGCTCGTCCTTGAAACCCCAAGGTTTGTCGAGCAAACCCTGGCACCCCATCCGGTTGAGATCCAACCGGAGCATCTCCATCTCTTCCTCTGTCGAAGGGAGAATCGGAACGACCTTCCGGAGTTTGACCGGAGCCGACGACGTGGATGGGCCTGGTCTGTTCCGCCTAAGCTGCGGCATGGACACAGACTAGATCTAAGACAGTCCTTTCCGATTCTACCTCACACAGTCCTAGCCGCACGTCCCGTTCTCACGTTCTTTCTCCAATCTCAACCGGAATCCTGCACAGCGATCGGTACGCAACCGGGAACCTACCCTGCAACACACCTCTAACACTTGCACACTCACGCACACACGCGAACATTCACACAGCGCCAAAACACGAGGAGCGCGACAAAACACTCTCACCAAATGGAATTTGGAAAAAGGAGTGCGATTGAGGAGGTGCTGGCCTTTTATAGTCTCTCCTGACCTAAAAGCCGTCATGATGACGTTTACCGGTCCGGTCCCACCAATCCGGTCTAACCCTAATCCGGTTCTCTAACCCCAATCCGGTCGACGACTACTTCCGGACAAGGATCCGATTTCTATCCGGTTCCTAGGTGTCACCACTAGGATTGGATTCGTTCGAACTACTCCACTATTTCAATGTCTTTCCTAATTTTCCGTCCTCTGCTGTTTCTAGACAAAACCTACATATTAATCGATAGTTTCCGTTCCGTTTTCTAGATAAACAACTAAAAACCAAAAATTCGGACTGCGACACTCGGTATATGATTTCACTACTGAAGTATGACTCTCCTCAATCTACATCAGCAAAAGGGCACAGATCGGAGACAGAGTCCTAGATGAAACTCGTTCTCATTGCTGGCCTCATCCGGACGTCATCCACTACTAATTTCAACGACTAGTAAATGACTTCCGCCCTCCCACTTAGGATTTGGCGCCAGTATTATGACTCTCTGTCATTGATCTGTCCCCTCTTAGTAACTAGTCATAAATTGACTGGTTACATTTGACCCCTTTTTCTACTAGTGCATTGCAAGTTTGTGCTGTTCATAAATAGTGGTTGCAGGTGAGTTCACAGCTACACCGAAATTTCTTTCTTGTCATGCATTCTAATTTAGGTTCTTCGGGACAGCACATTAATAAAGGTAGTCACACCTTCTCCGAAGCCAAAATTTCACTGAAGAATGAGGAGCTCAGGAGAGAAACTCAGAGCCAATTAGGTTCTTGAAATTTTGGAGAAGGTGTGACACCCCTTTTTGAGGAAGAGTGTTAGAATTGGAAAATTGCGTTTGACAGGGATCGTAGGATAAAACCGCAAAACTCGTAGACAATGGGTTCCACACGATGAAGTCATAGACGCGGCAAGCAGGAATGAAGAAACTTTCGCAACTCTCAAAAATACACAGGCCTTCGGAGCAGAATAACAGGCGTGGTGAAAACTTCACAGAAACAGTATATTCTACGTCGGAAACTCAACAAGAAGCCAATGCGGAGCTGCCCCATGCACCTTGTCTAGAGAATGCTCCAACAGTGAACAAGGTGTGACTACCTTTAATGACAAAGTCTGCAATAGTTTTCCTTAACCTTAAGTAAAGCGGTCATAAAATGCAAGGGTAATTGCACTGTCACTATTTACCTCTGACGACGTCTATCTTCTAGTTGTCCTACAAAATAGTGCTCCAATTCTTGCTTCACGTGTCAACAGACATGTACTTGTTGGGCTATTAGAGAAAATGCAAACTAGAAACTTACAGTGAGTCCGTATGCTAGAAAACCTCTGGAAGAGCACGATCATTTCCGACAATTTCTGTTAAACTTAGTTCGTCATTGTAAATGGAAGTTGGCATCATCGTTGATTGGTGCTTCCGGCTTATGAAATTGTAGGTTCAGCAATGCACCAGCACGAAGTGCCTGTGGAAGACTTGCTCTGTGCAAGATTGTCAATACAGAGGAGCAAATGACGTTGACAGGAGAGGGGCGCTCAACGACAATGGCATTATAAAATTCAAATTACAAACGAGGTGAATCTCCTTTTTTTCCAACGATCTCCATATCTTGCATTAGTGTGTATGAAGTGACATGTCTGCCGCACATACTATTTATCTCTGCTGTGACCAAATTGTAATCGAATGGGGTAGACTCACAGAAAGTTGATGGATGCATTTTCAACATTTGAACAATTTCATACACGAAGCATATGTGTCATCCAAATAGATCCAGGTGAAATTCATAGCTTCCGAATACTGCAATTTTCAAGAGGATTTCAACTCTGTAAAGTTTATGTATTTTGGTTATCTTCTGAACTACGTATGGGTTTTTAAGTTTTGTTCGTGAGCAATTCGATAAGCACGACGACACATGAATAATAATGGAAGGGCAATCGAAGCATTTGATTTCTCTTCTTGTGGTTGCCATCTATTTATCGGTATCCATTCGTTGGCGCTTGATTGTGGATGCAGTCGTACGCTTTTGTTCGCAGAGACTTCCATTGCCTTGAAGCATTGTTGACAAAGAAGCTGAGGAAGGAGTGCTTTGAATGACGGTGCACTCTACATTTTGGTTTAAGGTCATTAATCGAGTGATTATGCTGACAATGTCGAGTGAAAGATCCGAGGATGAGCACGCAGAAGTTGGGCCACTTGAGGTGAAGGTCGCTCCTCCGTACTTGTGGACATGAGTGTCGTATTTTCGGCGAAAATCATTAGAAGCGGTCCAACCTGCCTGGCAGTGTTTGGACACAGACGGAGGATCTGATGTGCATCATTTAAGGTGTATCTAGATGTTTTTTGGGCTTCTCTCCCCACTTCGTTACTCTTAATTGAATTGGGACAGAGAATTTTTCTATTGGATGCAAATGGAGGTGTTTTGATTCACATCTCAGTGAGTTCAGATTCTTCTGAATAGATGAGTCCGCAGTACATATGCTTTATCAACAAATAGAATGAGGTTTAGTAAACCTTGGTTGAAAGTGTGGTAATCAAGTCCCAGACTTATACAAGAACCTAGTGTTGGCGAAGGAGTGAGTGCAAGAGAAGTTGCAATGAGTAGAGTTAAGAGGAATTACTTGGTAATTTGTCAATCCAATTTACGAATTCCTCTTATTAGTTTTAATTTCTTCTTTCTTTCCTTTCTTGCTACTTCCGAGTCAAAGAAGTTGAAGTAATCCCTGTGAATGGAAAAGGCTCATTCTAGGGAATGATGCTTTCCGAAATTGATCTAGTGTAACTCAAAAGTCTGTCACCATGGCTACCTTCTCAGTTCTCACTGTTTAGTGAGAATTCTTCGTCACGCTCACTACATTCTCAATATCTTTTCAATTAACTATGTTATCACTTGATGCTTGCCACGGCGAAGTGCTTCTTATGATAGAGGATTTACTACCTCTGCCGTCATTTGGTCTTCTACTTTGTTGGAAAATATTCATTATTATAATAAGGTTAATACTGCTTCATTCAATTCATTACTTGGTTCTGTCAAAATTTGGAGTTGCCACCTCAGGGAAGCCTATGTAGTTCCAAGTTTCCCTATCAACTTGGTTGATTCATACAGCTTGGGAAATCAAGAGCTTGTACCTGCGCTTATTGCAGGGAAGACTTCATATGAACGGAACAACTACATTTATGAAGACAAGTTCACCATAGTCTTTACTATGATGATGATAAGGCTGCCCTTATTGATACCAGTGTAGGGGCCACAACCACCGACGAGACTGGAGGTGACTACATGGGAAAGAGTTTCTCAAGACAATGATTTTGAAGAATGCAAATGTTCTCCACTGCAATTTGCGTAGGATCGTTGAGGATACTATAATCTGGTGCAATTCTCCTTCCTTGCATATATAAGGGTTCATGTGTTGCATGCTTTCATGTTGCAATGCATTTCGAACTCGGTTTGCAGAATCGCAATACCTAATATGCTTTCAAAGAAGCTTCCTATTGCATGAATGTAGTGGCTAAATGTGATGATTGGAATGTATTACTCTTGTACAATATGCGTTTTTTCACTTGCTAATTGAGGAGGCACTGGCCTTTAGGCTTCCATACTTCTTACCTTATATCTCAAATGGTGAAATTGTTAATGGAATATACATCGTCATTACTGCAATATGATAGAGGACCATCTAATTTCTGTTATCTCTGCATTACAGGATTTGGCTTGTTGCGTTTTTTGCTAAGATGTAATTGGTACTGTAATCAACTACATCACAAGAATTGTTTGCAGCTTGAGTGTAATGAAGTGGGTACACTTGAAATATGGCGATGAAGGTCTCCTAGATTCTTCATTCAAACGTTTCAAGCCCTTTGCCGAGTGAGAAATTTTTATTCAGTTTTCCTTGCACTTCTTAATGTCCCCTTAAAAATTGTGGTCAAGAGAATGTGGTCAGGGCCACCACAGTTTCAAGTTCCGATCGTAAGAGAATCTTCTGCACATGTGATCCACTATTCAATCTCTTGCACATTGTGTAAGCTCTTTGGGCCAACTTTATCTAAGGCTCAACTGTTTCTTTTTTTAATCCATTCCGATAATAGAAGTTATTTTTCCAATGTTTGTTTGAACTGGCCTAAACAATGTGACATTCGGCTCTACTTTAAGCACACCTTGCACTTAGCTGTGCTTTTCCTTAGAACTGCTTGATGCATGCACAAGAGTTTAGCAAAAATATGTCTTGGACCTAATTTATTCTATATATGATATTTCAGTGCTCACTTTGGTAGACGGTTCTGAATGTCAGGGTGGAGTATTCATCTTCTAGCCTCAAACATGGTCACCAAATGAAGTATGAACGGATGTGCAGAGTACCAGAGGTACTCTTTAATGAATGCTTGTCTCCTTCTAGTAGCCGTGGCCACTATTGCGTTCTTGTTGAAGGGCAGGTCCTTGTCTGGTTTTCATGTACCAAAAATTTGCAACCTGAAGTAGTTCTCCCCTCCTTTGTTAAACTCCTCCACACCAATTGCCTAAATTTGTGACATTTGCATAAAACTTTTGTTACCGTTGTCGGGTAGAGAGGAGCGCGCTTAGGGAACATACGAGGTGTCTGGCTGCAAGTTGTGAGTGTAGATGAAAGGTAAGTAACAAAACTTGAATCTTCACTTAATCTTCTCTTCAATCTTTGCTTGATCTTCACTTCAATCTTCCGTTGACCTATTCTGTGGTGGTTCTATAGGGCCAAAGGTAAGGGTGTGTTATAAAAAACAAGGCCTCGGACGGGTAAAACGGGACGGCCAAACCACGAGTTGGCCGTCCAAAAGATTGGCTCCTAAAATCAAACCCACGGTGACCAGGAAGTGCCTTTCACCGATGGGAACAACAAATAAGATCGACCATGTGGGCCATTAACCCCAAACACAAAAAGGAGCGCTTACTGGATAACCACGGCTCGCAACAGGTTTACAATGCAGAAATTGAATTGCAACTAGCCTCCAAATCCGGCTAGGAATAATAGAAATGAAAACGAACCACAAGCCACAACACACTGGAGACCCTCAAAGCTCTTCAAATCTTCATCTTCAAGTCTTTAAGCCTTCACATCTTCAAAAATATCTTCAAAACTCTAAAAGAAATCCAACTACACCCTCAAACTACCTAAACTCCACTCAAAAAAAGAAGGCAGCAGACCTTCCTATGCTTCCATACTCATAACTTTTGCATTTCTTCTTCAAATTAAAAGATTGATAGTTTTTCTGAGAGCTAACAAAATTTCTTATCACTCCTACAACTTTCAAGTCATTCCAAAATTCTGTCCAACTTCTATGACCTCTCAAAGTTTTGGTCCATAGATGGTAGAAACAAGAGACTCTCTCACCTTCCCACACTCACAACTCACTCATAAATGCTCCAAATTGAATGAATGATATCTTTATAGAAAGATAACAACATGTACTATACTCCATCAAAGTTTCATTTTAAACAAAGGACCAGTCTGTTATCTATGGTCGGTCGAAGTCTCAGCCCCTCTTCATAGGAGGCAGCAGACCTCCCTCCACTCAAACAAGCACAAATCTCAACTCACAACTTCAAATAAATCAAGAGAAAAAAATTTGGAAAGCTAACAGTATGATAAACAACTCCTCCAATTTTCATTACCAAATTCCAAAAACCCAATACACAATGAGCTTCCAAACACTCGGTTCCCCCAAAACAACATTGGGAGAGAAGATGAATAGTGTCCATCTTTTCCTCCCCTTTTCCAACACCTTTTGCCCCACCTAAACAAGTGTACATCAGCCCTTAATTCCCTCCTAAAGCCAACTTACACCTAATGGCCTTCATATTTGGCCCCACATCTATATCTTTATCTTTAACTTAGAAGAAAAATCACTTCAAAGTCCAAACTATTTCCATTCTTTCCTTCTACAACTATAACCAAACAAAATAGTTTCAACAAAATACTTCAAATATGGATTGAAGTACTAACATTAAACCAATGCCTATTAGAAGTAAAAAACTAGAATTCCAAGACTAATTTAACTCCATCTGCAAGAACTTGAGAATGCGCTTGATAGTCGCAGCGATGTAATCAACACGACCCGCTTTCGTTAAAGGATTCACTGGCCCTTCTAACCAACGATGGTGACCACGACTTCCTTCAATATGCTTCATCATGCAGTAATATTGATCGACGTTGAGACCTTCGAAACATCCTTCAAATGTCACATCTCGACTACCAGGCTCAACACATCCAACCTGCAACAAAATCACCAGTGCCCAAGCGTCACGTTGAAGATTCCCGTGCCATCGCCGCTCCATACGAGGTTGCTTTGGCGGTCGAGAAGGCCCAGCTTCTTCTTGTGGACGCTCATGCGATGGCGCAAGACTTAGTGGCAGAAGAGGTTGATCCAGTAGTTGTGATAATGAAAATTCAAATCTAGGCTCCGATTCTACTTTTTCCTCTTGGGACTCTGAAAAAACCCTCCAGTTCGACATTCTGACAATAAAGTGGAAAACTAATATCACTAATAAGCTTCAATGAAATTCTAAAGCAAAGCCGTCCTTTTAAATAGATGACATGTACCTCCACAAAACGTCATCTTGAAGATATTCAACAAAATAGCGTCACCATGAAGCTACTCAACAATACATATGATAATATGTTTTTATACTATGAACAAATTTACAACAGGATATCATGTCTCTTCAATGGTTCTTTCGTTTGCTCTTAGTTGGTGAGGGGGAAGTTGGAACGCGGTGTCTTCATATTGAGTTCGAGTTGAGTTCATATTAGTTTTCGTCACAATTTGGAGGTCATGCGTGGCTATCATTTGTAGTCCTCAATCAGTCGTCATGAGCAAATGAGGCATTTGCTGTCTCGGAGGGCATCTAGGTGAAAAGAATGTGTGCAGGTTTTGTTAAAGGCACTGTTCCGGGTGGACTTTTTGTTTGATGCAGTTTTTGTTGTTGTGGAAAAGGAACAAGACGATGGGAATTCGCCATTGTCTGTAAGTTAAGTTGTTCAAGCAGAAAACAACGTCGTCAATTTCATAAGATTTAGAAATCCGGAATGCAGCTTCCAGAGAGGGACGTGTTCATTTTAGTCACAGGCTTTCGAGGTTTGACTCCCTGGCAAGCTCAAAAGAAGTTCTTCGCGTGCATGTGAACAAAAAGAAAGCATCGCTTTTCCAAGAGGACCTGCAAGTGCAGAGTAATCAGTCAAGTATGCTCCAGTTGAATTTTTTACTCTTCTCCGAAAAGTGATTAATTTTTTTTTGGATGTGGTAAACTTTATTCTATTATTTATATTTTACATAACTAATACTGTTATAAACGATTTTGGTCGATTTAGTTTAATCGTCAGTGCTCAATGTCTTTCGTAAATTATATGCATTCATTCTTCAATGTTGTTCTTAAGTACCTAAAGTAATTCTGTTGGTCTTCTGTACACTGGGTAAATATGCAGGTGTGCAAAAGGTTGGGGCATAGTTTGCACAATTTTCAATGAAAAAATAGTTACAGAGCACTTGCTGCTGATCTTCTCTGTCGCTGTCAACGCCAACTTCTGGAGAATGTGGCCGGTGAGTCCTGCTTTCTGTTTTCCTGGTGGTATAATCTTTCCGAGTCCACGACATCTTCCTCTTTCAGATAAGTTAGTTTCAATTAAGTCTGCATGAACCATAACTGGACTACCGTAGCCAGAGGTCACCTTTGGCAGAAAATAATTAAAAAAATTTAAGCCAAATGATTTTGAAAATTAACAAGTAACCTTGCCGAATCCAACGGAAATTCATTGTTAAAAAAGCCGAAATGCTAGAAAATGTTCCAAAGACATCTATATGCCAATACATGTCCACTGAGTGATGAGTAGAGACGTCATTTTTGTAGTGAAGTTCATTGTCCATCATGAATCCTTAACCCCTCAACGCCCCTGATTATTTCGACTGACAACCTGTTTTACGGACCCCATGTCAATCGGAGCAGTGTAGTTGTCGATCTAGGAAAAATCTGTAGGATGCGCCATTGAAATTGGATCTTCCCTTTACAAGGCACCTGCCGACCAGAAATGACGAAAATCCACCGTGGGGATTGAAAACTTATAACATTTGATTCGCGGGCCTTCGGGTGAAAAGAACCTCAAATTTGGGTACATCTTCACTTCAACCATAGAAATGAGGGTGTTGTACGGGTCAGATGGACCCAAAATTTGAAACTGAAGACCGTAGTCAAGTTTAGAGCGTGTAAAAAAATTTGAGCTACAAGGGTTACAAGATGAACAAATGAGGCACTCCGGAGTGAAGGCCGCTCTGAAAAATTCATAAGGCTGGCTGGTTCGGGAGACCGCCACGAAGGCAGTACTGCAAGTCACTTAGCCGGCCGTGCATGTCCCCACAACAGGACCAACTGTTTCCAACCGCTCAGTGAGACCCCTTCCCTTGCTGCGTGAAACTGTCGTGAGACTCCGGAATAATTCAAATGTGGAAACTGACAGAAATTTGAACATGTTTCATGAAAGGAAAATTCTGAAATGGCAAGCTCGTACAAAAATCATAGGCCCGTGCCAATTGCGAGTTTAGGACGGTCAAAATGTATTCAAAATGGGTGCATAAAAGTTTGAAGCACCACAAACTGCAGCTACAGAAAGAACACCGCCTGGCATCTTAAACCTGATTCAATCCTACACAACGATACAGAACTCACTAAGTAGGTGACCTACTACAAACAAAAACCAAACTTAGTAAACCGCCAGTTGAAGATCATGTTGTCAAAGGACATGATCGAAGAGGAGTCGGAGGAGAGTTTGGAGGGGAATTGCTGCCGGAAGAGAGGCTGCAGGGTCAACGCTTTAGAATGAAATGCTCTGTACACATGCAAAGTTGAGGATTAGAATCAATGAGTTAGCCGCATTGCCCATTTTTTGGAATTGTGCACCTTTCCAAAACAAGGCTCGTCACACAGCCAAACTGGTTCACCGGGTGGGCCACAAGCGCGGCAAATTCTACGTTGCTTCTTCTTGCAACACTTGCAGCGATGAGGCCACCGATTCTGACTGCGAACACTACAATGCAGTTCGGTGTTGCGCGCATTTTGTCGAGAACAAGTTCGGCCTACTGGAAAAAAAGGTTCTATGAGCTCCATTGCGACAGTGAAGTAGAACTGCTTCCTTCCCCTCAACCGCTCGTTGCGTGCCTCTCTATCGTCTTCATAAAGACGCCATGCATTCTGGAGTGAGCTATCAAAGACGAAGAACCATACCTTATGCCACCATTTATGTGACCAAAATTGACACGTATAATCCCTTCGCATCTGATCTATTAGATCAACACCCCTCATATTCTTCTCGTACTCAACCTGCTGTGGACGTGTTGCTTGGGCACCACGCTCACCATTCACCCAACGATGGGCAAAAGCTATATCATCATGGCAGGGATTTTGAGAGGTGCTGAGGAAAGAAACGGGCTTCGAATCATACCACGTGCAGGCGGACATTCTCTGGGATTCGTGCATTGCCCAAAAAAGTGTATTTCGAGGATGCTCCCCTCGCCGAAAACCTGCCAAAGATGATGGCATGCCCACTCGGTTTCCTTTTACAGTGCCTGTCGCGTATATACCTCTAGCTAATAAGGACTCAAACAAGGAGGGAGATGTGAAGAAGTTGTCTACTACAACTATGTGTCCCTTATGTGACATCCCACGCACTAATCTTGACACTACCCGCTCTCCTTGTCCAACCTCTATCGCTCCATTCTTTCCCAGATATGGTATCAAGTTATAGATGTAACGAGAAGGATTGCTAACAAGAGCCCATATCTTGATGCCGTAACGAGTAGGTTTTGCAGGGATGTATTGACGAATGGGACTGAAGTGGCCCCTATATGCAATCATAATTTCGTCACATGTAAGGATATGCTCTGGATTCCAGAGGCGGCGGCTTTGTGCAACAAATCCCTCCAAGATTGGTCGCACCTTTCCTATCTTGTCATAACCAGGTTGCCCTTTCTTAGCAAGCGATTCATTGTCTACACAATGTAGGCAACGAAGAATGCATTCAAACCGGTCTCTACCCATGACCTTTGCTATGACAGGACACCGCCAAAATGACCCTTCTTTCCAGTAACCTCTAATTGTTGGCGTCTGCTTCAAAGCCATCAAGATTACCACACCCATCCAAGCCCTAAACTCAACTACTGTAAGCAATATCCACTTGGGGCCTCCGTTGTTGTATTGTGACGGATACTCGGTTACTGCTTGCTCAGCGTATAAGTTGGTCTGTCGCACCATCTCTTCTAACACCTCATCATCCCAGAAAAGACGAAAGAAATAAATAGCCTTCTTCTTATTCCGCGTGAATCTTTGTGTGGGCCCTAGATGAGGTCCTCTAAACCTATTTCGTTCTCCTAACATGTGAGTAGCATGTTGTCCCCACTAGGCATCTGAATATCGTTCTCTAATTCCCTCTACAGTAGCAGGATTTTCTGCATCTACCTCCGTAAATCGCTGGTACTTCGCCAAGTCAAACGATCCACTTGACTCACTCAATCTATCAGACCTATCTTCAAATAAGTCCCAATCCGAATTCTCATCGTGAGAGTCATTACCTGCAAAATCTTCAAAGTCCCCCCAGCCATAGTTGATCATCAGAATTCGATGGCAGGAAGTCCTCACCAATTTCAGCAACGCCTACCACACCTTCTATAGCAACACCAACAGACTCAGCTTGTACATCCTCCAAACTGGATTCATCAGAGTCTTGAAGTGTCTCTTGGTTGTGTAGCTCTTCAACACTCCCATCCGATGATCCCAGCTGTGTATGGGGTGTTGCTTGCCTCCAACGACCTTGCTCTGTTGTAGAAGGGTCACGCCAATCTCGAGTCGAGCAATCCAAACAATTTACAATATTCCATCCTATCCCTCCACCGAAATCAACTCCAAATAGGTGCCGGTCTTCTTCCCAGCAGGGTTGTCCTCGTCACGTCCTGTCCGTCCGTCAGCATGTCCGGACGGACGTCAGGATTCAACCCCGACGTCCGTCAGCATGAAATCTGGACGAGAACCGTTGACAGAGGATGAAAACTACGGAAATGGATGGACGTTCTTCGCCGACGGGCGGCGAGCTTCCGTCGACGGGCACGGGACGGGCGTGATGGACGGGTATCTGGACGGAAAATTGGACGACCATGTGGACGGGAGGGTGGACGAGAGGGTGGACGGGCATCTGGACAGGCATGTGGACGGGAGGGGGGGGCGGTTGTGTGGACGGGTATCTGGACGGGCGGGATGGACGGGTATGTGGATGGAAAACTGGACGGGCGGGTGGACGGGCATGTGGACGGGCGGGTGGACGGGTAACTGGATGGGCGGATGGACGAGCATCTGGACGGGTAAGTGGACGGGTAATTGGACAGGCGAGTGGATGGGTAAGTGGACGGGTAAAGGGACGGGCATCTGGACGGGTAAGTGGACGGGCGGGTGACGGGCATCTGGACGGGTAACTAGACGGTTCTGTGGACGGAAAAATAGACTGGACAGGTGGGATTGGATTTTTGGCTTAAATGCCCGAAGCACCCAAATCTGGTGTTGGCAAAATTTTGAAGTTAAATAAAACCTAACCAAGTTGCTATTTTTAGTAGTATCCAAGTTGCTATTTTTAGTAAGTTCTTCTTGAAGTCTAGTTATAGCATCAATAGTCTATTCTTAAAAATAAATGATAGTGATTTTGCGTTTCAAGACTTTGTGCAAGGGTACCCATTGCAATCTTGACTTCTTGTAGCATTGAGAGCTTTTGGAAATGTGCCTCGAAAACACAAGATCTTGGAGAAAAAATCACATTCAAATTTTTTTTTTAATTTAAAAAAAAATATGGAGTATATTTTTAAAAGCCATAAATTGTTTGGGGTTATACATGTTCGGCAATTTAACCTCATATTTTTGTGGTCTAAATTTTTTTTAATTTTACTTGTGAAAACTGAAAAGAAGATTGGAAGACTTCACATCATTTTTGTAGTTTTAACACCCTCATGTTCAAACATTATAATCTTTTACTCTATAAGTGATATTGTTGTGTTTTAGCAACCTATGAGCCCCTAATATGTCTTGTTTGAATTTATATCGTTACAATTTTTTTGGAATTGATACGCCTAGTCACCTAATCAAAATGTTAACATTTTGTTCAATTTAGAGCAAATTTGTAGAAGCTCAAAACATGCCTTGGGCATCTAGGATTCTAGGGATTAAAGTTTGTTATTGAATTTCGAATTAGAGAAGTTGCTAAATTGATTTTACATTGACTATATGGCAAGAAATTCAAAAATATAAATCCATGTAGCCATGTAGGCCCTATGCTAATTATTGCCAAAAAAAAATCCAAGTTGGCATTTCTCCATGTTCACCTTGAAATGAAATGAAAAAAAAAAATTAGAATCTATTCAATTTAAGACTTTCAAGTATAGGATCGCCATTCATAAAGTCATTTATTTCAATTGATTTTCAAATAAATTTCATGTAATGTGACCTTATCAAGTTAGCAATTGCAAGATATTAAACTTTGATCATTTGATTTCCATAATGCCATTTGAGAAAAAATGGAAAATGTTCAATACTTTAATTTGTAAACTTTGGATTTAAAAATAAACATGAGGGAGTAGTCAATCAATAGTCCAACTAAAAAAACATTAAAACTAATAGAACAAAAGTTACAAAACGTGAATTATTTTTTGGTTTAATTCTAAAGACTTAAAGGAGATTTCATCAAATATGAAGCAATCAAATAATTTGTTACTTATTTCTTGCTTTGGTAAAGAATTTCCATTGTTTTTATTTCTTAGCCCCTAAAGTAACATACTCTCATTGTCCTTTCTGCCAGGGACAAAATGGATTTTCGATAGGCTCCTATGATCTCATTTTTTACTGAAACTTTTGAAAACTTTTTCATAAGAATGATAAAATAGAATGATAGATAAACTTATGAGTTTATTCATAATACAATTTCTATTCCAATCGGTGCCTAGGAGCAAAGGGTATGCCACAATAACCTCAAACAGGGGAGATCGGGACACTGGGCGGTCCAAGACTCCGGGTAGACAAAAAAATCCACAAAAAAATGAAATACAAATTTGTATATTTTTTTTCCAGTTGGATTGTATTTTCTTTTAAATGGGAGGCTTTCATTCATCCCATTTGGATTAGGAATGGAAAAGTTATGGGTTTTTTGTGGAGCGGGCAATCCTAGCAACTTCTTAAAATAAATTTGTTTCTTTCACTTCGAATGCTAATAACTTTCAATCCATACGGTCAAACATCACAAATTTTTTATCACGTCATCTAAGACAAGTGTAGAACAAGATCCTTTGGTTCGATTCAAAAAATAAATTGGAAAAATTAATTCATAGGTGAACATAGCAAAAGTGGTGATTTAGGGTGGTTTGGGCCAAAAAATGGACTTCAGACTTTAGGGCTTCACCAAAAATAAAATAGAACACTCTTTTACCTACCATCTAAGCATACAAGCTTCTTCTGTACTATTACAAAAAGGTCCAATAGATTACAAAAATTGACAAAGGCGAAGCAACAATACACGAGGTGGAAAGAAAACAATAAATGTACATATTTTATAAATCCGTTGAAGTACATGGTAAACTAATAAAGGCTTTACATAATTACATAAGTTCACTTTGTACAACTTTCGGTATTTAATTCTATACATCTATCTAGCTATACACAATCTAGACTACATCTTCGATTACAACGCCGCGTGCTATGCTATTTCTCAAAAATCGCTGCAGTTCTTCTTGCGATTCGAAAGTCCTCAGAAGCTGAAGTGCTTCTATATTGTATCTATCATGTAAGTGCCCAAAAATGTCATTCACGAGGGCTGGCTCATGGAAGGTATTGTCTTCAATGTACGCCATTTCTTCCTCATAGCTCAATTCCCCCTCAAATCCGACTGGCTGGCCTTGAGAGTTAAACATGATGCGTTGTGGATGTGGTGCGCGTATAAAAATTAAGCGTTCTGGGTCCCAATGTCCACCGGCAATCTGACCAAAATATAGTCGATGCCCTGGATCACTGTCTCCAAACACCCTCCTGATCACCTCTGTCACTTCGTTGTCACTCGTCCATGGTATGTCAGCCACCGTTCCTGCCGGGAGGTGTCGGTTGTGGTGGCCCCACTTCCAAAGCCATGTCATGTCGGACCCCCAATGTACTCTATTACCGATGCCCGGTAAATTTTCTTCATTGTACTCGTAATGTTGAGGCATGTGGTCTTCAAGGCCAAACGTTTTGTACAGTCGTGCATGAAATGGAGCCCTGCATTGCGCACATCTCTTTCTGGTGACCATGTGTGGAATAAGACACACGGGGTGGTATAGATGGCCACATGTACCAAGATTCCATCCACCCTCGGGGCCAAACGGTTGTTGGCACATTATACATGTTGTTCCATCTTTTACAAAATCTGGAACGGAAGGCCACACTAGTGGCGTAATGCCATCGTTGTTGGGTGGCCCGTACCGTTGGCGATCGATATTATATTGGAATTCCAAGTCTGGACGGGCATTCCAATTGATGCTTGAATTCTCCCTATACGCTGGCAAATCATCGGTGAACATTTCTGCCACCCGAAGCCACGAGGTCAAGCCAAAATAACGTTGACCGCCATCATTGAATTCTGCAGCCACTCTGCTCACTTCACGTTGCATTTGCTCAGCCTCTTTTAGCGCTAAGATGCATGTCAACTTCATGTTGCACATTTGAAGCAGCCTCTGCTCCGTCTGAGGATTTTGAACCAACCGCATATTTTCAGCACTCAATGCGGTCATGGTCTGCTCCAAGGTTGTTCGAGCTGCAGTAACCACCGCCACCTCTGCCTCGGCGTTGTTGGCACGAAGTTCCAAAGCACGCATGGCGTTTGTTAATTCTTCCATGTTTGTGCGAGTACTTCCAAGCTTTGCTTCAACTCGCTCAGCACGTGCACGCATAATATCCAATGTGGCACTTTCTGCACTTGGAAAAGTGGATCGTGATCGCAGCACAAACTCAGATGTATTGCTCGGGCCTGGTGTGTCTTCGTCTGTACCGTATGTAGCACGTTCCACTACAAGATCGAGTGGTGGAACTGAGTCTGTGCTGACCCGCCTTTCACGCTCTACGAGCTCGGCTTCATGTGCGATGAGGCGCACATTTTCATCTTAAACGGCCCGCATCCTTGCATGGTGAACTTCCAACACTGTAGCATGTTGTCGTTGTGTTTCTTCTTTTTCTGCTTGCAGTGTTTGTACTAATTGGCGCAAGCGAATTACTTCTTCACCGTCAGCTTGCACTCCACCAATCAAATCTTGTTGGTTTACATCTGGACCGCTGCCCTGACCAACTTCTATCTCCATCAACTCCGTCCCTGGACGCTCTGCCAGTGGAACCACGTCCATTTGCACATTTTGGACATCATCCAATGGCACGGCAAGATTTGGTACATTGTCCAACGGCACAGTAGGATTTGGTGCAATGTGGCGAGTTCGATTTGGAAATGTATTATTCCGCGATTTGCCCAAAAAGCTGCTCCAGTCCACATCCTTGCCAAGAAAATCCTCCGCATATGGCATTTGGCACAATGAAAGTGTCCCGTCTTTCTTGGATCTTGCCCCCCAAAGTGCCAATGATACTTCAATCATCTTCTTCTTGAAGTGCGGATGTTGGCACTGGTCAATATTTACCACGCCAGATTTCACGTGCACCTCGTACCGGTCGTGTGGCCAATGGCGGTTGATGTGGGCCCAATCTATATATTGACGACATATCACTCTTGTCCATGGGCCATCTGCCTCCAACCACCCAGGCTTTGCCATAACCTCTTCGGCATTAAGTGTGCCCCAATCCAAGGTTGCTCTGTTTCCTCTCTTCCTTCTACTTGGAGGTTCACCTGCAGGTACCAAACCTCCTGGGGGGTCACCTCCAAGTCCCAAACCTCCGGGGGGTTCACCTCCAAGTCCCAAACCTCCTGGGGGGTCACCTCCAGGTCCCGAACCTCCTGCTACATCCTCTACGTCCATTCTTGATACCTGTAAAATGACACACACGATACTGTATGCGAATACAATGACAATTTGCTTTGCCTTCTGTTGCGTGAAGGCAACTGAAATGTGGCAAAACAATGTCAAATGTATAACACTTCCCCTCAAATTGCAGAGCGAAGCTTTCTCAAGCTCGGATAGTGCAACTCAAAAGAGGAAGCACGTAAACTGTCCAAAAAAGTTTACCTATACCCCCCAATTACCGACCCGATTAGGCAGGGTAATTAATATAACATCATCCCGTCCCCCCCCGAATCCAGACCGTCCAGGGCGTGGGATAGCCCTGGAATGGACGGCCGATACGTCCACAGAGGTCCGACACAAGGTTGGGACGCCGTCAACGGGTTCGGGGCGCCGTCGACAGGTTCGGGAAATAATTACACCGCAGCCCGAGACTTAGACGGACGGATTTTCCGTCCTCTCGGCGGTCTGACTGTTCCGTCGACAGCCTGTTCGTGGTTTGGGACTGCCTGCCCGTCCTCTCGACGGCCTGTCCCTGGTCGAGAACGGCCCGCCCATCCTCTTGACGGCCTGCCGAACGTCTTGGACGGCCCTTTAAAAATTTTATGGGTATTCTTTTGAAAATTGATTTTTTATTTTTAGTAAAAAGCAGTTTTTTTATTTCTTCATGTCATGTCCATATTAGAAAGTCTTGTAGCCATCTTAGTAAATGTTATGACTGTTTTAAGTGGGAAGATGACCATCATGGAAACAATTTTCTGCTGATTTGGGGTAGTCTACAAACTCTTTTGGGCTTACTGGACAGTACACTTCAAAATTTTAAAAAAAATCATATTTAATCCAAAAAATAAAATTCCAGTTGCGTTCTTCATTTCTCACATGTGTCTTTGTATGGAAAAAATTTGATTATTTTTGCTAAAGGCAATACAACAAATCAGTCATTCTGCCTGTCATAGGCAGGTTTACCTTATATCACAAAGATAATGACATTAGAATCGATCATAGCATAAACTTAATTTCCATTTCATGATTTATTTAGAATGTACTAAATGTAGTAGACATTAAAAACACATTCGAAGTGCAAATCGCAATAATGAAATTTCATTTTTAGGATCGTGTTGGGGGATTTTACATAAAATAGGAACTAGAGAAAATGAACTTTTGCCTTATAGTTAGACTCAAACTCAGAAAATATCAATTTGGGGGATAAATTTCAGATTTAGAGTAAGGAGCAACAACTTCCCAAGATACACTAAAGTAGCATTTTTTTTTATTTTTTTTCCTAAACTCTAAATTACGCGGAGGCAAATATCGGAAAGACTACAAAATCATTTGGATACACTTTGTAACTCAACATGGAAGGTCCCCGAAAAATGAATTGAATGCTTCCACAATCTTTCCATCTCATTGAAGTGATTGAATTGCCATCAAATTGGCACTAAATGATGTCGTTGGGCGTTCCGAGGTTGAAGTTTATTGTAAATATCTTGCAATCTACAATTCTATATAGGCAAAGTTTGTGAAATTTCTTCCGGTCAATTGAACACTACTCTAGTACTCTAGTATGAGATTTTACATACTACAAGTAGATGTGCACCTTAAAGGCCTAAAGTCCTAAACACATTCATTTTTTTTTTTTACATTCTTTACTATAGAAATGGCAATTTATTTCAGATATAGGATGCAAAAGAGGCCTTGGGACTTTAGTCAGTTTAGTGGTTAACATACAGTACTACATAAGCAATTAATAAACAATCCATATGAAAAACTATAATAATTCACCGTTAGTTGCTTTATAATTTAGAAGCCATAAAAAAAATATAGAGACCACATAAATGTGAAATTCATGTACTCAATGTTGCATTTCAATTTTATTACACCAATCCACTCTTATTTGCTATAGTTACATAAACTTGAACATCAAATACTCTTAAAATTGCAACAGTGAAGAGGGTTTAGGGTTTAGGGTTTAGGGTTTGGGATTTAGGGTATTGTCCTATAGGATTTACTTCAAAACCTAGCATGGACCGGAAACCACAAAAAATGTTCTTCCTTTTTTTAGTTGGCATTATAAGTGCAAAACTTGATCGAGATGTAGTCTTTGAAGTTTGAATTGGAAAAAAATAGATTAATGATTTAAAATCAAAGTTTTATAAAACATATTGAAGACACCAAAAAACGGCATAACAATATCTTTAGAAGGTAAAACATCTTTAAGTTTAGATGTGTAGGGCTACATTCTTTTTCTATAATATATGAATGGAAAGCCAAAACAATGTTTTACATTAATCAATGATATGCATATGACATATGTTGTTTAGGAGGTCTTTCACTTATTTCATAATTAACCATTTCAGAGTTTTAATCTTACTACCTTTAACTAGAGTATTTAGAGGGTGGTTTATTGTCTTGGTCTTTGTATATTTGATCCGGCTTAATAAGTTATTGAATGTTTGTACGTTTGAGACTTTGAGTTGAGTATATTAGTGTAGACAGGGTTTAAAATTCAACAAAATACTAAATTGTCAGGTGCACTTACATGCAGGGAAGGATGGAATCAAAATACAATAATTCCAAAGGTGAAATTGTTCGAGTTATAATTGATAAAATTCATTTGAATTCGAATTTGAACCCTACAGAATATAAATTATTTTAAGGGATTGAGAGATTCTGAGATTTTTGTAAAAAAAACATTGTCCAATGCCAACAACTTTCGTGAAAATGGGTGCAATTAGAATGAATCAAATATTAACATGAACATTCAAATAGAACATTCTAGGACTGACATTAAGAAGTTTTCAATTTGACCTTCTATGATTTTTGCTATGTTTTTTCCATTATTTACGTGCAACAAAATATAATTCTATTCTAAATGAGCATTAAACCTTGTTTTTTAAGCATTTAAATGTCATCTCTGGTATTTATTTGTCCTCTAATTGAAACAAGTGTGAACATTAAGTTAGCACTCTTAAACTACCCGCCACCGTAGTCTAATGCGCGATTGAGAGGGAGGACACCTGTCCTGACAAGTCCGAGAGTGCCAAACCACATAAATGAAAAATTCTCCGAACAAGGATTAGAAATGAGTTACACTCGGCCAGCATTGTTTTGAATGGCCCGCTCGACGACCTTCCCGCCCTCTCGACGGCCTTCCCGTCTCTTGAAAGTCTTCCCGTCCTCTCGACGGCCAGTTCGCGGGCTGGACGGCTTGGCCCCCTAGACGGCTAGTCCGCGGGCTGGACGACCTTCCCGTCCTCAGGCCAAGCAGTCCGCAGGCTGGACAGTCTCCCCCCGTGGACGGCCTTCCCGTCTTCTCAACGGCCAGTCCGCGGGCTGGACGACCTTCCCGTCCTCAGGCCAAGCAGTCCGCAGGCTGGACAGTCTCCCCCCGTGGACGGCCTTCCCGTCTTCTCAACGGCCAGTCCGCGGGCTGGACGGTCTCCCCCCCCTGGACGGCCTTCCCGTTCTCTCGACGGCCAGTCCGCGGGCTGGACGGCCTTCCCGTCCTCTGGACGCCTTGGACAACCCTGGACGCTCTGTCCGTCCTCTCGACGGCCTGTCCGTCGACGTGAATGATTGGGGTGGATTGACCCCCTCGCTCGGCCTTACCAGGGGTGCATGTAAAGAAAAGCCCTCTATTTTCGGCCGATCCAGGGTTATTATTTGATGTGATTGAACTAATTAGGGGTCTTTATGAATTCAGAATTTGCAAAAAAGGAATGGTGCGGAAAACAGGGTCGGCCCGGAGGGCCGAGCGAGAGGGTCAGTTCACCCCGGCCATGTGAAATGGGTATATAAGACTGTTTTTAGGGTACTTTCGCCACAGTCTCTCCTGCTCTGACGGTGCTCTCTTGTCTTGGATTGGTTGCAGTCCTTGCTTGCGAACGCGGGTGCTGGGTAGAGGCTGTTTTGAGGAATAAGGGGGGCGGTTTTTCACTTTGTGGAACCCGAATTCCTAATTCCTTTCATTTTGATTATTTGTTACTTGTTACTGTCACGATGGCTAGTCCCGATTTCTCGAAGAGAAAGGTTGATGATTGGTGGACAGGTGTTGGAGATGCACCGATTATGGACCCGGATGCGGAATCACCAGAGCCCATTTCAGAGGCCGTAGCTGCAGAAGGGTCCGTAGCTGCTGTGGGGGGCGGAGAGTCTTCGAAGGGGAAGAAAAAACAACGAAGGAGGCACAAGGCTACAAATCCGGAGAAGTGGTCAAGGAAGGGTGCAACGCGCAAACTGCATGAAGTGGTGTTGGAATTTTTTGATCAGTATTCGATTTTGCAGTTGAACTCAACATACGTCTCATACAGATTACAGGGAGTGGATAAAATTAAACAAAAGTTCCACCACATGTTCTGGACAACAATGAGCGTGGATGAGTGGCATGAAGACCGCACGAAAGAATGCTTCGATCATTGGTTGGAGTCACAAGTGCAAACGTGTATCTTCAACCTTGCCCAAGTTGTGGAAAAAATAAAAGGCTTTGAGAAGAGTGTAGTGCCCAGACAACAAGCATTGAGTTTGTTGCACAAGAAGGTGTATTGGTGGCATGAAGCAGTGCGTGGATTGTCTTAAAGCAACATCCGTTCCGCTCCGTGGTTTCAACGAAGTCAGAACTTGGCCTTTGGTCAACAAGCTGCAGGAGGAGTGGTTTTCCTTGAAAGAGGAGTGGTGGTGGTTCCTTTGTCTGGCCATAGCAAACAAGGGGGGCATGGGAGGGTGCGCAAAGTATGTGTTCAAAATTCAAAACATATTTCCGAGAATATGGAATTAGCTGGGAAGTCAGCCTTGCGCGTGGATGAATTGAAGAAGTCTAGGGAGAAGTTGTCCATCGAGGCATTGGTATGTCCGTGCGAGCATCCAGGGGTCATCAAATTCTTTGCTATAAATGACATGACCATGGAGTGTTATTCGCAATGGTGGAATGGCGGTATTCTCGGCACCATGTTTACCCTTGATGAGAAGAACCGAGATCCAGATGAAATTGGGGAGTTGGCTTACAATGCAACTCCCCAATCAATGCAAGAAGCCAAACGACTCATGGCATATAGACGCAAGCGCACTGAACTTGCGTGGGCGATGATTTGCATTGTGGATGCAGTGCAACAGTGCTCTGTATTGCACAACGACATCACACCGGAGAACATTATGCTTCATTTTCCGAATGATGATGGAAGAACCGTGTGGATTGGTCTATGTGATTGGGGAATGGGTAGCCGCATCAACGAAGAAACCCCTTCTCTTTACCAATTCAATTGTCCAAGGAAGTTTCAAGCAACCCGAGCGCAACGTTGGTGGGTGGCTCCTGAGTTGATGTACTTAATTGGAGAGACAGGAACTTCATCATCTCCTACTCGCAGGGTTAAGCCACCGTGTGTTAGTATACACACGAACGGATACTCCATAGGGAAATTGGCTATGAAGGTATGGAAAAAAGATCGCGGAAATGTAGATATGATTTCGGACCTTACGGCATTTGGTACGTTTCAAACCATGTTGGGTGAATTGTGCAAGGCGGAGCCACTACAACGACGCTCGGTGACTGGAGTCGTGCAACGTCTAAGTGCTCCAACGTTTTGGACACCACCCATGGATTGCTACCGCGAGGCCCGCAAAGAACAAGACCTTCAAGAAGAGCAGGCGCGCAATGAAGATTAGATAATAGTGTATTACCATGTAGTTGCAAAATTAGTGTTTACTTAGTACATGCGGTTATTATAGTATGGGCTTGAGGACATCCATAGCAATGTAGCACACTTTGTGGCTTCAATGCATTTTGTACTCATTTTGGTTTATATAAAGTTATAAACGTATTTTACCTAAACATTGAGTTGTAAAAAATTTCTTGTCTTCCCTAACTTTATCATTTAAATTGTGTGTAAACACACATCTTATATCTTTAGTACTAAAAACTTTGAATTGTATATCACTACAAGAAATTTCAATTAGTTTTGTGCAAAATTGTAATTGTCAACATTTTTGTTGCACTTCATGCCATAAAACCCTAAAAATAGAAAAAACAATTCAAGAAATTCTAAATTTTTAGTTTTTTACAAGAGGTACAAATATCAATAGAGATTTTTAGTCAGAAAAATTTTCAATTGTTTATTTAATTTTTCATGCCCAAAACTAGTAAACAACCACAAAGAAAAGCTTGAAGTCAAATTTGACTATCAAACCAAATTTATATTTTTATTGAAAATCAGCATAATATTTTAATATTTTTCAACATACATAAGAATTCATTTTCTATTTATGCTTTTTTTTTCCAGAAAATTCAATGGAAAATTGATTTTATTGTGATTTTATAAAGCTAAACGTGGAAATCAGATTTTATCAATTATAATATGTATGAGAATAATCTGAAACTGGGGCCATAAATGAATGAATGAACACAAATTATAGTTTTATAATTTTAATTTTAATGAAATTTGAAAAAAAGAAAACATACATGAAAAAAAACCACACTATGTTATTTGGATTGCAAACATAGTTTCCAATTGCAATAATTCTTTCAAATTTTGACCTCGATTCTTGAATATTCAAAAAAATAATTCAAAAACAATAGTGCCCCGAAGGCCCAATTTTCCATAAATCACACTCAGTGAAAGTTAATCTGAAATTGCAAAGCTAGCATTCAGAAAACTAGTTTTTCCAAGTTTGAATGCTAATATCTTTCAATTTATTTGGTCAAACTTCATGAAATTTTTACCACGTGATAAAAAACATGTGAAGTATAAGATCTTATGGTTAGATGTTGTAAAAAACATTTTTTCCGTATGTTGAGGCAAATGCAAGAGAAAAGACAATTTTGCGTTTTTTTTGTGTAATGACTTTGGGACTTTAGGGGTAAACAGTTCTATGAGAATGAAAGGAACAAAAGTCATATTTCATATTAATGCTGATTTCAATATGCAAGGTATTGAGCCTTTAAAACCATTGCATTTGAAAACATGAAGACCCTATTGTCTTTTCAAAAACATTCAACGTCTTCCATGCCTAAGAATGCGCATAGAAGTATTTGCATTTGCTTCTTGTACTATTGGTTCACTACCATCCATTTCTTCGAGTGGACCTTATCGAGGCACCGGCCCCCTGTAATCACTATCTCCTGGAACCTCACCATCTTCACCTATAGTACCACCGACGGGTTCACCATCATCATTGGATGGTGCACTACCACTTTCGCTGGAGGCCTCGGAATTGCGGTTTCGTTGTGGTCGAGCTATAGAAGACAACGTCCGAAGAGGTCGTTGGCCTATTGCGTCCATAATGCCATCTGTATTGGGTCCTCCTGTTTGAACTTCTCTTGAAAATGGTTGGGAAGCCGCTTCTTCCCTCCTCAGCCTTCTACGCGTTCTACTACTTACACGTTCACTAGTAGTACCTTGTGGTCGTGGACGCTTCCCTCGATTATTGGCATGTATAGGTGGCCGCAATGAAGTCGTATTTCTAGTCGCACGCTGTGACACCATACCAGCCAATCGTGTACCTATCGACGAAGTTGGTTCGTGTGGACGGCCGTCGGAACTAGACGGCCTTGATGAACTTTGGATTTGTAGATTTTCCAATATTGGCATTTGCCTTTGTGCAATCGAGACTCGATTTGGAGGGGCCATATGTGCTTCTCCACCTTGAGAGGGCCCTTCACTGCGGGTGGTCCTCATGGGCAATGACAATGGTACTACTACGTCTTCTTCACGTCCTCTTTGAACGTCAATACCATCTTTTTCTATTGTGGCATCAACTTGTACATCCATAGGGTCTGGACTTAGTGGTCTCGGTGCCACAACGTCCTCGTTTGTATTGCCCCCACTTGGCCCAGCATTCCACGTTTGTGGCATTCGTGGTAGACTTCCTTGATGTCCCTTGTAGTCATTGTCGTTGTTATCACCCTCTTCAAAGTCAAATACGGATGCATCAATTAGAGGACGCACTCCTCCCGCCCCACGAAATCTGTCAAACGGTGGCTCATCGTTGTCATTGGAACTATCATCTGAATCGTCATCATTGGGATCAGAGAGAACCGAACCACGGTCTAGACCATCAGATTCATCTGTCATGGAATCCTTTGACATCATGTTTTCAGTATACCACCTTGTCGGATTTGCTGCAGCCCTTTCTCTAAGAGTCTTGGAATTGGTATAAATGTAAACCAATTCCTCAGCATGCTCTGATGTCAATCTATTGCGTGATTTGTTGTGGACAAACAAATACATGCTCCAATTGCGTTCACAGGATGATGCAGAACACACTTGCGCGAGGATCTTTCTGGCAATCGGTGCAAGTGTACGAGCACCGGCTCCGAGAAGGTCCCACCATTCGTGAGGTTGCAAATTCAAGGCGTTTACATCAGGAAGTCCACCAAAAATGCCTCGCCGATCTCTAAATGCTTGGTACTCAGACAAAGCTGAAGCAAATGCTTGATCTCCAATAGCCAATTTGCGCAAAACTCTCAATATGATTTCTCTTGCCTCATTATCATCCATTAGCATGACTTTGTCAAGTAAAAAGGGATTCAATAGAGCCCCAGCGTAATGCAAATCTGTCCTGAGCATGTCCCAGCGCTTGTAGAAATCATCGGTGGCGGAAATTGCATATCTCCGCTCTAATGAAAATGGTGGATCCTCCAAAGATAAAACATGCTTTTCCACCTTTTTCATTACAAGCCATGCCTTGTCTAAGCACGGGTGCTTGCCATCAAACTCTCGAAGAGCAATCAACACGGGCTCCACTATGTGCACAAAGTTCAAACATTTCCTCCAAAATTCATCCGTTCGCACATATCGTTGCACATCGTTAGCTTTTCTTTTCTTTTGATTGTATGCCAATCTCCGCGTGTACTCATTCCACTGCGGATCGTGGACTGTTGATTCTATCGCTTCCCTCACCTCCACCAAACGTTCGATCATGAAGAACATGGTAGCAAAGCGTGTTTGAACGGGATTTTTCAAAATGTGATTAGGAGAATGTCGTCGAAAGATTGCAAGTGGTATGTGATGCGTTCGAATGTATTTCACAATTGACTTGGCTTTTTTGACCATACTTGTAATCCAATCTTGTTTTCTCCAATCTTCAAGTAGAAGGTCAAGTGCATGTGCTGAACACCCTTCAAAATATATGTGTGGAAATCTACGAAGTAACAGAGCGCCAGCGTCCAACATGTTTGCTGCATTGTCTGTACAAACTTGTACCACGTTTTGTACCCCTACCTTGTCAATGTAATCACCCATGCAATTAGCCACGTAAGTAGCATCTTTGCATTCGCCTGTTGTGTCTATCGATCCAAGAAAAACCTCTCCACTTGTACATGTCAACATGACATTCATCAATGGTCGATGTGTAACGTTGTCCCATCCATCAGAGCATATTGTAACGCCATATTTGTGGATTGGTGCCCTCGTCTTCTCTGCTACAATTGCTGCCACTTCGTCTTTTGTAGATTTCATGAGCTTTGTACGAAGTGCATGGTACGCTGGAGGTTTGTAGCCAACTCTTGATTCCGATGTTGATTTCACTGCATCCAGAAAAGCAGGATGCCTCACTACATTGAATGGTATATTGGCTTCGTAGAAAAACTTAGCCCACTTCTTGTCAAGTACTTGCTTGTTTGATGCGTTCAGTCCTTCTTGTAGAGACAGTTGCCTCATCGATCGACTGTGGGTCAAACTAGGGTTGGGCGCCTCCAATGATCGTACTTGAGAGCTTTGCCCCCTAGTGTTTTCTCCTCCATCGTTTGCCGAGATTGAAGCATCATGTTGTTGCTCACCACGTACTACACTTGGTAGTATCGTTGATGGTGATGTCACTTCCACGTCGCGTCCAATTCCATGCGAAGTGTCCGTAGGTATATGTCCTCCACAATTAAAAAACATTACCTTCACGGCTGCATTGACTTTAGTGCACGCTCTCACTCCAAGGAGGGTGTCATTTCGTCTATAACTCAAATGGAAAAGCAACCGATCCTTTCGATAGCTTAGTAAAGCTTTGCAAAACTTGCAAACAACTTTTCCATCTGGCCGTAGTGTGTACCAAGGTTCCCACTGTGATCTTGCTCCACCCATTGCTCTTATCTATCCTCCTTTACCTGCCCCTGCACCAAAAAAAAGATTAGTATTATGTTTGAAATGTGATGTGGAAACAACACTTGTTGCTCTCACAACAAGTGCCACCACAACACACTCTTCTTGGACTTCGCTCTACCGCAATGGTTGTACTCCAACCAAGTCATGAAAGGCAAAATTAGCAAGGGAAAGTAAACTTGAATAGGCAGAAGTCCTTAATATACACCTTGAAGCCCTCCCTAAAACCCTAAACCCTAAACCTAGCTAGACGGAGTGACGGCTGATGGGGTGGACCCTAAACCCGCAGCCTTGCCAACGAAATCGTCCAAGTGGCGACTGTCCCGTCTTGTGATATTCCGGTCCAGGGGACGGGACGGTTTCCCGTCCAGAGGACGGAGAGGCCGTCCAAGGGACGGATTATTGTCTTGGAGACGAGAATTCCGTCTAGGGGACGGCTTACCGTCCAGCGACGGAGTCTCCGTCTAGAGGACGGCTTACCGTCCAGCGACGGACTCTCCGTCCACAGACGGGCTCTCCGTCCAAGAGACGGATGTCCATTTGGCGACGGAGTCACCGTCTAGGAGGCGGCCCGACACTGTCGTAGAATGGACAGACTTCATCCGCGCTCCGGATGGTCCCGTCAGTATTGGCGACGGGCTGTGACGCGTCAGGACGCGTCAGGACGGACGCGTCATGACATCCGGACGTGAAAAGCCCACGTCACGTCCGGATAGACAACCCTGCTTCCCAGTAGGCTTGTTGCACCTCTCCAACAAAATGTTCCTAACCTCCATATTCTTGGGGATCGTACCCTAAAACATCTAAGCGCACCCACACCTCATCCGGGTAGCTTCTTCCATCCGCTCTATTCGGACCTCCAGGAATGCATCGAATCAATCTTCTAATTCCCGCTGCCTCTGCTTGTGCTGCTGTGCCCTCATCGGTATGACCCCCGAGAATTCCCCCCTCGGACTGAATCCCTTCCGACAGTTCCGTAATTTCCGTAAGCCATGTCTCGATTCTCTCAGATCCTCGAAATGCTTGGTCCAGATTCCTAGTAATGTTGCTACTGCCACGGAATGTGGGTCCTTGTACTATTACAGAACGTGGATCCCTAATTGTCCTTCTCTGTCGATTGCGTTGCACCTCAATGCTTTGGGGACTGTGTACAGGTGGTGAATGGTGGCCAAATTGGACATGCGCGCTGCGTAGCCGAGGAGGTGTGACATCGTTGGGCACAATCGGCAATGGCACCCAACCCACCGGAACAACATTGTCTGATCGTCGACCCCTTCCTCTGCCTTGGCTGACTACAATGTCATAGCCCATGTGTTCCCGGTTGACATCGCCCAAACCTTCCCTTTGTTCTACCCCTCGCAATCTTCTATGCCCCCGATGCCTGCCCCTTGCCCTCCCCGCACTCCCTCGCCCCCTGCCCTGCATAGGCCGGCCCAAGTCTTCATTGACAATTCAGGGAGGAGTCCCCAACTCCCTTGGCTCCAGATTGCCCAATTTGGGGCTGGCTTATTTGTTCGGCAATTCGCGGAATTGGAGCAGGTCTTCTCGGTGCTGATCTTGGTAGTTTGGTAATTTGCCCACGCACAATTCCGGGATTGCTTCTTCCACATCCACTGCTTGCTGGCTCTCGTGGCCTCTTTGGCCCCTCAACCTTGCTGCCGCCTCTCGCCTCGATGCCCCCTTCATTTTGATCGAACTGTTGTGGCCACTGTTGCTCGCGTAAAAATCTGTTCACCTCATTTGGAATTCCATCGGGATGCCCTTCAGGAAGCTGTGCAGTCCAGCCAAGCAAGACTCCCACCTGCCTTTGAAAGAGATATCGCCAATTGCGAGTGCCCAGCTCCTTCGGCAGAACGTGATTTCTTTGCACTGGTGGCAAACTCAACAGGAACGATTCATCTAGACAATTCACCACTTTTTGGGCCACCTCTGGTCCTTTCCCTGTGCTCAGTGCCCAATGATACAATAAATCCATCAATTGGAACACCTCCTCTCTCGTAGCCCGACCCTTGTTCAGTGCGGTGGTCATTATCGCAGCTAAAGCAGTGCAGACAACGTTGGACAGAAGTTGAACGCAGACAACAAACCGCAATTGGAGTGCATAGTGGAGGCACACTACTATTTCTTCCATCTCGCCTCTGTGCAGCTTTGGCGGATCTCCACCTTCGACCTTCATGAACCCTACCACGCTTGATGCTGTCCTCTTCGATAGCCATGTGCAATACCCGCCCTTCTTCACTCAACAAATTGATGTCCAAGCCGCCTTCACGACCCTAAACCCTTACGGAATGCTGCGCGCATTGCTACAAATGAGTGAAAACCCTGTGTGAGGTAGCGTGGGCTGAAAGCTGTCGTCTTCCTTCAAACGGATCCAAAGTCACTCCCACGCTCAACTGATACTCACCGGCTGCAACCGGTCACTTATCGGATACTCTGTACCAACTGCTTGTCCCCGTTGCTCTGCGGCAACAAATTTTGATGACACCGTCCAATTTTTGCGGTACAATTGTCTATCAAACACCCCATGCCAACCCTAAGCCTTGCTCTTCAACACTGCGGATTTACATCGAGTAAGTCGTGAAGATCCATCTGCACAGCTCTCGTATTGTGATTGACAGGGGCGCTGTTTGAGCCTCAGGGGCGTTGAGGGGTTAAAGGATATAGGACAATTTGAAGATGAGCTTGAACGCTCATTGTCAAAACGCAGGAATTGTGTTTAATGTAGAACTTTAGACCTCGTTTCGGCATAGTAGAATAACTTTTTTCAAAAAAACTTTAATTAAAAAAAGTTGATAAATTAAGCCTGATTTCATCTTCAAAAATCCATTTGAGATTTCAAGACTCTAGTAAAAAGTTATGGACAAAATTCTGAGAGGATGTTTGAAAATGTCAAAGAAAATTTCTCTCCTAATCCCTCTCTGAATTTTGTCCATAACTTTTTACTGAAGACTCAAAATCTCAAATGGATTTTTGGAGACGAAATTAGGGTTGATTTAACAACTTTTTTTAGTTCAAAGTTTTATAAAAAATGTTATTATTCTATGTCAAAATGAGGTCTAAATTTTGACATTGAACACAATTTTTGCTCTTGACTTAACTAGGTAGGAGTGGTTGAGCTTCTACTAATCCTAATTTACATATCCCACATGGATTGTTCCACCTTCTACCACCTCACTTGTATAAAGACATTGTCTATACATCCTACTTCATTCACAACAAAAGTGACTTTTGTACCTTTCAATATTATTGCCGGAAAATACTACATTATTAATTTTAATGCCGAATTTTTATGGAATTATATTTTAAAGTGCCAAATTGCTTTTTGGACTGTAATTAATTATTCGGCAAACATGTGCCGAAGGTGAACTCCGGGTACGGTATTGGCAAAACATCATCTTTCTTTATAACGGTTATAGAGTGATCCACAATGTCGTCAGTGCTGCACTATTACATGAACCCGCTTGTAGATGGATTCATGTGGGGTCGAAACAAAAAGTAGAACTTGATTAATGTGTGCATCGGTTTTTTGAATTGGTTATTCTTGTTAAAATAGGATAGGATTGTACAATGTAATAGTCGTGCATGATCACAAAAACTTCTTAGAGCTTTGAACTTGCTACAATATCTTGTGAGGTGAGATTACAAGCTACTGAATTACACTTGTCTCTGGTGAATGAGTTGTGTGGTTGGTTGTAGATATGCATGAGGTCACCCTCATTCCCACAATCCCACGGATCTGAAGTCTGAAAATGTTGTGAGGGTCGCTTCAAAGTAAGTGAAAGTGCTGGATTACAAGTTTGATTCATTTATTGAGAGCAAAGGAGACTGACGGGTACTCTCCAGTAGTATTCATGTTTGCCGTCTTCATATAACAATTTCGCAATTTGTTGAATTCCATATTATTGATGTCAACTGCAATGCCTGGTAGTAGCTTCACTCTCAAGTCTGTCATCGTTTAAATATGTTCTGGACTGCAGTTGCCAAGTTTCTGAAGTTTTGTCCGACTGCAGTTTCCATGGTTGTTATATGTTGCTGCATCTTGTGTTGTTGGTGACTTCAAAGGGTTTCAAATACTGCAAAGCATTTCAAGAGATTGCCAAATACGAGTGACATGAAGTTGATCGTCTTGGGTAGTGGAAGCTCTGACAATCACTACCACTGTTCTGTTGTTTTGACTCGCTACTACCGAGTACCACAAAATTTCACGTGACTTTCATTGCATCTTCCTGGCTTGCAAGAGCTAATTTCAGGGTTCATGAGGGTGTTTACGTCTTCTCCATTGTTCCAGTGAGATGCTTTAGGACCTCTCTGGAATGAGAATAGGAATTTTGGAGATGCAGCAAGTGAGAATTATTATTAGAAATTGTTCTTATCCCAGGTCTTCGTTGGTCCTTTCTGTCTGTTGTCTGGCAAGGAATACTCAACTTCAAGATCGCTTTTACTAATCTTCTTGATTTGCTGTGGCTGTGTGGCAAGGTGATGCATTGTTGCAGACTTATGAGGAGCTTAAACATTTGATTCTAATGGAGCGCGACCAATGTTCCATTCTTGTGCATATAATTTAGAGGGCATAGTGCATACTAAGTTTCTTGTTTTTGTAATATTTTATTGAGAGTTCTGTTTGTTGAACTCATTCTCTGCTTATTTGTTGTTGTTAATTTCTTGTATGAACTATGCTTTTCTATTTTGTATGTTTTGTATATTTACTTGTAGGAAATGTCATGTCACTTCTTTGTCCAAACACGTCCAGTAAATTGTGGAGGGATGTGTTTGGCAAGCTACGTCGACAAGGAAAGAGTTCAGAGTGATTTTTTTAGTTGTTGACATTCACTTGGAGGTTGTGACTGTAGCAGGGGTCAAGTTGAATAGGTTTGCCTCCGGTATGGCTGGCGAGAGTACAAGTACTTTGTAAAAATAGAACGAGTATGTTGTTGTATTTTGTCCTTCTATCACTAGTAGAAAAAAGGGTCAAATGTAACCGGTCAATTTATGACTAGTTACTATGAGGGGACAGATCAATGACAGAGAGTCATAATACTGGCACCAAATCCAACGTGGGAGGGCGGAAGTCATTTACCAGTCGTTGAAATTAGCAGTGGATGACGTCCGGATGAGGCCAGCAATGAGAATGGGTTTCATCTAGGACTCTGTCTGCGATCTGTGCCCTTCTGCTGATGTGGATTGAGGCGAGTCATACTTCAGTAGTGAAGTCATATACCGAGCGACGTATGTGACTACGGTGAAACTAAAGAATGACACTGGAGAGACAACGTGGAAATTCAAGTAAATAATTTCCACGCTGGCACGTCTGACTATGACATGGAGTAATGCAGTCCTGTTCTAGTCATTTCATGGTGCCATACATGACTACTGAAGAACTGCAGAATGACTTAATGGGCACTCGATGGAAAATAAGTAAATAATTTCCACGCTGGCACGTCTGACTATGACGTGGAGTAATGCAGTCCTGTTCTAGTCATTTAATGGTTCCTCACGTGACTGCCACCGAACTGTACATTGACTTAATGGATACTTGGTGGAAATGAAATTACATATGTCCATGTTGGCACGTCTGACTAGGACTATTGAAAGTATAGTAGTAGATCAGTCATTCTCTCTGTAACTTCTTGCTTATTAATTTAGTCATACATGAATGGTCATTGGGGGTATTCGTTGTAGGTAATTGCTTATCATGTTAAGGAATACACGGGTTGGTAGAAGCCAGAAGTGCATAGACTCCAGTATATATAACACTTCCATATATTTGGCAGGCGTATGTGAAGTCAGATTTTGCTTTGAATTACTGCATCTGTGACATAAAAATATAAAATCCCAACAGATGTTTTCAAGACTTCTACAAACAATGGAGATTCATTGCATATGTACTTTGCTAATACTGTGCACATGCCAACAAATGATCCTCTGCAGATAATTCTATGGCTCCAACAAGTAAAGTAGTATTGGGCTCGGTGGAAATACTCTCTAAAGCTGTCATCCCGCTGCATTGAACTGTCGTGCTCATGAAAACATCTGGTGGTTCCAACACCTCCCGCTTTGACCGAGCTTCTTTTCGCAACACGACTGTCCATCCGGTTTCTCTATAATGTTTGAGAAGAACACTTGTGTAGCTTGGCTGGAAAAGATGAACGGTTCTGACATTCGCGGAAGCCTATGCCGAAAATTAACCAGTAGAAAGCCTGCGTCGTCACGTACATAAGTAGAATTCCCTCGATTATCTGTTTTCTTCATCCACTCGCAACGAAGAAGCACAACTAGTACAGTCATGGGTCCATAATCCAGCTTCAAAATGTCCTTTAGCACTCCAACGTAATTAACGGACACCTCCGTTGCCTCTTCGGTGGGCACTTGAAATACAGATGCTACTCCGCTATCATAGGTGAGCATTGTAGCAGACGCATCATCCTCCACGCGGTAGTGATTCCCAAACGCCTTCATTCGAGTGTAGCACACGGCTCTCTGTGAGGGCTTCCTACAAAGTAGTAGTCTGTCAGCGTCCTCTGAATCACTTACCTCTACATGTTGGGTGCTTGAATGTGTCCTCACCCATGTTTCAAAACTTTCCACTGTAGTGTCTGTCTCCTATTCTGCCTTCCATAGCCTGCATGGCCAATGAAAAAATGAAAAATAAATATTAAGATGGGGCACACATGAAAGAATTCATTAAATTATTCCCAAGGAGATTTGATTTCAAATTGGACATTTACTTGGGAAGATGGACTGCAAAAATGACTACGATTGCAAGGACACGCGCACATTTGACAAATACTGGACTCCATGTTCACTAGAGAATGACTGACAGAGAACTACAGTATCACTACAAAATGACTGCAATCAGACTAGTACTAACCATGTTGTTCTCTCACTTCAATGACGCACCTCAGCCAAGGCTGCATCACAACAGCATTGTTCAAAACCTAGTCATGGGCAGCGTCTCTCAGGAACGCTGACATCATATAAGGTCGACCAGCTCCCTGTAGAACCTCTTCAGCATCACCGTATTCTTCCTCTGCATTCCACACTCTTCTCTTCACGGCATCAAATCTCTGCAAGTACTCTGTTATGAAACCAATGCACTCATCTTTCACATAACCTTCAGCCATAGATGCTGTCGCACGCGTAGTTAGCGCGTAAGTATCTTTAACACAAAAATGTGGTAAGATGACACGAGTTATCGTCCCAGGGAATTCTAGTATGTTGTTGCAAGTTTTGGGTATCCGGATCACTTCCAAAAACACCCCAAGCAATCCGTATACTCTATTGCTATCTTCCGGAAACTAGTATTTTCCGGATTCCAATCCGGATCCGCCCTATTCCGGATTCCGGTTCCAACTCTCTCAAGTAACTGGTTTTGGATACCCCTGTTTCACCCTCAGGAGGTCCACTATTGATCTTTCCGAGGGGCAGGGACTCGCCACTCTTGGTTCACACTCTCTATCCGTAACAAACAAAACAAACACCCAAGAATTATACGGTAATAGCAAAGGGAGAATCCGTACCCTCACAATCTTCCAGATGACGTATCCGAAAAGTAGGTCACACAAGGCCCGGTTAGATCCACCTTACTACAACAACAGATCCAGACTTTCCGGATTGTAGTGCTGACTTCTTAACTCTCGAGTGCTCCGGAGGTTGGCAGACCTTCCAATGGCTGGGATAATTCCTCAGGCGGTTGCTTATCTCCGCACGGAATCCTCCCTGGACTTCCGGACTCGCACCCTCACCCGTAACAGGCTTCCATCGGATCACCGTTCCAGCAAATTAAAGGCACCATGCACAACTCCTCATTCACACATCTAAAGCTCTTCCGTCACAGCATATGTATCTGTCAACCCAAGAATCCGGACTCCCTCTCACACACTCTCACTCACAAACCAGTGTACGACTCAATCATCAACGCGATACGCAAAGAGATGATCAAATTGATCTCCGGTAAGTTTCGATTAAATGACAAGAAAGGGAATGACAGGCCAACAAGCCGGCCTGCCTTTAAAAACAACCAAAAGCGGTCCAACGGCCCACCCAAAACCTGGCCAACGGCTAACTACAAATCCGACTAACGGTCCTAATAACCGTTCTGGGAAAACCGGAAATCCGCTTGATAGCATAAAAGTCCAGAACTAGGGGCCCACAGTCCGGGTTACCCGTTTCCGGAAATAACTAATAAGTCAAAATCCTAACTAAAAAGACAACCACCCGCACTAGTCATTTGCGGGGCTTCTTTGTTGATGGTCCGGCCCTAAGATTCGCTGGAGTGGACTTCCGGGCAGTTACCTTTGGTGGAGTCCTCTTCGTTGCCGACCGAGTCCGGATCTGAGGCGGATCAGAATCCGTCCCATCCGATTGGGAGTGAGACTTCGCAGATTCCTCTTCCGTCTCATCGATCTCCAACGGCTCCTTGATCCTCATGTGTCGCTGCCGTGTCGTCTTTGTCTCCGTCAAATTAATGACGGTGTTGCCCAAATTCGTTGGTGGTGGAGTGTTCTACATATGCATAAACCTGTCCGGATCGGTCCGGGCAGGATTCCGGACACTTGCTGCTGCTATGGCCTCAACTTCCGTCTCCGTCAGGTGGAGAGGCGGAAACAGGTTTACTGCCGCCTGTCTTCCAACTGTCCCCTCCTGGACGGTGGTCTGTGTGCCTGCTTCCTTCGGCGTTTTAACCTCTGGATAAGTGACCACGTGAGTCGGGATTTCCGGATTCCTCTTTCCCATTGAAGTTCCGGCTCCATGAGTTTCTTGGAACTCTCCTCCCGGAAGATCAGCGAACATTGCTTGGTCAAGCAGGTTCGGGTCGAGGTTTCCAATCAGCTGTCGCATCTCCTTCAGCACTCCCTCCATCCGGGCCTCGAAATCCGTCAGGATGAGTACGACCTTCGTTCCGGTAATGTGGCCTTGGGCCACCATCTGTGAATTCCAGAGTTGGGCCCTCGAGATGGTGCTGGCCGGAAGGTCGATTAGTTCTCCCAGCTTCCGTACTAGAGCCATCGCTTCCGTGGACTTCCGGTTCGCGATGTGCATCTCCTGTTCCGACCACTGGTGCTGGTTCCGGAACTGATCCCGTTCCTCCTGAAGACTCCGGATCTAATCGTACAGAACCTTGACGTCTTCCGGATTTGGTCTTCGTGCGATGGCGGCCAAGATCTCTCTCTCGTCCTTCACTCTTAACGTATGGCAAACGTCTTGGAGTACTGCTGCCATCCGGTCGTTCACCGTCCTCATCGTTCGCAGCCAATGTATGGCGTTCTCGACTGGATCCAACTCCTCGTGCGGGCTTTCCGACTGGACGGAACCTTTCGCCACTTGTTTTCCTCGCGCTGCCCGGTCGGTGGACTTCCGCCTGCTGGTTCCGGCCTTCTCCGGAGTGGTCTATGTTTCCTCCGGAACGTCCTCCTCCTCGGATTCCGGCTCCTCCGGCTGCGGTTCCGGTCTCAGCCCGTACTTGAGGAGATTCTCCCCTTTCTTGTACATAAGCTGCTTCGGCTCGCTCAGGGTTTCCATCCGGTGGTACAAGTGGAACAAGTACGGGCTAATGTGACTGGACTTCCGTCCTGAAATCCCATTTGCTAACTTATCCACAATCGTGTGAATAAGTCCGCCCCAATTTACGGGTCTTGGGGGCGGGTTAACCCTGTTTCCTAAAGCCCCCAAAATGGTGTTGGCCACCGTGGTGGTCACCCGGTTAGGCTTTTCCGGATACAGGATGGGAATCAGGAACTCTAAGAGTTGCTGATCCCGGGCGTACACGCAATCCATCGCTGCAAACCCCTCCTTTGGGTCGACGGAGTTCCGGAATCTTTCTGCCGCGAACTTCTCCGGCCGGCCGGCCCATCCATACCCCCGGTTCAGTGCAAAGTACGTTCCGGTCCAGAGCTCTTGTGTCCAAGCTCTCGGGCGGCCCCTCACCGTCAACTCATACTGATTGGGAACTCCGTAAAGGAGTTCCTCAATCATTCCTTCACTCTTCAAGTCCCATGGGCGGTGTAAGAATCCGACACAGCCCATGGTCTCTAAATCCTCCTACAACTCTCTATGGCGATCCGTATCGAACGGAATCGCCGGGCTGACAGTCCGTGTGGTCACCGCCAGTCTACGGGTTTGAGTTTCCGTCATCCTATCGGTCCTCCGAAGTTGCACTGACTTTACTTCCGCTTCCTACCTCAATCCTATCTCACCACTCTTTCTCTCACTAAACGTACTCGCGAAAATGCCGCAGAGAAAAGAGACCGAATGAGAATGGCGGCGGGGTTTATATAGCGGCGCGAAACCCTAAGTTCCCGAACCGGTGGAGTTCCCGTAAGTTCCCTAGCCGGAACCCCTACGATCCGGAACTTCCGACTATCCGGCTACTGGTTCCGGAACACTGTTTTAACCTAATTAGAGTTTTAACTTTCCTACGAAAGAGATCTTTTCTAATGTAGGTTTCTAGCGTCTAAACTTCTACACTTATGCAAAAATTTCAAAGTTCTTCTTCTATATATCTCTATTTTATATATTAAGTTTAGTTTCCGGACGTTCCGTAACGTTACAGATGCTTCAGGCCTCGCCATGTTCCTCACATACCCCTTCAATGTCTTCATGTACCTTTCCACAGGATACATCCACCTGCTTGAGACCGGACCACATAGGTCTAGCTGCTGTACCAAGTGGTACGGTAGATGGGTCATGATGTCAAAAAATGAAGGAGGAAATTCCATCTCCAATAATGCCATGCTCTCTACCACATCCACCTCGAGAGAATGAAAATCAGCTGGGTTATACATGCTTGCACAAAGCCTGCGGAAAACAGCGGACATTCTCATGACAGCCATCCGTGGACCTGGTTGCAACAATCCACGCAAAGCCAATGGCATCACTTGCTGCATTAGCACGTGATAGTCATGTGATTTTAGTCCTCCAAATTTCTTCTTCCGGATGTGCTGACCTAATGCTGAAGAGTGTCCTGAAGGAGTCTTCAAAGACTCTATGGTAGTTGCGAATTTGTCAAATTCAGCATCAGATAGCACGTATGAGGCCGCTGGTTTGAGCATCTTCCTACCTCTCCGTGGATTGGCAGTAAGCCATAGATGTGGGCGGATTTTTTTCCGTTGTAAATCACGTCTTACTTTCACTGTGTCCTTTATACCAGTGATTGTCTTCAAGAAGTTTTTGGACAGATTCATTTTGCAGTGCATGGGATCAAGTGTATGTGGAATAAGTAAATCCTGCATTGATATAACCATGCATCCCATCATCAGAACTTCAAATTATTGGAGAAATCTGGCATCTGCCTCAACACAATAGTAGCATAACAAAGGCAGAAATAATAGACCGCAAAGAATCACGAAACACTCTTTCCTGACAGATTCTTGTGACTGTGCAAAATCAAGGTAGGCCACCTACTGCTCTTCAGTAATTTAGAAGTCATTGACAAGTGAAATGCGAGTTACTTCCTAGTATGAAGAGAGTACCTTCGGCCTTGGTAAAATTTTATTACTATCAAATAACTACATTGCAGTTATTTGATAGTAATTCCTGAACGCCACAACTAAGGTTCTCTTCTATGACAACAAAATTGGACACTTCCAGGACAGAGACATACCTCATATTCATCGACTTCAAAAAATATTTGCACATGAAGTTCATGAAAAAAAAAATAGTGCATATGAAACATGCAGACGCACCTTCCAATATGGTAAGATATGGAAGATGGTCTTTCTTTTCACTCCATGTACTTTAGAGGGATCCCCAGGTGCACCGTCCCGATTACCTGCTGATTTCCATGCTTCATATTCTTCAGCATACTGCAACTGCTCAGCCACAGACACTACTCTAGGTTTCCCTCTGTTCTCTACTTCTCCATTGAAACGGTCTTTCATTGTATGTGCTCGGTACTTGTGATCGGCTGGGAGCCATCGCCTTGTTCCACCATATGTTTGCTTACCTAACTCTACTGAGTGCTCATACACCAAATCAGATCCACAACTTGAACAAGCAGCGAACCCTTGGTGAGCAAAGCCTCCCACCAAGCCGAAACCCGGAAAATCATGAATTGTCCACAACAAAACAGCTCTCAGATTGAAATTTCTGCTACCGACATCAGCAGTCACATCATATGCTGCAATGCCTTCCCACAATTGAAGGAATTCTTCCATGAGTGGCTGCATATATACATCAAACGTCTCTGATGTAACTGACTGTTTCCCGGGTATGAGCAACGCTAGTAGCACAAAAAACTTTTTTGTGCTCAGCCTCGGGGAGGTCACTCTGCGAAAAGTAGAAAACCACGTGAGTTAAACTATAGGATGAATTTTATTCATTGGAGCAAAAATTTATAAATGATGTAGATCTATTTTAGCTTGGATTTAATTCTTGAAACATCATTATATATAAAATAGGATATTGAAAAATCTTTTGATTTAAAAAAAAAGTAGATATAAATTAGTGTGAATAAAATCATAGAAGAAAATTAATTAATTTTAGGACGAGTATAATCCTTAGTCCTTCTAAAGGATGAATGAAAAATATTATGTTTTAACTATTTAATGCTTTATACAAGAAGATGTGTTAAAAATGAATCATCAAAGATGCTTTCTTAGTGTATTTTGGTACCTCCTAGCTCCTTGTTTTGAATCTCAAATTTAGCCATGAAAATGGTCTCTTCTGAATTTGAATCCAACTAATAAAATGAAGCAAACCAAGTCTAGTTTCTATTCCAATTTGAAATTATGGAACTTCCTAAAATTGAGTGTTTTATTGCAATGTGAATTTCATGAATATAACCATAGTTTGTTAATTTTCTAATTATAAAATGACACGGAAATTTGGTTAACATTATGACGTTCTATACTATAATGTATGCCTATGACAAAAAATCAGATTTTTTAGCTCATTTTGAATTTAATATGAATATGAACTATTATAAACTAAAAGTAAAAGCAATTTTTAATTTGAATAACAAAAAATTGAAATTAAATATCTTTTATACATGAAATAGTTCAAGGGCTTTGTGCAAGAGGTTGCTATTTTATTACAAATAGAAAGTTTTATGCATAAAAGAGTGCAAGGGTTTTATTTTGTGGCATTTGGACATGCTATATAAAATAAAAAATAATTTAGTTTAATTTAATTTTTTTTAAATCCATTATTTTTGCACCGTAGGTCCAAATGCCACAAAAGTGACATGAATAGAAACCTTCATGCACAAAAAAGTGCAAAGGCTTGTTTTGTGGCATTTGGACATGCCATGTAAAAGTTATGTTTTTTTTAAAATAAAAGATAATTTAATTCAATAAACTAATTTTTAAAAATTCATTACTTTTGAATTGTAGGTCCAAATGCCATGAAATTGGCTTGAATAGAAAACTCTTTGCAAAGAGGAATGCAAGGGCTTTGATTTGTGGCGTTTGAATACGTGATGTGAAAGTTATGTTTTTTCCAAAATAAAACACGATTTAATTCAATTTATTTAATTAAAAAAAATCTATAACTTCCGCACCATAGGTCCAAACGCCACAAAATTGCCATGAATAGAAAGCTCTATGCACAAAGGAGTGCAAAGGCTTTGATTTGTGGCGTTTGAATACGCGATGTGAAAGTTATGTTTTTTCCAAAATAAAACATGATTTAATTCAATTATTTAATTTAAAAAAATCTATAACTTCCGCACCATAGGTCCAAACGCCACAAAATTGCCATGAATAGAAAGCTCTATGCACAAAGGAGTGCAAAGGCTTTATTTGTGGCGTTGGACATGTAATGTAAAAGTTATGTTTTTTCCAAAATAAAAAATAATTTAATTCAATTTTTTATAAATTGGAATGTTTACAAGTTAGAAGTTCATAATAACAAATTTCATAATTTTGGGGCCTATAAAACATAAGTTTATGACCTTGATACACCAACATTTTCAAATTAAATATTTTAGAGAGAGTAATATGAAATGTCAATTAGATAATAAAGCGATGAGAATTCCAATGATAAGAAACAATTGATGAAATTGAAGGATAGCCCAAAAGACATAATGTGAAATTTTTTTATATTAAAAGAGTGAAAATTGAATCAAAATGTGCATTTCAAAGGTCAAAACACCATTTACAAGCTAGCTTATCCTTTCATGTGCTACGCTTACATTGGCCAAATCCCCCCAATCTATTGACTTTTTTGTCCAAGCACCCAACCACCTATGCTTTGGGATTTAAAAAAACAAAACAATAGCTTATTATGTAAATCTAACTGCATATAAAGATGGCCAACTTGATTCTTCAAAGCATCACTTCAAGTGCAATTTCATTTAAATATTTTTAATAATAGAAAAAGCACTTCAAAAAACAAATTGACCACATTCTGGTCGTTCAGAAAGTTAAGGGTTAAGTTTGATCCTAATTTTTTTATGTACATTGCATATTTTTATGCCCAACATTCACCCAAAACTCCTTCATTATCAAACAAAATAAAATTCCTAAAGTTTATAAATACTTTAGTGTGCCAAAAATTAAGTTAGATTTTCATTTATAATTACCTATAGGGTGTTTAAAATTAAGACCAAGTAGCTTTTTTTCTACTAAAAGGATCCTTTAAAATCATGATTACTAAGTAAATAGCCTCCAAACAAATAGGTGGTTAACGCACGTGGTTACAAAACATAAGGTGAAGTGACCTCCCCGAGTGCTTAGCCAAGGAGGAAGATTGTAGTTCAGCAGTAGCACGAGCCATGTCGACCAGGTTGACCGTGTCTGCTTGAAGGGATTCACTCCATCAGCAGCCAAGGCAAAGTGGGCATTCCGGGGATCAGATCTGAATCCCGGGTCCACATTATCATGGAAATGGTGCCATGCCTTGGAATCACACGGATGTCAAACTAGATTATCTCCTCCTACTCTAGTACTCTGATTCCTAGAGTGCCAAAGCATTAGTTGTGAAATGGCTGGACTGCGGAACATTCTTTGCAATCTAGGAATAATAGGGAAATGACGTAACACTTTCAATGGATACATCTTCCGTACCTCATCCTTGTACCGTGGTGAGTTGCACTTGCGACAACGGACGGCATCAGCATCCTCTCCGCGAAAAAGCATGCAACCTTTTGGACATGCATCAATATTGTTGTATGACAAGCCAAGCTTCTTTGTCAAAGTCTTCGCCGCATAATGATTTTTAGGTAATGCATTATTTGCCGGGAGAAGGTGAGTGTGCAATAGAGTTAACAACTCATCCACAAAGCAGTTGCTCAACCCGTGTACTGTACACAAGTTCATGAGTAATATAGTGGCCGCAAGTGTTGTGCACTTGGCTCCAACATATAATGATTGCAGTGCATCCTCCAATGAAAGAGGATCAAAAATCCCATCTGCCGTAGCTCCTGCAGTATCCACTTCTTCTGCAGCATCTGGTCCATCTCCTTCTGCTAAAAACTCTACATTGCCATGACCACTGCCACTGCACGATTCATGTACAGCATCAGCAACGCTGAATGCTTGTGTCACTGCATCACGAGTTCGGTCCTGAAGGGCAGCACCATCATCTGATGTATGAAAAGCATCATCAATCATTTGCCGTGTATTGATGTGTTGGTCAAGAATGGGTTCCAAAGCCACACCCGGGCTCCAAAAAGCCTCCTCCCACTCTTCATCTGATGAATCCCGTTGTCCGGGTCCTCTCCAAACTCGAAATAGCCTATCTCGGCCATTGTGTATGAGGTGAACTCTAACATTCTTCACCAACAATTTACGTTGTCCCTTGCACACTGTACATGGACAATGCATGCGTAGCAAGTTTAGCAACCTAGCTCTATTGAGCTCGCGGATCCACAACCGATCATCGCGACGCTATTGCCTGACCTCGTCGGATACGGCTGGCCTAGTAGGTGGCATGATGTACATCAACAAAAATGGCAGGGAAAAACCGCCTTTACTACACACAAGATTACTTAGTCAACCACAATATAATTCATCAGAAGCCAGTCAGATGGCATGTGCATTTCTGTTGACCCGAGCTAGCCTTCCACGTCTCATCCTGAACTTCTGTATACATAGGACTCAAACAGTACCACATTTCTTAATAGTACTGTAATTAACTCTAGTGGCATTTTTATGTCCAGTCCTCCCAAAATGACTAACTGCTGACTTTAAAATGACTGTCCTCCATAAGCAGACCTTCTTTTACTTGTGAAATATTGCTATCCCCTTCATAGAACGTACTTCACAAGGCCTGAAGTGGATTCATTTCATCTACAGAAGACCGTATCCATTCCTGCTACTTGATATTAAGGCTAATCCGAATCTGGATTTGAAGGAAACTAACTGTCAATATGATATAATGTGGGTGAAAGAATCAATACTACGCGGTTCTGGATATCCAGCGGGGACTCCATGTCTTCAAAATGTTCCCATGGTGTCTAAAGGAAGCACTCTAAGTTACAAAGCAATGCACGGGAGACAGAGATCCTATAAGATCATGCTGTACAGGACTCACTGGACTCATGTAAAAGTTATGGAATTAAAAAGGTGACTATAAAATGACTTGGTAAACACTGCGTGACAACCACTTGAAGTTATATAGTAGTCATTTATTTTCTGCGACGTACATTACAGCGGCTGCTACTGGAATACATTTGAATTATATATGTACCACAAACATCAAATAGTCATCAGTCACTTACTTGACACACAGATGGCAGGTGCATATACGTGAAAAACAGCGATGAAGGCAGCATCAGGGACTTGTTGTTGATAATGTCCTCAGAAGTCAGACAATTCCAGCCATTTTTCCAATCAGCATATAACTGCAGCACTAGCTGACGCACAACAAATGGGGGCTGTCAGGGTTTACCTACTGTTTAGGACATTTAAAATACGGCAGTGTCTTCTGCTCTACTCAGCAGCCTACAAAGTAGTGAGTTGTCTTCTCCACATTCATATATAGATCTTCATGTGTGAAGCAACAATGTTGTACAAATTTAAATACATACAATTCAAAACCTCACAATAGTGTAATTAGGGCCAGCCTTCATAAAGCCAACCACCAACTCCACATAGCTAGGTGGGCCATTAATGGCATGATCTAATTCCAATGATAGCCACCTTAGTCACTTCCTCAGAATTGATCAAGCAAAATCAGATTGTAGGATCATGAGCATGATTACTGAAGTGGAGAATCAAACTCTTGCATGATGACCATCATTGCTTGAGTGCTAAATCAAAGTGTAGCATCATGACATAGAATAGTGTAGTTCGAAATCAAAATTCATAGTAATGCATTAGCAATCAGATTTGAGTGACAAATCCAGGAAGCTCACCTTTGCTTTATCAAAGTTCCTGCATGCTGTCCTCAATCAGGTCTTGTCTGTGCTCCACTGCTCATCTGATCACCTTCCTCGTGTGCTCTTCTCTCTCAAACATTTGTGACTCTACAGCTGAAGTTCTACTCTAGGTCTAGTGCCTACATCTGTGAATGCAACACTATGGAACTTAGTAGAGAGAATGAGAAGTCAGAGTATGAGCTTGCTCGTGATGCACGCGTGAAGTTGTTGCAAATTCACATGGAGCCACTGAAGAGGGCTGCTGCTGATTTGTAAGTCGCCCCTCCCCCACCAATTCTGTTCTCCGTGTCCGTTTCCTAAGCGTGCAAGGCAACGAATACAACAGAGCACGCTTTAGGGTTCAGTCGGCAGCTTTAAATCACACACCATTCGATGCAGTTTTGGCGGTAGTCATTTCCTCGTCATTTTTCGGCATATGGGAAGTCATTTCGGAAGTCATTCTACGACATGAGTCCACCGCAGTTGTACTGTAGTAAAATTTGAGTCGCGGCGAACTCGCCACAGCCGCCTCGCATTTATGGCGCCTGGACACGTGTCTTCATCTCCTGCCATCTGCCCCGGGCGTGGAGAGCTAGGATTTCATCTCTCACCTTCCAGAGGCAGACACCGCCGCCGTCTGTGTGGAAGCTGTCAACTTTGCTCGTAGCTTCTGATTCAACGAAGGTTCTGTCGATGTATCTGCAGCAATCAGAAAGTGAGGGAGGAAGTGCGTGGAGTGGCAACGCAATTGGAGGCTAAAATACTGCCCGATTTCAAAACACCCCGTAGGAGTGCGCGGCTCCTGCAATTCAGCTGCAACGTGGACGGTGGACGGAAAGCGCAGCGTACCAAGGAGGGAGCATTCGAGGTGAACAACGTGGCTGCCGTAATGGCCTCTGATGGCGATTTTGGCAATGAGGACACGAAGGAGGACTACGCTCCTCCAATGGCAGGTAAGCGCCGTGAACCTTGCTTGTGATTTCGAGTTGCTTGTAAGGGGCTGCGTTGCTGTCTACGGTACTTGTGGTCGTCCACTCTGCGAGGGCTTCCTGTGCAGGTGTCATCGAAGTCCTGATTGGCCGTGGATTTCCGAGGGCCTGTCTATGGACAGTTGGATTCAGCGTAGTCAGTCTTTGGGCTTACGGTGGGTGCAATTCATCTGCTAATATCTACCCAGGGTTTAGGCACCGCAGTAGGACTTTTTGGCAGACCATGTCAATGACGTTTAGAGTCCTTCAGAAGTCAGATTTTGCTTTGAATTCGTTTGGGAATGCCGAATTGGCCATCTCCTACTTGTAATCGGGATTACAGTTTGAAGCTTCGTTATTGTTATCCATTGTGAGGGGCTGGGCTGAATGCGGCCACCCCTCTTTTCATTCTACATTATTTTTGGCACTCCCTCCTTGTAGATGTGCCCATGAAGTCATTTTTTTTTCCTTGCTTGTGATTTCGCGTTGCTGTCTACGGTACTTGTGGTCGTCCACTCTGCGAGGGCTTCCCGTGCAAGTGTCATCGAAGTCCCGATTGGCCATGGATTTCCAAGGGCCTGTCTACGGACAGTTGGATTCAGCGTAGTCAGTCTTTGGGCTTAGGGTGGGTGCAATTCATCTGCTAATATCTACCCAGGGTTTAGGCACCGCAGTAGGACTTTTTGGCAGACCATGTCAATGACGTTTAGAGTCCTTCAGAAGTCAGATTTTGCTTTGAATTCGTTTGGGAATGCCGAATTGGCCATCTCCTGCTTGTAATCGGGATTACAGTTTGAAGCTTCGTTATTGTTATCCATTGTGAGGGGCTGGGCTGAATGTGGCCACCCCTCTTTTCATTCTACATTTTTTTTGGCACTCCCTCCTTGTAGATGTGCCCATGAAGTCATTTTTTTTTCCTTGCTTGTAATTTCGCGTTGCTGTCTACGGTCCTTGTGGTCGTCCACTCTGCGAGGGCTTCCCGTGCAAGTGTCATCGAAGTCCCGATTGGCCATGGATTTCCGAGGGCCTGTCTATGGACAGTTGGATTCAGCGTAGTCAGTCTTTGGGCTTAGGGTGGATGCAATTCATCTGCTAATATCTGGCTTAGTCATGTTGTAGTCATTTATATCCTATGTAGTCGCGTCATTGTCATTCTATAGTCATCACTTGCACTTGGAAGAAGCTTTCAGTTTGTCAGGTGTCATTCACCATAGAGGTAAGTTTTTTTCTTTGTCCTGTTCGTCACTATTTGCGGAAGTGATTGCTTTTCTGTTGTATTTGTGTTGTAAACTTAGAAGGTGTTGTTTATATCTTTTGGGGGAGGGGGATTCCATTATTTTTTTCCCTATTTATTTTTTTGACTTGCAGGTGGAATGAGTTCATATTTATTGCCATTTCGTACTTTGGGTGGATGGTGCAGACTCATCTTCGGACGAGGAAGTGGAACTTGTTCCTTCATTGACTACACAAAAACGGAAGAAGAAAGCAGCTCCTTCTGCGGTGGTGACTGCAGGGGCTGCCCATGGAGGACACGACAAGTCACACATGCATTCGGGGGGGTGCTGTGGATACGGGCCGTGGATGCAATCCTCGTGGATGTACCCCCCTCCAATGCATGGCCAAGCATGGCATGGCGGTGGGGGGCCATTTTCTGGACCGTACCCTGGTCCTTGGCATCAAGTTCCACAGGTGGAGGAGGCTCCTTCTCCGGATAGTGAAGGAAGGGGTTCACGACGGAAAAAGCGGCAGCAATTGTCCATGCCTGCTGGTGGTTCCAACACCACCAGCAAGAAACCACATCATCTAGTGGTGAAGGAAGGTGGTGAGATTGATACAACATGCGACTCGAAGAATGTGTGGGACAATGCTGTCCGCATCAGCGTTCCCCGGATTTTGGATCTCAGTGTAGTGGACTGGGAGCAGCAGAAGCCTGCCGCACTTAAATTGCTCTATGAAACACTAGATGCTGACTTTGAGTACGTGGGCCACTCTTTGAGCATTCAGGGATTCAGGACAGCGGTTAGAAAGTACATGAAGGCAGAGCGTGGTCGTTTGAAAAGAGCATTTGTGGCGGGAGAGCTGAACTGTCCAGTCCATGTGGACCCACCGCAGTGGAAGAGGTTGAAGGAATATTGGAGCGGCGAAAACCAAGTGGCCAAAACAGTGAAAATGGTGAATGCACGTGCACATGTCAAGGACTATAGCATGGTAGGAAGGAAGGGGAGAGCAGGGAGGGAGGCAACAGTGGTAAATATTATATTTTGTAAACTTAGAAAGTTTGGGCAAGTGCAAACCCTTCCATTGGAGAGTTTTGTCCGTCCTGTTTATCTTCCTTGTTTCTAAAACAATAACTTCCTACTATTTCAGAGAGCAGGGAAAGAGCACAGCCCGGGTCTTACCGAAATCGCGGAAGGGATTGAAGGCTCACAGCCCACTGGCCCTATAGTATTGGTAACCTTTCTGTGCTTCAGGACGTTTACAGGTTCTGGGGTAGTTATTTATGCCTGAAATAGTCATTTGTTAGTTTAGTTGCAGTCATATGATACATATGCAATTGTAATTGTAGCAGTGACTGACTTAGATAAGACTGAGTGAGTCATAGAAATTACATGTCTGGCGAAAGTTTGAAACCGGATAAATAACTGATCAATCACTAAGAAATTACTGTAGAATGACTTCCAGTCATTGACTTTTAGTCATTTGGTGGCAATTATATGCAGGAAGCATCCGGTGAAGTTCGAGCACGGGTGACCTTGCTTGAGAAGTGGAAGGAAGACATGGAAGGCAAGATGAACCAGATGCTGGCCAACGTCACAGTCACCAATTCATCAGTGGATGAGGTGAAGAGTATGCTAAAGAAGTGCATGCCACGTTTATTGGGGGGTGACCATGAGAGCCCAAGCTTCTCTATCTCAGCAGTGGAAACTCAACCAGATGCTCCTATGGCGAATGTGGAGCGTACTGTTGTCCCGCCCATTGAGAATTTTCGGAAGCCCGCACCACCAGTTACTTCTACCCTAGTGTTGGTGGAGTCAAGTAGCGAGAGTAACGAAGTGAAGGTGTTGCCGGCGATTATTGAGTGTAAGGGGACTTCAGACCCTGAACTAGAAGAACCCGCAGCCAAAGAAGTGGATGAGCACTGTAAGTGTATTGCTGACGATGGGGACCTTGCCTCAACCGCCACACCATTTGCAGCAGCTGCACTCATGGAAATTGGAGATTCTCCAAGCATGCAAGAAGACTCTAAGAAGGAGGACAGCGTGGTAGCTGTGGAGGCCAACATAGCAGAGGTGGACAGCAAAGAGTCAGCAGCAGTGGAAGAGGCAGCCTCAGAAGATCCAGCCTCCGAAGATCCCATGGAAGAGGTGATGGTGAAAGAGTCTGTCATTGACAGCGACGATGGCGAAGCTAAGCAATGTGCGCCTGAAGTGGAAGAGGTGAAAGTCACGGACGACAAGGAGGTTGTGACTGACAAGGCCCCTGAGGAATCCAAGAAAATTGCCCCTAAACGCCGGTTGAGGAAGGTCACTTCTACAAGCCGTAAACAACCTCCAAGTGACTCCAAGTCATTGGCTTCGGAGGCAGTTTTAGAGGAATCTGTACCACCCATTCCCGAAGGTCCTGCAACCCGACTACGTTCTTCTCCTAGGAAGCAGAAGATTCGACAGAAGTCTCCTGTAGATGTCACGTTGGTGCAAAAATCTAATTCAACGAAGGTGTGTTTACATGTCTGAAGCTTTCATTCTATGCTAGTGTTGGAAGTCACTTTAATGAATTCACTTTTTTTTAAATTTACATGTGCAGCAGCTTGATGGCATTGGACATCACAGTCAGTCTTTGGAGTGTTCCTTGAGTCCTACAGTGGACGGACTACCTGATCATGCGACTCAGTGGGGAATCAAAGTGCATGCACGGGATACCAATTTGGATTGTGTGATAAACCCCACAAAAGCACATGAGGATGACATCGTCACTGTGATTCTGGAGCACTTGCCAGGTGAGGGGACTTGCGGATTCTCACGCTTCTTGTGGAGAGTTCTCCCCTCACCTGGCATACAAGCAGTACTCTGACCTTATTCTAATTGAAATATGCAGAGGACCTCGGGGAAGCGAGAGCCGAAGCCAAAAGCAGCCCCAAATAAGAGATTGGTCCCTCAGAAGGTAATAAAGTCACTTCCCAGTTGTCTTTGCTGATATGAATTGCATACTTCTTTTTTGAAAAAATGACTTCTTCATGTCATTCGGGAGTCATTACATAGAGCAGTAACTGCTGGGGCACTGAAGACTGACTAGTAAATGACTCGAGTCATTTACGTCCAGTCATTCAATGGCAACAGTCCACTGTATTTCTCGCTTGTGCTTCTCATGCAATAACAAGTGAAGAGTCCAATGTCATTCGGAAGTCGTATGCCTTAAATCATGGACTGCCAGCATTATGTGCGCTTGCTATGTAGGGGAGGTCAATATTTGCACGATTTATTCTCATCAGTTATTCTCTAACTTCTTCTCCCATTCTGTATGCAGTTTGTGAAGGGCCAACTCGTATTCCTGCAGAATCCCAAGGATGTCACACAGTTGGTAGCCTCTGCTTCCATCACTGGCGTGGATGGCGTGGACCAGTTTCATTGCATCACCATTCCGGCTGCGTGCTACAAAGTGGAGATGAAGGATGCCATTTGGCCACAAGTGTCGTTGATGTATCCAAATCTGGATGCAGATCAAATGAAGATCAAGGATGCTGTTCAGTCTCCTGCACTGTGGGATGCAAAATTCATCAAATCGGCTAGCACCTCATGACATTGCATGTATGTATGGATGATAGGTTCTGCTTCTGTTGTGTTCCTTCATATAGAGAAGATTTTATTACAAGATACCGTGCTCAGGTTGTAGTTCTGCAAAATGCATCTTGGTGTAGAAAAAGAGACTTCAGGTGCTTGATTCAGTGTGAGAAGGAGGTTGACCTAGGTCAGAGGCACTTTGGCGAGTCACAGTTCCTTGTATAGTAAATTCTGCTATGGACACGCAGTCATTCATGTTTTCATTTCTATAAAGCATCCGTAAATCGCCTTGGTATTAACAGTCATGTTTGTGTTGTGTGACTGACGCGTGACACTGGAATGACTACTTCTGTCATGTATGGCTCTGACTTTGAGTCACGTGGTGGACTTCCTAACCTTCTCTACAACTGCAGTCACATTTTTGTAGTCATTTTGTAGTTCCAAAAGTGAACCAAATGACTGACGAACAACCGAACCCTCAACAAAAGCAGTGGCTGCATGTTACACTGATTCACTGCACCACAACTGGTATATGACTTTCGGAGTCATTCATAAGTCATATAGTATGTCGCAATAGCAACCCCGAGCCCCAGCATTCGTTTCATTACTGAGTCATTAAGCAAACGAATGACTACCCCATGACAAAAAAATGACTGACAATGACTACCGAATGACTAACATTGGTGCAAAAACCGGGCGGACAGCCACCTGTTCTTCTTCCACGTCGACATCCACATCACTCTGAACCAATCAAAGGTCACCTCCAACTCATCGAACACGTCACTCTTCTTTTCCACGTCAGCCATGCTGCGTCAGCTATGCCGTCCACATCATCAGGCTCGTCAGCAACAGGGGTAACGAGCTTCCACATCAGCCAACGGATGAGAAAAAACCTATCAGAATAAATGACTCAAAAACAATAAATGACTCTTCCACTATGACTGCAAGGATAATTTGGTCTCTAGTAATTCCTCAGTCAGATGTGTCACATATGACTGGGTTTTCAGTCATATGTGCCAGTCATTGATACCCCCTTTTTCTACTAGTGTATGCAGGATTTCACGTATTGTGTTCTAATCAAGAGTTCCATGTTTTTTGCAAATTGCTCAAGCGTCTTATCTACAAGGTCTTCAGAAGACGTTTACACTGTTCTAGCATCCACGTAGTAGTTTTGTATGCACTGTCAGTGGTTTCGAAGATGCATCAAAGGGCGTCCATAGCTTTCCACATAGAGCGTTCTATAGCAAATCGCTTGGGCTTATCCGAGTATCCTTGTGCATGCACACACTGTAGACGAGGGTGACTGAAAAAAGTGCCCATTGTCGCTAGTCACCACAAGGTACACGGATGTGATCCGTACCTTGTCTATCCAGTGATGGTAAGTTAGTGTGAAAGTCTATAGATTTTAATTCGTTGATGTTTCCTTTTCACTTGCATTTCATACTTTTTGACTCTGTTATGCCAATACAGAAAGTTGAAGACCAATGTGCATGTTACCTTTGTAGATTGTTCATGCTTCTTAAAGTGTGCATTCAATCAGTACAATGTCTTCCTAGATGAATTTATGATCATGGATTCATGGAAATCAGTACAGAGGAATGAAGTTCTGGAAATACCAGGTCTTTACTAGATTGACTCCATGTCAAATGATATTGCGCAAACTATTGATGGCAAAAATGTTTGCGGTCCAGCCTTGCATCCACATAGACAACATGAGCCATATCGTCATAGTCCACGTGAAGACAGACAAGATATATTCACATGGCCTAAAAAGACTACAGTTGATGTTGAGAATATGGTGAGAGATGCTTTTGGTCGAATAGACGAAATACACAATGACGTTTTAAGTGACCAGGACATGCAGTCCATGGATGGCGTCAACGAAGAAGGTTGTGGAGAATGGAATGAGGTGAATTTTGAATACTTGGCTCAGGAATCGTCGCAGTCAGTTTACGAAGGCAGCTCTCTTAATTGATTGCAGTGTAGCATCGTCTTATTCTCGTTGTGCACTTTGTACTCAGTACCGCACACTTTTGTGGATGCCTTGCTTACGTGGATAGCCAAAGACTTGTTGCCCACTTTCAATTGCTTTCTTCGAACTGTATATGAAGTGAAGACCATGCTAATGAAGTTAGGCCTCGAACACCGTCAAGTACATTGTTGTCTTGACGGTCATGTCTTGTACGAAGGGGATAACGAGGAGCTTAATCAATGTCCCAGCTGCCGACTACCTCGTTACATTCCAAGATCAAATAGTGTTCTCCAACGGGTAGTCCGTTACTTTGACGTAATCAAGCATTTGTTGAGGATGTTCAAGTGTCCCGAAGTAGCAAAGCATATGACTTGGTATGCTTCACACAAATCTCAAGGGCAACTGATGAGGTCAATTGCAGATAGTTTGCAATAGAAGAACTTCGACCGGCTTTATCCAAGTTTTGCGAAGGTTCCCACTAATCTTCGACTAGGACTAGTTGGAGATGGCATCATCCCCTACAAGAACAATACTATCAAGCACTCGACGTGGGTATTATTGATCACAATTTACAATCTTCTACCTTGGCTTTTGACCAAAAAATTCTTTATATCCTTGGCAGTGCTAATTCCAGGGCATACAGTTACAAGCGCTGGAAATATAGACATTTTTCTTCGTCCTGTAGTCCGTGATCTACTAAAGCTTTGGCAAGGTGTACCAGCAGTGAACATGTCAGCACCCCAAAGGCAAAGGAGCTTCATTCTAAGAGCCATGTTACTATGGACAGTGAATGATTCTTCCGCCTATGGGCTTTTATCAGGACAACAGGTGCATGGTTATAAAGGATGCTCGCTTTGTGGACCTGAGACTTGTGCCGAGCACTCCAGATTGTTGCACAAAATGATTTACTTAGGGGGGAGACGTTACCTTCCAACCAATCATCCCTTTCGACGGGCAAGAACTGCATTTGACAACCATCAAGAATGGCATATGGCTCCACAAAGACCTACTGGAGAAGAAATTTGGCGTTGGAGGTCTGAGAGAGATGAGTTCCTTAGAGAAGGGGGGATTGAAAATTCTAGCAATGACCATGTCAAACTGCACGGTGTGAAGCGTACGACTGCTTTCTATGAATTGTCATATTGGAAGGTACGTTATACTCTTTATATAGTACAAGGAATTTGTACAATGAATGTGATAGTAGGATAGTTTAGGGTTCTCTAGTTTCAGTGCACTCATTCCAGCCTAGTGATGAGAGTAATTGTTAGTCAAATTTTTTTTCCGACATTGGAAATAAGGATGCCTATAAAGGAGTAGCTGGAAGGTGTTAGTGAGGTACAAATTGCGAGAAGTTGTTTGCTGTGGAAGAGTGTGTAGAGTTCTTGGAGGTTAGCAGGCCTTTCATTTGGTCAATGTCATTTAGTTGGTCACGATCACTTCACAAACTTTCCAGTCTGAGTCCAGTCTTCCTCCGTAGTATACTCGATGAAGTCTTTGAGTACTAGGATTTGTTTGAAAATAATTTTTTTCTCACGCATCTTATAATTTTAAAGATGGACTTCGGAATAATTCAATAATTGTGGAGTAGAGTTAGGGCACTGAATGAATGAAGTATGGAAAAGAATGCAATAGTTGTTCTCTTTCATTCTCCAAAAATGAAGATTTGAAGTATTGACAGCTTGAAGGTCTATTATTATTAATATTTTCAACATTGTTTCCGTGAGCCATGCAGTAGTATTGTAGGGACTAGGAAGGAAATTTTTATTGCCTATATCTCTGTGTGAAGTGAATATCAGAGTGTAGTAAGAGAATACTGAATGTGAACTAATAGTTGTGCATGCGTTAATGTACTTTGCATGGTGTGTGGTGTGTTGGGCATATTGGAAGTATATGGGAAATTGCATGTCCTTTAGAACATGCTAGATCTCTGAGGTATGATTGTCCACTGACCCCATTGGCTACAAAATTAGAATCATGAGCTTCCTTACGTCCTAGAATCTCTTTGAATGGAACTGTGCCAATGTAAGGAAATTTTTTGGCATTTTTACGGTGGTTTGCAATCGTTAATTGAGTAGGGAGGGCCTATTGCACCCATGGTTTGATGTCAACAAATTGTTTTCAGGGAAGTAGAGTAAGCCTTGACAGAGCATTGCTGAATTGCGATGGTTGCAATTTGTTTAAAATTGCTTATGAGGTAATGGCTACTTCGTTTGCATAGAATGGTAGGAATGTTTTCAAAGCACAGATTGTTGTTCAAAACTTGTATACTACTATATCATATGACTTAGATATTCACTCTTTCTATGTTGACAGGACCATCTTGTGCGTCACAAGCTCGATGTCATGCATTGCGAGAAAAACATTTGCGAGAACTTTCTGAGGACGGCATTAGGCAAAAAGGACTCCCCAGCTATAAGGACAGACATGCAAGCACGGAACATTAGCCCCCACCTCCATTTACAAGCAATTGGACCAAACAGAGATAAGTTTTATATGTCTAATGCTACTTATGTATTATCTGTAGAGGATAAGGCAAAGGTCATGCGAGTGTTGCAGTCATTGAAGACACCGACACATTATGTGGGTACTTTGCATACAAAAATAAGTGGAGGGAAACTGTCGGGCTTGAAGTCTCATGATTTTCATGTGCTTCTACAACAAATATTGCCGTTGTGCTTTAGAAGGGTTTCAAATAAGTCTCTAGCAGCAGGTGTTATTCGTTTGAGCAGAGTGTTCATGAGATTATGCGCAAAAACAATGAATGCAGCAGATGAAGCTCAACTCAAGGTAGATTGTGCTAAGACTATGTGTATATTGGAGAAGGAGATGCCACCAGCCTTTTTTGATATTATGTCACATCTGCCTAACCATTTAGTTGAAGAGCTATTCTTGTGCGGACTTGTGCATACAAGGTGGATGTATCCGTTCGAACAATACTTTAAAACATTAAAAGGATTTGTCAGAAACTTAGCTAAACTTGAGGGCAGTATTGCCCAAGGTTATCAACTGGAAGAAGCCTTAGGATTCATCACTGAGTATATGTCAGACTATACTGGTACTTCACAAAGAGTTTGGGACGACCAAGAAGAGCCGGAAATGGTTGACAAAATTTTAGAAGGCAAGGGAAAGCCAAGACAACTTTCCGAGGAGTTGCGAAGAGCAATGCATAAATTTGTTCTGGACAATGTTGCTCACCTTCAGCCATACTAAGAGTATTTTCATTTCATTGAACTCCTAGATGTCTCAATCTTATTTAGAAATTTTTCGCATTTGAACTTGTATCTCTGTACAGAAGTTTACTTAAAATCAGAATTTAATGAATTTGGTCATTACAGAAGGCTGTATTTTTTAGATTCAAGTATTACATTGAATGAATGAGAATTCAATTGGACTAGAAAGTGCCATGACACCTTGTGCTCATAGTCCAAAATACTAATGTCAGAGCGCTTCAAGACTAATGCCATGTATGCTAGAGATACATATTTTATTTTGTACATGGTTGCTACAATGTGTAGCAAGGGAAATGTATGGCGCTTCAATTCCTGAAGAACACTTTGCATGCTACTCTGCATTAAAATAGTGAAGAGAATGAATTGAAAGACCATCAGTTATAAAGAAGCCATGTTTATATAGAGGTATGAATTGAAGTGAGAATCTGTGAAGGTAAAATTTGGAGAATTTATGTGTATTGAAATTGGAGAATAGCTAATATAATAATGGTGTGAGTTTTTTCAGGAGGTTTGAAGTAATGTGCCGGGAAAGGATGGAGGCAAGGGCTGAGTTCCGCCGCACATATGCCCTAAGGAATGGAAGGAGGGGAGTTCCATATCCCCCTGATTTGAAAGAATTACTACCATTTGCAGATTGGCTACAAAGAGAGGTTGAGATTGCTATACAAGATGGTATAGCAATTCCAGAAGATGTGGAGGACTCATGGAAACCTCCTTCGCTACAAGCACGGAGGTTCAAAAGTATGTATGCATATGGGTATCACTATTGAGTGAAGAGTGCCAAGCAAAGTATAAAGAAAACTTTTGACTCCGGTGTATCAGCATTATTCCAGAGACCATGTCATTTGGGGAGGCGAGATCATAATCTAGTTGATGCAACTCTAGAGTATGTAGGGCAAATATTGGAAATAGTCGAGCTGAACTACAAACGACATTGTGTAGTGCTCCTTGTTTGTAAATGGGTGAAGGCCAACTATAGAGGTAGAAATGCCACAGTGAAAAGGGATAAGTGGGGATTCACTCTCGCGAATTTCAACTCTCTTGCACCTTTTGGATACGAATCTCTAGCGTTTCCAATTCATTGTGACCAAGTCTTCTTCTTAGAAAATGAAGACGAGCCAGGATGGAAAGTGGTGTTACAAACAGAGGTAAGAGGTCGTAGAGTAGACATCGAAATAGAAGAAGAAGAAGGGAAATTGTTCAGAATGGGTGAAGATGCAGATTTTTGAGGACTGCGGGAGGCAGCTGTGATTCAGGAGAGGTGTTCAGAAGCTCGTACCACAGGTAGAAACATTCAAATGAATGAAGTATTGGGAACGGGGATAGACAAAGAACCAAACTTTTTTGACCGCGATGTAGGCGAGTCCTTAGAAGAAGAAGATTGATGGGCAGAAATGAAAGTGAGAATAACTTCTTAGTGCAAGTTTTTTCTCGGAGAACAAGGAGTTGCAGGGATTTCTGTGTGCACGAAAATACAAACAAGTTGTTTGGTGCCGCTTTAATGGGGGAGACTAAGGGTAATATAATGTGGATAAGGAAGCCTGCACATTAGTTCAGTGACGTAAAAGGGAGGGCATCGGAGTTGTATATATTATGATTTCTTTTTTAATAGCAGAAGGAAGGTGCAAGTTTATTTTCTCAATTGTCTGATCATGTAGGTAGTGTCAAGTGTGCATAGGATTGGAGCTTTAGTTTATCATCATCAGAATGTGTAGACAGTGATTTATGTCAGAACTTGCATCAAATTTTGTGTCCGAATAATGTAGCTGCATGTCACTTTGAAATACTAACCTCAAATTTGGAAGGAACTGGGAATGTAATGTACATGATAGGCAGGAGAGATGAATGAGTGCCTTGGTGCATGTGGAGGCTATGGGGCAACATTGTTCTCGTCAATGGAGCATATCATGCAGTCTAGAAAAGACAATGACAAGAAGGGAAGTTGATCTTTAAAATTCTTGATTAGTGAGAGTCATGTTCAGTGTTAGAGTTTAATTTTAGGAAAGTTAATGCCAATAGGTGAACATTGTGATGACACTGTTGAATTGAATTTGTGAAATTGATTCAGACTACACACTTTTGTGGAATTGCAGGAATAAGCTGATGGTGAACACTTTGGTATTGGGAGGAAGTGACATAGGGGTCGTGGACAATTGTGATATTTGTCATAGTTTGTAAGTGTTTGCCATTTTGTTTCAAAGTACCACTAGTAGAAAAACAGTGCCCAAATTAACAAAACATCAACAAATTTTTGTTGATTTGGATACTGCATCGTCCATTTTCACAAGTTTTTGTTGATTTTTGTAAAAACTATCCAAATCAACAAAAATTTTTGTTAATTTGGGTACTGCATTTTTAAATTAACAAAAAATCAACACTTTTTTGTTAATTTTGACTAAAAAAATTCTCAAGTAAATTTTTTTATTTGAAAAAATGTATAAATTATCATAGTTAGTATTCTATAAATAGTTTGTTTTTGGAAAAAATAAATAAATCATTCCCAATTTGATAATTTTCAAAGTCAGCAGACTTCAAAGACCATTTAGGCATAGCAAAACAATTTATTTTTTTAAACTTTGAACTAAGAAAAGTTGCTAAATACAAGTAAATTTCATCTCCAAAAATCCATTTGCAATTTTAAGTCTCCAGTCAAAAGTTATGACTAAATTTCATAGAGGGATTTCATTGAATTTTTTTTCACATTATGAAAGACCCTCTCTGAAATTTAGTCATAACTTTTTATTGGAGACTTAAAATTGCAAACGGATTTTTGGAGAGAAAAGATACTTGTATATAGCAACTTTTCTTAGTTCAAAGTTTTAAGAAAAAAGTTGTTTTTCTATGCTTAAATGGCCTTTGAAATCTTCTGTTTTTAACAAAAAAAAAGAAAAAAAAGAAACTTTAACTAGATAAAACAAATAAAAACCCACATGCACACACACATGTGTATGTGTGGTGCATTGGTTTGAACCTTGCACCCCAAAAGTGAGGTGCAAGGTTCAAACCTTGCACCCAACCCCAAATGGGGTGCCATGTGGCGGACTGCCTGCGTGGCAGACTGCTCGCGCGGCGCGACTGCCACGTGGCAGAGTTTTGTTGGTCTTATTTTTTATATTTTAAAAAAAAAAAAAAAATTAAAAAAAAAAAAAAAATTTAAAAAAATTTAAAAAAAAAAATTAATTTCTGAAAAAAAAAATTTTAATTTAAAAAAAAAAAATTTAAAAATTTTTGAAAAGAAAAATTTAGTGTCCAAATTAACAAAAAATTAACAAAAAAATCAACAGTTTTGTGTTAAAAAGTACCCAAATTAACACGTCCAAATCAACAAAAAAATCAACACTTTTCTGTTGATTTTTGTTGATTTGGGCACTGTTTTTTTCTACTAGTGTACTGGGTAATTGAAAAATTCAAGTCCTCATTTTTAGAAGACCTCCTGGTAGGACATGTGTTTGCTGAAGTTGTGTATTTTGTCGTCCCTTTCAAGGTTGTTGTTTAGTGAGGTTTAAAACAAGATTGTTTGATGAATTTGTTCTCTGGGCATGGACGCGCAGTAGTTGTTGCTAGTACACCAGAAGATGGTTTTAGAATGGTGGTAGGCAATCAGCATTTTGGAAAGATTAATTCAAAGGAAGGTGCAATGAGGTTAGCAAGACTTTTTGGATGGTAGTCTAATTGGGAAATCTTAATCCGTAGATGATTTGTCATTTGTACGTGTGTGCAATGTTTTTCAATCTCGTAGGAGGGAAGAGATTAATGTCTACTAACATTGTAAGCCGTTACAGGATATTTGAAATTTGTGTGCATAATCATCTTACGCACCCCTCATTTTGTACCATTGACAATTTCAAGTTTCGATGAGGATGCCTAGAAGACTGACATTGTTGTGAAAAGGTAGGATTGAATTCACATTATTGGTTTAAGTATTTGATTTGTTTTGTGAAGATCAAGCGGATTGATAGAATGAAACAAATTGGAAAAAACGGCAAGCTCTCAATAAATGGCTGAAGGAGGGCTTATTGTGATATGGCTTGACTTTTATCGAAATTGGTCAGCAATTTCAGATAGTGGTGGATATTTGGCCCAAGGAATATTTTGACGAACTTGTCGAGCTGCAGGTCAGTGGTCTCGAATGAATTCGTGTGATCTTAAAACATTTTGAGATTGGATATGTGTTGCATTGAATGAGGATTATAATCTGTGTAAGTCAACTAACACTATTATATTGTGTTCGTAGGATGAAGTCTCTCCCTTAGATTTGAAGACCATTGTAGAAATCATGGAAGAAGGATTCCGAAGAATTCCGCTGGCCTACGGTTTTGGTTTTTGATCCATGTGATTGTGATCGAAAAGCAACTGCTAGTCTTTGGATGTCATTTGCTATCTTTGTTTAAATTGAAAATTTGTGTCTTTCGAAATAGTAATAGCAAAATGTAATATAGGGTGCTGCAAGTGAGATTGAGTACACCGGGCTAAGCTTCGTCGGAAGGAAGTCATTGCCAAAGTACAAAGTCCACGGCTGAAGGCTCTTTCTTGTCAAGAACCTACAAGTCAGTCTTTCATTATGTATTTCTTTGTTGTCGTTGCTCACACACAATGAGCGGTTTTAAAACTTTTACTTTTCTATAGAGCTTTTTGAATTCAATTGCTCGGAGCACAACAATATAGATTGAGGTAATAAAAAATTTCTTTACTTTTCTCTAAATTCTGAAAGTAATAAGTGAAAGTAATAAATGCGTAAAGCCATAGATTTAGGTAGGTCCTTAGTACAACAAGTTGTTTAGTCTTTCTTCTAGTTTCACAACGGGCGCTTTTTATGTATAATGAATTTGTCCCATAAAGGTTGAAAGGCTAGTGAATCTTCTGTCGGCATGAAGTATTAGTCGTGTTGGCTCTGTGAATTCTGAATATTGCCCATTATCCGAGTTTCATTGGATGTGGATGTATTTTGTGTTCCATGTCATAAATGAGAATTTGTAGAAGGTTGATCCTAGGCTTGATGGAGGTAAGGGAGAGTGGATTGTAGTGTATGACAAGTGTACGAGTGTACTCTATGAGGTTTGGAGCTCCACTTTCAGAACAATGAGGATCCAATTTTTGAGGTTTGAGAGGAAGTTGCTGAAATGTTCTGAATTTTAATTAAAAAAGTTTGTGAACATAACTTCATGAGTAAGTGGACACTAAACTAAGATAAACTGATTGCATTCTTTTTGCTACACTATAGGAAGTCAAGTGCACTAAAAGAAGCGACCAATGTAGAGAAGTTGGAATTTCAATTTTGAGGATATGGCAAACATCAAAATTTGTGGCAGTACTCGGGAGTTCAACATGGCTCCGGTTTGTATTTTCCATCTGTTACAAACTGTTTTGGGTTAAGTTCGTAGTTGCACTGAAATGTAAATGTTATTGTAACTATCTGAAAAGGCTATTAGTTGCAAATCTTATAAGTTCTTATGTGAAATTCTGAAGGCATTGTATGAGATCGTCTATAAGTAGGGAGTACATACCGGGAATAAAAATTAATCGAGTAGCCGTTGTGGACGAGCTTGGAGATTATCGAGATTACTAGAAAAGGTATCTCAATCTTGATTAGAGAACCATTTCAGAAAATTGGACAATTCTTGTGTTTTGTTAGTATTACAGAGGCTTTATAAAAATTGCACCTAAAATGAAGGCGTCCGGGACAATGACAACGTCAAAGATGGTGCAATACCTACCTTCACTACGTGTAAGTGGCTGCTTTGTTCTATTGGTTCCTTTTGTTGTGGAGAAATGTGCATATACTAGTCCCCCTTCAAGCTTTTTGTAATGTAAGAACCATCTGGCTGGCTAGCAATAAGTGCACTTATCAGTCATGATTGATCACAATAGTGGATTTCACGATAAACCATTGACAAAGGCTAATGAGTATTGTTGCGTAACGAAGCTAAGAATGGTAGTTGAATTTGCAAATCTTTTTGACAAGGTTGTCAAGAAGGGACAGAATAGAAAATCATTCCTTACATTCAAAAATTGCATTTCAGGACATGCAGACGAATTGACCGTCGAGTACCGACACATTCAACGGAGAAGGAAAAGGTCACCACTGCCTTGGACAAGGAGTATTTGCTAGGGTTGTCCCCGTCACGTCCTGTCCGTCCGTCAGCATGTCGGGACGGACGTCAGGATTCAACCCCGACGTCCGTCAGCATGAAATCTGGACGAGAACCGTTGACAGAGGATGAAAACTACGGAAATGGATGGACGTTCTTCGCCGACAGGCGGCGAGCTTCTGTCGACGAGCACGGAACGGGCGTGATGGACGGGTATCTGGACGGGCGGGATGGACGGGTATCTAGACGGAAAATTGGACGACCATGTGGACGGGCGGGTGGACGGGAGGGGGGGCGGTTGTGTGGACGGGTATCTGGACGGGCGGGATGGACGGGTATGTGGATGGAAAACTGGACGGGCGGGTGGACGGGCATGTGGACGGGTGGGTGGACGGGTAACTGGACGGGCAGGTGGACGGGTAACTGGATGGGCGGATGGACGGGCATCTGGACGGGTAAGTGGACGGGTAAAGGGACAGGCGGGTGGACGGGTAAGTGAACGGATAATTGGACAGACGGGTGGACGGGCGGGTGGACGGGCATCTGGACGGGTAAGTGGACGGGTAAGTGGACGGGTAATTGGACGGGCGGGAAGACGGGCATCTGGACGGGTAAGTGGACGGGCGGGTGACGGGCATCTGGACGGGTAATTGGACGGGCGGGTGGATGGGCATCTGGACGGGTAAGTGGACGGGCGGGTGACGGGCATCTGGACGGGTAACTAGACGGTTCTGTGGACGGAAAAATAGACTGGACGGGTGGGATTGGATTTTTGGCTTAAATGCCCGAAGCACCCAAATCTGGTGTTGGCAAAATTTTGAAGTTAAATAAAACCTAACCAAGTTGCTATTTTTAGTAGTATCCAAGTTGCTATTTTTAGTAGTATCCAAGTTGCTATTTTTAGTAGTATCCAAGTTGCTATTTTTAGTAAGTTCTTCTTGAAGTCTAGTTATAGCATCAATAGTCTATTCTTAAAAATAAATGATAGTGATTTTGCGTTTCAAGACTTTGTGCAAGGGTACCCATTGCAATCTTGACTTCTTGTAGCATTGAGAGCTTTTGGAAATGTGCCTCGAAAACACAAGATCTTGGAGAAAAAATCACATTCAAATTTTTTTTTTAATTTAAAAAAAAATATGGAGTATATTTTTAAAAGCCATAAATTGTTTGGGGTTATACATGTTCGGCAATTTAACCTCATATTTTTGTGGTCTAAATTTTTTTTAATTTTACTTGTGAAAACTGAAAAGAGGATTGGAAGACTTCACATCATTTTTGTAGTTTTAACACCCTCATGTTCAAACATTATTATCTTTTACTCTATAAGTGATATTTTTGTGTTTTAGCAACCTATGAGATTTGTAACATGTCTTATTTGAATTTATACAGTTACAATTTTTTTTTAATTGATACACCTAGTCACCTAATCAAAATGTTAACATTTTGTTCAATTTAGAGCAAATTTGTAGAAGCTCAAAACATGCCTTGGGCATCTAGGATTCTAGGGATTAAAGTTTGTTATTGAATTTCGAATTAGAGAAGTTGCTAAATTGATTTTACATTGACTATATGGCAAGAAATTCAAAAATATAAATCCATGTAGCCATGTAGGCCCTATGCTAATTATTGCCAAAAAAAAATCCAAGTTGGCATTTCTCCATGTTCACCTTGAAATGAAATGAAAAAAAAAAATTAGAATCTATTCAATTTAAGACTTTCAAGTATAGGATCGCCATTCATAAAGTCATTTATTTCAATTGATTTTCAAATAAATTTCATGTAATGTGACCTTATCAAATTAGCAATTGCAAGATATTAAACTTTGATCATTTGATTTCCATAATGCCATTTGAGAAAAAATGGAAAATGTTCTATACTTTAATTTGTAAACTTTGGATTTAAAAATAAACATGAGGGAGTAGTCAATCAATAGTCCAACTAAAAAAACATTAAAACTAATAGAACAAAAGTTACAAAACGTGAATTATTTTTTGGTTTAATTCTAAAGACTTAAAGGAGATTTCATCAAATATGAAGCAATCAAATAATTTGTTACTTATTTCTTGCTTTGGTAAAGAATTTCCATTGTTTTTATTTCTTAGCCCCTAAAGTAACATACTCTCATTGTCCTTTCTGCCAGGGACAAAATGGATTTTCGATAGGCTCCTATGATCTCATTTTTTACTGAAACTTTTGAAAACTTTTTCATAAGAATGATAATATAGAATGATAGATAAACTTATGAGTTTATTCATAATACAATTTCTATTCCAATCGGTGCCTAGGAGCAAAGGGTATGCCACAATAACCTCAGACATAGGAGATCGGGACACCGGGCAGTCCAGGACTCCGAGTAGACAAAAAAATCCACAAAAAAATGAAATACAAATTTGTATATTTTTTGCCAGTTGGATTGTATTTTCTTTTAAATGGGAGGCTTTCATTCATCCCATTTGGATTAGGAATGGAAAAGTTATGGGTTTTTTGTGGAGCGGGCAATCCTAGCAACTTCTTAAAATAAATTTGTTTCTTTCACTTCGAATGCTAATAACTTTCAATCCATATGGTCAAACATTACAAATTATTTATCACGTCATCTAAGACAAGTGTAGAACAAGATCCTTTGGTTCGATTCAAAAAATAAATTGGAAAAATTAATTCATAGGTGAACATAGCAAAAGTGGTGATTTAGGGTGGTTTGGGCCAAAAAATGGACTTCAGACTTTAGGGCTTCACCAAAAATAAAATAGAACACTCTTTTACCTACCATCTAAGCATACAAGCTTCTTCTGTACTATTACAAAAAGGTCCAATAGATTACAAAAATTGACAAAGGCGAAGCAACAATACACGAGGTGGAAAGAAAACAATAAATGTACATATTTTATAAATCCGTTGAAGTACATGGTAAACTAATAAAGGCTTTACATAATTACATAAGTTCACTTTGTACAACTTTCGGTATTTAATTCTATACATCTATCTAGTTATACACAATCTAGACTACATCTTCGATTACAACGCCGCGTGCTATGCTATTTCTCAAAAATCGCTGCAGTTCTTCTTGCGATTCGAAAGTCCTCAGAAGCTGAAGTGCTTCTATATTGTATCTATCATGTAAGTGCCCAAAAATGTCATTCACGAGGGCTGGCTCATGGAAGGTATTGTCTTCAATGTACGCCATTTCTTCCTCATAGCTCAATTCCCCCTCAAATCCGACTGGCTGGCCTTGAGAGTTAAACATGATGCGTTGTGGATGTGGTGCGCGTATAAAAATTAAGCGTTCTGGGTCCCAATGTCCACCGGCAATCTGACCAAAATATAGTCGATGCCCTGGATCACTGTCTCCAAACACCCTCCTGATCACCTCTGTCACTTTGTTGTCACTCGTCCATGGTATGTCAGCCACCGTTCCTGCCGGGAGGTGTCGGTTGTGGTGGCCCCACTTCCAAAGCCATGTCATGTCGGACCCCCAATGTACTCTATTACCGATGCCCGGTAAATTTTCTTCATTGTACTCGTAATGTTGAGGCATGTGGTCTTCAAGGCCAAACGTTTTGTACAGTCGTGCATGAAATGGAGCCCTGCATTGCGCACATCTCTTTCTGGTGACCATGTGTGGAATAAGACACACGGGGTGGTATAGATGGCCACATGTACCAAGATTCCATCCACCCTCGAGGCCAAACGGTTGTTGGCACATTATACATGTTGTTCCATCTTTTACAAAATCTGGAACGGAAGGCCACACTAGTGGCGTAATGCCATCGTTGTTGGGTGGCCCGTACCGTTGGCGATCGATATTATATTGGAATTCCAAGTCTGGACGGGCATTCCAATTGATGCTTGAATTCTCCCTATACGCTGGCAAATCATCGGTGAACATTTCTGCCACCCGAAGCCACGAGGTCAAGCCAAAATAACGTTGACCGCCATCATTGAATTCTGCAGCCACTCTGCTCACTTCACGTTGCATTTGCTCAGCCTCTTTTAGCGCTAAGATGCATGTCAACTTCATGTTGCACATTTGAAGCAGCCTCTGCTCCGTCTGAGGATTTTGAACCAACCGCATATTTTCAGCACTCAATGCGGTCATGGTCTGCTCCAAGGTTGTTCGAGCTGCAGTAACCACCGCCACCTCTGCCTCGGCGTTGTTGGCACGAAGTTCCAAAGCACGCATGGCGTTTGTTAATTCTTCCATGTTTGTGCGAGTACTTCCAAGCTCTGCTTCAACTCGCTCAGCACGTGCACGCATAATATCCAATGTGGCACTTTCTGCACTTGGAAAAGTGGATCGTGATCGCAGCACAAACTCAGATGTATTGCTCGGGCCTGGTGTGTCTTCGTCTGCACCGTATGTAGCACATTCCACTACAAGATCGAGTGGTGGAACTGAGTCTGTGCTGACCCGCCTTTCACGCTCTACGAGCTCGGCTTCATGTGCGATGAGGCGCACATTTTCATCTTGAACGGCCCGCATCCTTGCATGGTGAACTTCCAACACTGTAGCATGTTGTCGTTGTGTTTCTTCTTTTTCTGCTTGCAGTGTTTGTACTAATTGGCGCAAGCGAATTACTTCTTCACCGTCAGCTTGCACTCCACCAATCAAATCTTGTTGGTTTACATCTGGACCGCTGCCCTGACCAACTTCTATCTCCATCAACTCCGTCCCTGGACGCTCTGCCAGTGGAACCACGTCCATTTGCACATTTTGGACATCATCCAATGGCACGGCAAGATTTGGTACATTGTCCAACGGCACAGTAGGATTTGGTGCAATGTGGCGAGTTCGATTTGGAAATGTATTATTCCGCGATTTGCCCAAAAAGCTGCTCCAGTCCACATCCTTGCCAAGAAAATCCTCCGCATATGGCATTTGGCACAATGAAAGTGTCCCGTCTTTCTTGGATCTTGCCCCCCAAAGTGCCAATGATACTTCAATCATCTTCTTCTTGAAGTGCGGATGTTGGCACTGGTCAATATTTACCACGCCAGATTTCACGTGCACCTCGTACCGGTCGTGTGGCCAATGGCGGTTGATGTGGGCCCAATCTATATATTGACGACATATCACTCTTGTCCATGGGCCATCTGCCTCCAACCACCCAGGCTTTGCCATAACCTCTTCGGCATTAAGTGTGCCCCAATCCAAGGTTGCTCTGTTTCCTCTCTTCCTTCTACTTGGAGGTTCACCTGCAGGTACCAAACCTCCTGGGGGGTCACCTCCAAGTCCCAAACCTCCGGGGGGTTCACCTCCAAGTCCCAAACCTCCTGGGGGGTCACCTCCAGGTCCCGAACCTCCTGCTACATCCTCTACGTCCATTCTTGATACCTGTAAAATGACACACACGATACTGTATGCGAATACAATGACAATTTGCTTTGCCTTCTGTTGCGTGAAGGCAACTGAAATGTGGCAAAACAATGTCAAATGTATAACACTTCCCCTCAAATTGCAGAGCGAAGCTTTCTCAAGCTCGGATAGTGCAACTCAAAAGAGGAAGCACGTAAACTGTCCAAAAAAGTTTACCTATACCCCCCAATTACCGACCCGATTAGGCAGGGTAATTAATATAACATCATCCCGTCCCCCCCCGAATCCAGACCGTCCAGGGCGTGGGATAGCCCTGGAATGGACGGCCGATACGTCCACAGAGGTCCGACACAAGGTTGGGACGCCGTCAACGGGTTCGGGGCGCCGTCGACAGGTTCGGGAAATAATTACACCGCAGCCCGAGACTTAGACGGACGGATTTTCCGTCCTCTCGGCGGTCTGACTGTTCCGTCGACAGCCTGTTCGTGGTTTGGGACTGCCTGCCCGTCCTCTCGACGGCCTGTCCCTGGTCGAGAACGGCCCGCCCATCCTCTTGACGGCCTGCCGAACGTCTTGGACGGCCCTTTAAAAATTTTATGGGTATTCTTTTGAAAATTGATTTTTTATTTTTAGTAAAAAGCAGTTTTTTTATTTCTTCATGTCATGTCCATATTAGAAAGTCTTGTAGCCATCTTAGTAAATGTTATGACTGTTTTAAGTGGGAAGATGACCATCATGGAAACAATTTTCTGCTGATTTGGGGTAGTCTACAAACTCTTTTGGGCTTACTGGACAGTACACTTCAAAATTTTAAAAAAAATCATATTTAATCCAAAAAATAAAATTCCAGTTGCGTTCTTCATTTCTCACATGTGTCTTTGTATGGAAAAAATTTGATTATTTTTGCTAAAGGCAATACAACAAATCAGTCATTCTGCCTGTCATAGGCAGGTTTACCTTATATCACAAAGATAATGACATTAGAATCGATCATAGCATAAACTTAATTTCCATTTCATGATTTATTTAGAATGTACTAAATGTAGTAGACATTAAAAACACATTCGAAGTGCAAATCGCAATAATGAAATTTCATTTTTAGGATCGTGTTGGGGGATTTTACATAAAATAGGAACTAGAGAAAATGAACTTTTGCCTTATAGTTAGACTCAAACTCAGAAAATATCAATTTGGGGGATAAATTTCAGATTTAGAGTAAGGAGCAACAACTTCCCAAGATACACTAAAGTAGCATTTTTTTTTATTTTTTTTCCTAAACTCTAAATTACGCGGAGGCAAATATCGGAAAGACTACAAAATCATTTGGATACACTTTGTAACTCAACATGGAAGGTCCCCGAAAAATGAATTGAATGCTTCCACAATCTTTCCATCTCATTGAAGTGATTGAATTGCCATCAAATTGGCACTAAATGATGTCGTTGGGCGTTCCGAGGTTGAAGTTTATTGTAAATATCTTGCAATCTACAATTCTATATAGGCAAAGTTTGTGAAATTTCTTCCGGTCAATTGAACACTACTCTAGTACTCTAGTATGAGATTTTACATACTACAAGTAGATGTGCACCTTAAAGGCCTAAAGTCCTAAACACATTCATTTTTTTTTTTTACATTCTTTACTATAGAAATGGCAATTTATTTCAGATATAGGATGCAAAAGAGGCCTTGGGACTTTAGTCAGTTTAGTGGTTAACATACAGTACTACATAAGCAATTAATAAACAATCCATATGAAAAACTATAATAATTCACCGTTAGTTGCTTTATAATTTAGAAGCCATAAAAAAAATATAGAGACCACATAAATGTGAAATTCATGTACTCAATGTTGCATTTCAATTTTATTACACCAATCCACTCTTATTTGCTATAGTTACATAAACTTGAACATCAAATACTCTTAAAATTGCAACAGTGAAGAGGGTTTAGGGTTTAGGGTTTGGGATTTAGGGTATTGTCCTATAGGATTTACTTCAAAACCTAGCATGGACCGGAAACCACAAAAAATGTTCTTCCTTTTTTTAGTTGGCATTATAAGTGCAAAACTTGATCGAGATGTAGTCTTTGAAGTTTGAATTGGAAAAAAATAGATTAATGATTTAAAATCAAAGTTTTATAAAACATATTGAAGACACCAAAAAACGGCATAACAATATCTTTAGAAGGTAAAACATCTTTAAGTTTAGATGTGTAGGGCTACATTCTTTTTCTATAATATATGAATGGAAAGCCAAAACAATGTTTTACATTAATCAATGATATGCATATGACATATGTTGTTTAGGAGGTCTTTCACTTATTTCATAATTAACCATTTCAGAGTTTTAATCTTACTACCTTTAACTAGAGTATTTAGAGGGTGGTTTATTGTCTTGGTCTTTGTATATTTGATCCGGCTTAATAAGTTATTGAATGTTTGTACGTTTGAGACTTTGAGTTGAGTATATTAGTGTAGACAGGGTTTAAAATTCAACAAAATACTAAATTGTCAGGTGCACTTACATGCAGGGAAGGATGGAATCAAAATACAATAATTCCAAAGGTGAAATTGTTCGAGTTATAATTGATAAAATTCATTTGAATTCGAATTTGAGCCCTACAGAATATAAATTATTTTAAGGGATTGAGAGATTCTGAGATTTTTGTAAAAAAAACATTGTCCAATGCCAACAACTTTCGTGAAAATGGGTGCAATTAGAATGAATCAAATATTAACATGAACATTCAAATAGAACATTCTAGGACTGACATTAAGAAGTTTTCAATTTGACCTTCTATGATTTTTGCTATGTTTTTTCCATTATTTACGTGCAACAAAATATAATTCTATTCTAAATGAGCATTAAACCTTGTTTTTTAAGCATTTGAATATCATCTCTGGTATTTATTTGTCCTCTAATTGAAACAAGTGTGAACATTAAGTTAGCACTCTTAAACTACCCGCCACCGTAGTCTAATGCGCGATTGAGAGGGAGGACACCTGTCCTGACAAGTCCGAGAGTGCCAAACCACATAAATGAAAAATTCTCCGAACAAAGATTAGAAATGAGTTACACTCGGCCAGCACTGTTTTGAATGGCCCGCTCGACGACCTTCCCGCCCTCTCGACGGCCTTCCCGTCTCTTGAAAGTCTTCCCGTCCTCTCGACGGCCAGTTCGCGGGCTGGACGGCTTGGCCCCCTAGACGGCTAGTCCGCGGGCTGGACGACCTTCCTGTCCTCAGGCCAAGCAGTCCGCAGGCTGGACAGTCTCCCCCCGTGGACGGCCTTCCCGTCTTCTCAACGGCCAGTCCGCGGGCTGGACGGTCTCCCCCCCTGGACGGCCTTCCCGTCCTCTCGACGGCCAGTCCGCGGGCTGGACGGCCTTCCCGTCCTCTGGACGCCTTGGACAACCCTGGACGCTCTGTCCGTCCTCTCGACGGCCTGTCCGTCGACGTGAATGATTGGGGTGGATTGACCCCCTCGCTCGGCCTTACCAGGGGTGCATGTAAAGAAAAGCCCTCTATTTTCGGCCGATCCAGGGTTATTATTTGATGTGATTGAACTAATTAGGGGTCTTTATGAATTCAGAATTTGCAAAAAAGGAATGGTGCGGAAAACAGGGTCGGCCCGGAGGGCCGAGCGAGAGGGTCAGTTCACCCCGGCCATGTGAAATGGGTATATAAGACTGTTTTTAGGGTACTTTCGCCACAGTCTCTCCTGCTCTGACGGTGCTCTCTTGTCTTGGATTGGTTGCAGTCCTTGCTTGCGAGCGCGAGTGCTGGGTAGAGGCTGTTTTGAGGAATAAAGGGGGCGGTTTTTCACTTTGTGGAAGCCGAATTCCTAATTCCTTTCATTTTGATTATTTGTTACTTGTTACTGTCACGATGGCTAGTCGCGATTTCTCGAAAAGAAAGGTTGATGATTGGTGGACAGGTGTTGGAGATGCACCAGTTATGGACCCGGATGCGGAATCACCAGAGCCCGTTTCAGAGGCCGTAGCTGCAGAAGGGTCTGTAGCTGCTGTGGGGGGCGGAGAGTCTTCGAAGGGGAAGAAAAAACAACGAAGGAGGCACAAGGCTACAAATCCGGAGAAGTGGTCAAGGAAGGGTGCAACGTGCAAACTGCATGAAGTGGCGTTGGAATTTTTTGATCAGTATTCGATTTTGCAGTTGAACTCAACATACGTCTCATGCAGATTACAGGGAGTGGATAAAATTAAACAAAAGTTCCACCACATGTTCTGGACAACAATGAGCGTGGATGAGTGGCATGAAGACCGCACGAAAGAATGCTTCGATCATTGGTTGGAGTCACAAGTGCAAACGTGTATCTTCAACCTTGCCCAAGTTGCGGAAAAAATAAAAGGCTTTGAGAAGAGTGTAGTGCCCAGACAACAAGCATTGAGTTTGTTGCACAAGAAGGTGTATTGGTGGCATGAAGCAGTGCGTGGATTGTCTTAAAGCAACATCCGTTCCGCTCCGTGGTTTCAACGAAGTCAGAACTTGGCCTTTGGTCAACAAGCTGCAGGAGGAGTGGTTTTCCTTGAAAGAGGAGTGGTGGTGGTTCCTTTGTCTGGCCATAGCAAACAAGGGGGGCATGGGAGGGTGCGCAAAGTATGTGTTCAAAATTCAAAACATATTTCCGAGAATATGGAATTAGCTGGGAAGTCAGCCTTGCGCGTGGATGAATTGAAGAAGTCTAGGGAGAAGTTGTCCATCGAGGCATTGGTATGTCCGTGCGAGCATCCAGGGGTCATCAAATTCTTTGCTATAAATGACATGACCATGGAGTGTTATTCGCAATGGTGGAATGGCGGTATTCTCGGCACCATGTTTACCCTTGATGAGAAGAACCGAGATCCAGATGAAATTGGGGAGTTGGCTTACAATGCAACTCCCCAATCAATGCAAGAAGCCAAACGACTCATGGCATATAGACGCAAGCGCACTGAACTTGCGTGGGCGATGATTTGCATTGTGGATGCAGTGCAACAGTGCTCTGTATTGCACAACGACATCACACCGGAGAACATTATGCTTCATTTTCCGAATGATGATGGAAGAACCGTGTGGATTGGTCTATGTGATTGGGGAATGGGTAGCCGCATCAACGAAGAAACCCCTTCTCTTTACCAATTCAATTGTCCAAGGAAGTTTCAAGCAACCCGAGCGCAACGTTGGTGGGTGGCTCCTGAGTTGATGTACTTAATTGGAGAGACAGGAACTTCATCATCTCCTACTCGCAGGGTTAAGCCACCGTGTGTTAGTATACACACGAACGGATACTCCATAGGGAAATTGGCTATGAAGGTATGGAAAAAAGATCGCGGAAATGTAGATATGATTTCGGACCTTACGGCATTTGGTACGTTTCAAACCATGTTGGGTGAATTGTGCAAGGCGGAGCCACTACAACGACGCTCGGTGACTGGAGTCGTGCAATGTCTAAGTGCTCCAACGTTTTGGACACCACCCATGGATTGCTACCGCGAGGCCCGCAAAGAACAAGACCTTCAAGAAGAGCAGGCGCGCAATGAAGATTAGATAATAGTGTATTACCATGTAGTTGCAAAATTAGTGTTTACTTAGTACATGCGGTTATTATAGTATGGGCTTGAGGACATCCATAGCAATGTAGCACACTTTGTGGCTTCAATGCATTTTGTACTCATTTTGGTTTATATAAAGTTATAAACGTATTTTACCTAAACATTGAGTTGTAAAAAATTTCTTGTCTTCCCTAACTTTATCATTTAAATTGTGTGTAAACACACATCTTATATCTTTAGTACTAAAAACTTTGAATTGTATATCACTACAAGAAATTTCAATTAGTTTTGTGCAAAATTGTAATTGTCAACATTTTTGTTGCACTTCATGCCATAAAACCCTAAAAATAGAAAAAACAATTCAAGAAATTCTAAATTTTTAGTTTTTTACAAGAGGTACAAATATCAATAGAGATTTTTAGTCAGAAAAATTTTCAATTGTTTATTTAATTTTTCATGCCCAAAACTAGTAAACAACCACAAAGAAAAGCTTGAAGTCAAATTTGACTATCAAACCAAATTTATATTTTTATTGAAAATCAGCATAATATTTTAATATTTTTCAACATACATAAGAATTCATTTTCTATTTATGCTTTTTTTTTCCAGAAAATTCAATGGAAAATTGATTTTATTGTGATTTTATAAAGCTAAACGTGGAAATCAGATTTTATCAATTATAATATGTATGAGAATAATCTGAAACTGGGGCCATAAATGAATGAATGAACACAAATTATAGTTTTATAATTTTAATTTTAATGAAATTTGAAAAAAAGAAAACATACATGAAAAAAAACCACACTATGTTATTTGGATTGCAAACATAGTTTCCAATTGCAATAATTCTTTCAAATTTTGACCTCGATTCTTGAATATTCAAAAAAATAATTCAAAAACAATAGTGCCCCGAAGGCCCAATTTTCCATAAATCACACTCAGTGAAAGTTAATCTGAAATTGCAAAGCTAGCATTCAGAAAACTAGTTTTTCCAAGTTTGAATGCTAATATCTTTCAATTTATTTGGTCAAACTTCATGAAATTTTTACCACGTGATAAAAAACATGTGAAGTATAAGATCTTATGGTTAGATGTTGTAAAAAACATTTTTTCCGTATGTTGAGGCAAATGCAAGAGAAAAGACAATTTTGCGTTTTTTTTGTGTAATGACTTTGGGACTTTAGGGGTAAACAGTTCTATGAGAATGAAAGGAACAAAAGTCATATTTCATATTAATGCTGATTTCAATATGCAAGGTATTGAGCCTTTAAAACCATTGCATTTGAAAACATGAAGACCCTATTGTCTTTTCAAAAACATTCAACGTCTTCCATGCCTAAGAATGCGCATAGAAGTATTTGCATTTGCTTCTTGTACTATTGGTTCACTACCATCCATTTCTTCGAGTGGACCTTATCGAGGCACCGGCCCCCTGTAATCACTATCTCCTGGAACCTCACCATCTTCACCTATAGTACCACCGATGGATTCACCATCATCATTGGATGGTGCACTACCACTTTCGCTGGAGGCCTCGGAATTGCGGTTTCGTTGTGGTCGAGCTATAGAAGACAACGTCCGAAGAGGTCGTTGGCCTATTGCGTCCATAATGCCATCTGTATTGGGTCCTCTTGTTTGAACTTCTCTTGAAAATGGTTGGGAAGCCGCTTCTTCCCTCCTCAGCCTTCTACGCGTTCTACTACTTACACGTTCACTAGTAGTACCTTGTGGTCGTGGACGCTTCCCTCGATTATTGGCATGTATAGGTGGCCGCAATGAAGTCGTATTTCTAGTCGCACGCTGTGACACCATACCAGCCAATCGTGTACCTATCGACGAAGTTGGTTCGTGTGGACGGCCGTCGAAACTAGACGGCCTTGATGAACTTTGGATTTGTAGATTTTCCAATATTGGCATTTGCCTTTGTGCAATCGAGACTCGATTTGGAGGGGCCATATGTGCTTCTCCACCTTGAGAGGGCCCTTCACTGCGGGTGGTCCTCATGGGCAATGACAATGGTACTACTACGTCTTCTTCACGTCCTCTTTGAACGTCAATACCATCTTTTTCTATTGTGGCATCAACTTGTACATCCATAGGGTCTGGACTTAGTGGTCTCGGTGCCACAACGTCCTCGTTTGTATTGCCCCCACTTGGCCCAGCATTCCACGTTTGTGGCATTCGTGGTAGACTTCCTTGATGTCCCTTGTAGTCATTGTCGTTGTTATCACCCTCTTCAAAGTCAAATACGGATGCATCAATTAGAGGACGCACTCCTCCCGCCCCACGAAATCTGTCAAACGGTGGCTCATCGTTGTCATTGGAACTATCATCTGAATCGTCATCATTGGGATCAGAGAGAACCGAACCACGGTCTAGACCATCAGATTCATCTGTCATGGAATCCTTTGACATCATGTTTTCAGTATACCACCTTGTCGGATTTGCTGCAGCCCTTTCTCTAAGAGTCTTGGATTGGTATAAATGTAAACCAATTCCTCAGCATGCTCTGATGTCAATCTATTGCGTGATTTGTTGTGGACAAACAAATACATGCTCCAATTGCGTTCACAAGACGATGCAGAACACACTTGCGCGAGGATCTTTCTGGCAATCGGTGCAAGTGTACAAGCACCGGCTCCGAGAAAGTCCCACCATTCGTGAGGTTGCAAATTCAAGGCGTTTACATCAGGAAGTCCACCAAAAATGCCTCGCCGATCTCTAAATGCTTGGTACTCAGACAAAGCTGAAGCAAATGCTTGATCTCCAATAGCCAATTTGCGCAAAACTCTCAATATGGTTTCTCTTGCCTCATTATCATCCATTAGCATGACTTTGTCAAGTAAAAAGGGATTCAATAGAGCCCTAGCGTAATGCAAATCTGTCCTGAGCATGTCCCAGCGCTTGTAGAAATCATCGGTGGCGGAAATTGCATATCTCCGCTCTAATGAAAATGGTGGATCCTCCAAAGATAAAACATGCTTTTCCACCTTTTTCATTACAAGCCATGCCTTGTCTAAGCACGGGTGCTTGCCATCAAACTCTCGAAGAGCAATCAACACGGGCTCCACTATGTGCACAAAGTTCAAACATTTCCTCCAAAATTCATCCGTTCGCACATATCGTTGCACATCGTTAGCTTTTCTTTTCTTTTGATTGTATGCCAATCTCCGCGTGTACTCATTCCACTGCGGATCGTGGACTGTTGATTCTATCGCTTCCCTCACCTCCACCAAACGTTCGATCATGAAGAACATGGTAGCAAAGCGTGTTTGAACGGGATTTTTCAAAATGTGATTAGGAGAATGTCGTCGAAAGATTGCAAGTGGCATGTGATGCGTTCGAATAAATTTCACAATTGACTTGGCTTTCTTGACCATACTTATAATCCAATCTTGTTTTCTCCAATCTTCAAGTAGAAGGTCAAGTGCATGTGCTGAACACCCTTGAAAATATATGTGTGGAAATTGTCGCAGTCCGAATTTTTGGTTTTTAGTTGTTTATCTAGAAAACGGAACGGAAACTATCGATTAGTGTGTAGGTTTTGTCTAGAAACAGCAGAGGACGGAAAATTAGGAAAGACATTGAAATAGTGGAGTGGTTCGAACGAATCCAATCCTAGTGGTGACACCCAGGAACCGGATTGGAATCGGATCCTTGGCCGGAAGTAGTAGTGGACCGGATTGGGGGTATAGAACCGGATTAGGGTTAGACCGGATTGGTGGGACCGGACCGGTAAACGTCATCATGACGGCTTTTAGGTTAGGAGAGACTATAAAAGCCCAGGACCTCCTCAGTCACTCTCCATTTCCAAACGCTGTTTGGTGAGAGTATTTTTGGCGCTCCTCGTTTTCTAAGCGTTGTGAGCGTACGCGTGTAATCGTGAGCGGTAAAAGTGCGTGCAGGGTAGGTTTCCGGTTGCGTACCGATCGCTGTGCAGGTTTCCGGTTGAGATCAGAGAGAGAACGTGAGAACAGAACGTGCGGCTAGGACTGTGTGAGGTAGAATCGGAAAGGACTGTCTTAGATCTAGTCTATGTCTATGCCGCAGCTTAGGCGGAACAGACCAGGCCCATCCATGTCGTCGGCTCCGGTTAAACTCCGGAAGGTAGTTCCGGTTCTCCTCTCGATAGAGGAGGAGATGGAGATGCTCCGGTTGGATCTCAACCGGATGGGGTGCCAGGGTTTGCTTGACAAACCCTGGAGTTTTAAGGACAAGCGGATGGTGAAGGAGATCCAGGGGAAGTGGACGAACCAGTTCGACAACACGATCCGCTGTGTTCCGGCGCAATGGACGGAAGAGATCTGGAGGGAGGTTTACAAGTTCCGGGCAGGAGTCCACGGGATGGCAAACCGGAAGGACGAGTACGTCCGGGGCAAGTTTCGAGGAGCGGTCAACCCCAAGGACGGATACGCGGTGGAAGACTGCATCGACGACCGGCACCGGAAGCTGTTGCAGTTTCTCATTCCGATCCTGCATCCGGAGAAGCCGACAAGGGTGACGATCACCCTCGGCAACACGATATTCAGGGCTCTGAGCGGTGACCGGAAGGCGGACTGGGCCCGGGTCATGTTTGATCTGGTGGCCCAGTTGGCAACGAGGGTCGGAAGGAGTAGGCCGACATCCGTGTGTCCCTACCTCTTCCACCTCTATGAGCAACACCAGCTCCTTTTAGACTCGGAAGAGAAGGAGTGGAAGGCCCAGGAAAATCTCCTGAAATACGGAGAATCGAAAACAGACAAGGAGGAAGAGGAAATCGGATCCGAGACCGAAGAAGAAGAAGAAGATGAAGAAGAGGCGGAGAGGCAGACCAAGCGGCACAAGACGACGTCTCCGACCGGAAGAGGATCTCCACTCGGTGATAAAACCCGAAAGGAGAAGACACCGGAAGGAGAGAAGGCAAGCTGTTCGAAGAAGGGACCGGTCGACCCGTTCGAGAAGTTGGTGAAGACCCTCTGCGACATCCGCGCGGACTGGGAGGCGAAGAGAATCGCCCTAATCTAGATCGGAGAGTTGGTGCAGGCAGCACCGGATAGCAAGTTGCCGGGGAAGGTAGCGGAGTGCATCACCAATCCGGTCGAGATCCGGAAGCAGGAAGCGGACATCCGTCGACTTCAAGAGGAGGTCGACATGTTGAAGGCGGAAGTGGCCACCTTCAAGGAAGATATGGCCGCCACCCGGATAATGGCGGACGAGACGCAGAAGGTGGCGGAATCGGTAAAGGCGACTTTCGGTAAGACCGGAAGCGTGGCAGTCAGGGCCAGACTCTTCGACGAGAAAGTCTTGAAGGAGAAGAAACTATCCGGTACCCGGATAGTCCGGATCCTGACTGACTTCACCGAGCAGGTGGAGAAGAATTTGGTCTTAGCACGAGGAGCGGCGGACCGGATGGAGGAGTGTACACAAAAGCTGACCGGATCGATGAGGGTCCACCTATCGGACATCTCCATGCCGGAATCGTTTCCGGAAGTGCCAGACCCAAGGGAAGGAAGGGACCAGACTCCGCAGTCAAAGCCGAGTTAGCCTTCCCAGACCGCGCTGATCAACATCGAAGACTCTCCCGGTTCTGACATGCCAAATCCGATGGCCGGAGAGCGGAACAGGAACTTGGAAGAAGTCTTCGAGCAATTGGAGGCGGAGCCCAAGAGTCCTTCGTTGGGGCGCGGGATAGCGATGTAGAATAAATTAGGAAAGATAGGACAGGAACGGATCCGGATTAGTAATCCGATCCGGTAGTGTTAGGAGGACCGGAAGTTAGGATCCGGATTTAGGTTGACTTTTAACGGCTCTTTTTGCCTTTTGTTATTTTTGGAAGTTCTCAAAGTGTATATAATTCAGTCCTTGTGCTGAGGACTGGGAGTCTTTCCTTCTACATTTTCTTTGTGTTCTCTCTTTGTACTTTCTTGTTGTACGTTCTCCCATGTTTTGGCAGAGTTGTGCGTGAGGGAGTTCGGAAAGCACGAGCGGATGCGTTGGGATTTCTCCCCTTGGTGTTTTTCTTGGTTCTAAGTGTATGTGAGCGGATAGGATAGAGTTGGGAGTGAACTTCAGTGCCTCAACGCTTCTAGAGTTTGAGATTCCGGGTGAGAAAGCCGTTGTTAGGCTAGGCGGATAGGGAGGGAGTTCTTAGTCGCGCTAGAACTCCTGGGTGAGAAATCCGGTTGAGTGTCCGATCTCCTGTGAGGTCTCGCCATCTTAGCGGTAAACGGAAGAATTCTAGTTGACGTTGGAACGGACGGGTATACTTGTAACCGCCTTAGCTTCGCACGGAATAAGATGACATTAGGGTCGTTGTAGTATTGAGAGGATCGTACGGGGGGTCTTTGTGTGACCAGTGGACCGGATTGCGATCTGGATTGCTGTGAAGGACCAAACCGGATCCGAACTAGCCTAGGAAGGAAGAGATTTGGAAAGTGGGTCTTCAGCCACTATAAGTCACGGAAGGTGTAGTGGGCCTACCACTCTCAAAAGCAAGCGGCGAACCCTCTGATGGCTAAACAGAGGCAAAACCAAACCGGATAGGAGAAGAAATGGTTGTGAGTTGTCTAGAACAGATTGGTCTAGACGGATACCCGGACCGGAAGAGATAGGGTCCTTGGGTTGTTTTGGATTTGACAACCGGAAGACTAGTTGGGATCGAAAGAGAGCAAGAATCGGGTCCTTTGTTTTCTGGGTGTTTTTGGTTCCGGTCATAGGAAGAGGACCGGAAAAGATGACTATTGTCCCTGACTTGGCTTAGTTCGTTAATAGAGTTAGATACTTCACAGAATCTCGTAGGTTCGATCTTTAGAGTCACTTTGTTATGCTTTAGAGTGGTTTTTGGGAGTATAACATGGGAATTGCTTATCTTGTGCTGCGACAGAAATCTACGAAGTAACAGAGCGCCAGCGGCCAACATGTTTGCTGCATTGTCTGTACAAACTTGTACCACGTTCTGTGCCCCTACCTCGTCAATGTAATCACCCATGCAATTAGCCACGTAAGTAGCATCTTTGCATTCGCCTGTTGTGTCTATCGATCCAAAAAAAACCTCTCCACTTGTACATGCCAACATGACATTCATCAATGGTCGATGTGTAACGTTGTCCCATCCATCAGAGCATATTGTAACGCCATATTTGTGGATTGGTGCCCTCGTCTTCTCTGCTACAATTGCTGCCACTTCGTCTTTTGTAGATTTTATGAGCTTTGTACGAAGTGCATGCTACGCTGGAGGTTTGTAGCCAACTCTTGATTCCGATGTTGATTTCATTGCATCCAGAAAAGTAGGATGCCTCACTACATTGAATGGTATATTGGCTTCATAGAAAAACTTAGCCCACTTCTTGTCAAGTACTTGCTTGTTTGATGCGTTCAGTCCTTCTTGTAGAGACAGTTGCCTCATCGATCGACTGTGGGTCAAACTAGGGTTGGGCGCCTCCGATGATCGTACTTGAGAGCTTTGCCCCCCAGTGTTTTCTCCTCCATCGTTTGCCAAGATTGAAGCATCATGTTGTTGCTCACCACGTACTACACTTGGTAGTATCGTTGATGGTGATGTCACTTCCACGTCGCGTCCAGTTCCGTGCGAAGTGTCCGTAGGTATATGTCCTCCACAATTAAAAAACATTACTTTCACGGCTGCATTGACTTTAGTGCACGCTCTCACTCCAAGGAGGGTGTCATTTCGTTTATATCCCAAATGGAAAAGCAACCGATCCTTTCGATAGCTTAGTAAAGCTTTGCAAAACTTGCACACAACTTTTCCATCTGGCCGTAGTGTGTTCAAGGTTCCCACTGTGATCTTGCTCCACCCATTGCTCTTATCTATCCTCCTTTACCTGCCCCTGCACCAAAAAAAAGATTAGTATTCTGTTTGAAATGTGATGTGGAAACAACACTTGTTGCTCTCACAACAAGTGCCACCACAACACACTCTTCTTGGACTTCGCTCTACCGCAATGGTTGTACTCCAACCAAGTCATGAAAGGCAAAATTAGCAAGGGAAAGTAATCTTGAATAGGCAGAAGTCCTTAATATACACCTTGAAGCCCTCTCTAAAACCCTAAACCCTAAACCTAGCTAGACGGAGTGACGGCTGATGGGGTGGACCCTAAACCCGCAGCCTTGCCAACGAAACCGTCCAAGGGGCGATTGTCCCGTCCTGTAATATTCCGGTCCAGGGGACGGGACGGTTTCCCGTCCAGAGGACGGAGAGGCCGTCCAAGGGACGGATTACCGTCTTGGAGACGAGAATTCCGTCCAGAGACGGGCTCTCCGTCCAGGGGACGGCTTACCGTCCAGCGACAGAGTCTCCGTCCAGCGGACGGCTTACCGTCCAGCGACCCACTCTCCGTCCAGCGGACGGCTTACCGTCCAACGGACGGCCTCTTCGTCCACAGACGGGCTCTCCGTCTAAGAGACGGATGTCCATTTGGCGACTGAGTCACCGTCTAGGAGACGGCCCGACACCGTCACAGAATGGACAGACTTCATCCGCGCTCCGGATGGTCCCGTCAGTATCGGCGACGGGCTGTGATGCGTTAGGACGCGTCAAGACGGACGCGTCATGACATCCGGACGTGAAAAGCCCACGTCACGTCCGGATAGACAACCCTGGTATTTGCCTTGCATGCGAATATCATCTTCATGTCAATATTGTACACTTTGAATTAAGGAGGCCGTTGGTGCTTTTTGTTTCCTAGTACTGGCCGTAGCAATTGAGAATCTTTCTTCATTCAATCGACCAGACTGTCATCATTGTATACAGACAATACTTCAATGTAGTGACTGTAGTGGTATTAGTTTGCACTTTGCAGAGAAGAGAAGAACATGACCTTCTTCATGCACTCAATGGGCATCTAGTAGGGACTGATTTGGTTGAAGTAGAGAAGATTTAGGACTACCTGATGCAATGAATTAGCCCATGTCCCCATTCTATACATTTTCAGAAGTAAAGTTAACTGGACTCCGTGCTCTACGAGGTTTTGCACAGGGTTGTCCATCCTGACGTGACGTTGGCTTTTCACATCGGGATGTCTATCAACGACGGTCCAGACATGTCTAGACGCGTCGGGATTGCGTCAGGATCAAATTTTTTTTTTTTTTTTCCAAAGACGACCTATCCGTCGACCTAGACGGACAGCCGTCAACAGGGACGGACCAGCCGTCGACATGATGGACAGACTGTCCACAAAAAAAAAAAATTTTTTTTTTTTTTTGGATACAAACGGACGTTGGGATTGGATCCTGACGTTTCGTCAGCGTCACGTCCGTCCAGACAGGACGTGACGGTGACAACCCTGGTTTTGCACTTGCTTTACCAAAATAGGAAGTTGAAGTTTTGTGAATTGGAAGAAAGTATGTTTAACCCCTAAAGGACCAGCCTACAGAATTTGGCAACATAAAAAAATTGGGCAGGTACATGTGGCCAGAGATTTACAAGTTTGAGGCTGAAATTTTAATAGAAGTTGTGGACGAGGAGTAACTTTCATTTGAACTAAATTTTATGACATTTGGAAATACAAGTCAAAAGTTATGGCCTAATATGTTACTTTTTTTCTCAGCCGGGCAGTTAGGGCAAATCAGAAAAAATCACTTTTTTCAGAAATAAAAATTTGAAACTGGTTTTCCAGAGCTATCTATACATGGAAAGCTTTTAATCATTCCATTTTGACCAATGAATCAAAAGTTATGAGGAGTTTTAGTTTGCGGGCAGTTTTGGAATCTCTACTCTAAAATAAACTTTGAAGTCTTTTATCTTACTCAATTTTCAATATTTTTTGAAAAAAATAAAATCATAGGATGTAGATTGTTTAATACAACATTTCAGCCATTGGGATTGGCATTTTTCAATTTCATATCTAAATTCTTAACAATTTAGTATTTTGAATCATTCTCTACTTTGTTCTACTTACTATTTTTTTCCTATATGTTGTACAATTCCAAATGATGTGAAATTTTTCAAGCATGTAGCCAACTTGTTTAGGAAAAATAATCCAAAGAAGCACCACCATTTTGGACATTTTTTCATAGAAAAGTGAGCTTTTGAAGTGCAGCTGCCCGGTTTTTTGCAGGGGTCAAAAAACGATTTCAGTGATTTTGAATGCTTATATCTTGCAATCCACGTGGTGGAAATTTCTGAAATTTTTACCACATATTCTCAAGTCAGCATACTACAAGATCCTATGGTTACATGAGTCAAAAAAAAAGTTTTTTTTTTAAATTTGGTACTTGTACTAAAAACGGCAGTTCTTGAGCATTTTCAGTGAAAACATAGTCACGGAACTTTAGGGGTTAAATTGTCATGTCAGAAGAAGGCTACTCTTTTCAATTTGCATCCGTACTTTGCATCCACAGTCAATTTGTATGTAAAGCAGACAATATGATTTGAGGGCTAGTAGAATGAGATGGTGCAATATTTCTAGGAAGACAGAGGAAGAGCCGCACTAATTAGTGTAAATGGAGAGACTGAATGTTGGTTGCACTAAAATCATCGGATGCAGAAGATAAAATCTGGAAAATTCGTAAATTAATCTTTGAAACCAGAAGCTTCCTCATAATAGGACAAGAATTTCAAAAGTGTGCACGATGTCAAACATGGGCCTTGCCACATAAGAAGGCCTGATGTGGCAATGCAAATCCACTTTCAGAATTTTTATTTTTATTTTTTAAACAAAGGAAACGCAATTTCCAAGATGTTCAGAAACTTCGAGGGTAGAAAAGTGGGTCAGTATGAATCAAAAGTCAAAAAAGGTACAACAATTAATGATATATGTTGATGACATGGCATAGCAAGATCTGTGGAGATACTATACTAACTGCTATTTTTAGATGTATCATACCCAAATTAACATAAAAGAAGTAAAAGCATTTTAAGCCTCAACAGAAACATACTTAATTTGACAGAACTTAAGTGTTTGTGCCCAGAACAACAAACAATAGTTGGTTTTTTGTTCTCTTGGTCACAATTTTCTAGTAGTGGAAGATCGGCTCAAGCGCAGAGGCACAAAGCGGAAGTTGACGGATCCGGCATCACGAGGAAAACAACCTGAGGTGGATCCGGTGGAATCAAACCCGGTTCCGGAAGAAGAGAAGCCATTTGGCCAGGAGTTCTTTGATATCGGATTCCAATGGATGGGACAGGCCTAGATTCTACATCAAAAGGCGATCGGGTTCGTTAAAGAAATTGTGGACGAGCTAAAGGTTCCTCCGGAGGATATCTTGGAGGAAATCCGACGCAGGCCAAATCCAGGCCATGGACTTCTCCACGTTTCCAGATCCAGATCTGTCCACCAATCCATATCTTCAAACTCCGGTCAAACCGGTGGTGGGAATTCTAATCCGTTCACACAACTGAAGGGACTTGGGTCCCTACTAAAGTCGCTTGAAGGTTCTAAAGGGTGGCTGACGCAGCAAAGTCAAACCTAGTGCAAGTTTTGGCGCAGAAGCAAAGTCTTCCGGTTCAGACGAAAACTTCTAATCAGACCCGAATCAGGTCACCCGAGTTAGTGGACTTGACCAAGTCAACCATCTCGAGGAATCCTCTCGAGCAATTGGGAGCTATGGCGAATCCGGCCCGAACCAATCCAGCGGACTTTGCGCATATACAAGCGGGAGCTACACCGGAACATCCCTCACTGAAGCCGAATGAGGCACCCATCGACCTAGACTTGTTGGAGGAGGTTAATGAGATCTTGGAGTCCGAGAAGGAAGAATTCAATTCCAGATCCGTATCAGAGACAGAAACGAATGAAGACGTCCCACCAGTGTTGAAGAAAATTCAGACCCGAGCGGCGGTCTAATCGACTCCATTGAAGTCAAGCACGAAGGGAAGTGCAAATCAGGGTGGCAGCAGTTCGAAGAAGGCACGCCGTGGAAGATAGATAGTTAGTTGTTTTGTAATTTGTTATTTTCTTTTCTTTTCCAAAACGGATTTTCCGTATGTGGGCCCCGTTTCTAGATTCATGGGGATAACTAGCATTGACGTTCTGGATATCTTGAGGTGTCAATGGTTGGTCACCTTGATTTTGGATGGCCTTTTTGCCTTTTTGTTTTAGTTTTTAAGGGTGGGCAAGACTGTTGCCCATTCCATTCCCTCCAAGCACATTTTTAATGTGTACCTTGTTTTCTTCCTTTAATCTGAGCCACCAAGTGGACTTTCAGGCTCCAAAGTGTTGTACGGAGTCCTTAATTTGTATGCTTATGTATGTCGAGGAATAAGGAGGATCGAGTAGGAGGAATTCAGATCCGTGTTATTTCAGTTTAGAGTGTGAGAAAAGGATTTGTGACGGAGTTAGGTCTGGTCTGGAGGACTTGTGCCTTAGTGTCTTTAAACTACTAGAACGGTAATCCGATTGGAGTGGTGTGGGTGAGGTTCCGGGACTGAGAGTGGTCCCATGCAGAGTTCAACAGCCGCCAGGGGAAAAAAACCCACTTACCGGAAGATCTGACAACTGCAATATTAGTCTAGCACCTAGTAAAAATCCCTCTATTGAATCCAGATAGCATATATCTATCGTTGTAGTGAAGAAGAGTAGCCGGATTCTGTGTAACTTGCTTCCCGAATAGGCCATCCGAAAAGTCGTGAGAGTATGGAAACTTGCTTCGTCGCGGCATTCAGATCAAAGTGGTTGTTTTGGATAGGTTACAGAGTTTGAGGTTCATAAGTGGTGGAGTCCCTGCCCCTTTAAAGATCAAAAGCAGACCCCCTGAAGGTAAAACAGGGGTATAACAAACCGAGGGATATTAAAACTGGATTCCGGAAAAGGACGGATCCGGGTCGGAATCCGGAAGACTATTGTTTCTGAAAAATAGAGCAAAAGGTTTTGTGTCTTGCTTGGGTGTTTTGGGATAATCCGGATAACTTGAACTCAGAGCAACATAGTAGAGTCTCCTGGGACGATATTCCGTGTCATCTTACCACATTTTAGTGTTAAAGATACTTATGCCTTGATTATGCGTACGACATAAGGTAGTCAATATATGTCCACAATTTCTTGCCCCAATGCACTAAAACACATTGTGGCTATTTGTCCCATGTGAAAGCTTTCTATAAATTAGTGATGACTTGACTTTGTTTTATTCAATTAATAATTATTGGGCACTATTCCTTGGCACTATCCCAAAGATCACTCTTTCTACTAATGATATTATATTTTAGAATATTATAGTGTTAAAAAAATCCATATCATTGTATATTAAAACTTGGTACTAGGATTTCAACTTCAAGTTGCAATAAGTTACACATTATGAGGAAACTTTTATAGTTTTCAAACAAAATTAATTAGAAACTAGACTTTTAAAGCTTCATTTTGAAAGTTTAATTATGCAGAAAAAAACTAATTTTGAATGCAAACTTAAGTGTTTTTTTGAAAATTCCAAAGTGCTAAAATGCACTCCATGGATATTCCATTTTTTTGAAATAAAATTTCATTCAAATTTTAAGCAAATTGTTCTAACAAGTACCTAATTCAACTATTTAAATAGTATTGTTAATCCTAAAAGGACGAGACTTAAAGAATTTTGATGACCACTTTGTTCTTTTAGTTGATTTAGGGCAAGTTCTAATAGCTTCATATTTCTCATTTGTATTTTGAGGATATTTGTGTAACTTTTTAGAGCATGATATATCTTTGAAGCTTTGTTTCATGAGATTTGGATAAGTATTACAAATATTATGAAGTTTGGATGTTTTTTCTTGTTCTCTCCTTACTAAATAAATGTAGAAAAAAATAATAATAATCTTAAGAAAAACAATTAGATGAATGAAAAAAGAAAGTCTTTGCCCATATGAAACATGCTTGAATTCATTCAAATGTTATCCAAAATGTAAATACTTATGCAGTAAGGGATTAATTCCTATGAACCCAAAGATGAGAAATATAGACAAAACTTAGATGCTAGAATGAGTAAGGTAGAAGGTTCAAAAAGTATTCATCTAAGGAAAGAACCTCCCTGTGTAGAAATGGGTGGACCCAAAGATTTTTTATAATTTTGTGGGAAAAAGAGAAATGAGGAATACAATTATAGAAATTTTAATTTTAATATTTTGACTTAGAATGAATAAGATATGATTTTTCAAAGTCTGAGGTGCCTAGGCCCCTATTAATGCTCATAGGTGCAATTGTGATGAACTAGAACATGCCTTTGAATAGAGTCAATGAGTTTAAGAATGATCTACTATACATTTCCATTCAATTCACTACCATTGTAAATCAAAATTTATTGCAACCCTTAAACACCCTAGGGGTTCTTCATATAGTTTCAAATCCACTTTAAAGTGTTGTAATTTTTTGCATCCAATGTCCAAATTCAATCGAACTTATTGAGAAAGTTATGCTCTCACTTCTAGTTTGTGTGGTAAAATTTTTAGATCAATCCAAGATATACTAATTTTTTGGAAGCCAATCAAAGTTCACATGTTCAATTTGAGTCCACCAATCTATTTTTGATAGTTGCAACTTTAAGGGGCTTGTATCTACTTCATCTAATGTTTTTTTCAAACAAATTTGTTGGGTTATGTTCCACTTGCAATTTAGTTATTGTTTAAAATTTTCATGTCAATCCAAGTTATTTTGAATGTTTGAGAGCAATTCAAAGTTCAAAATCCCAACATTTCTGGATTACAGTGAATTTCAGCAATTTGTTTCTTCATACGATGTCCATTTCCAATAATTATTTTGAAAAAGCTGCACATACTAGTCTAGTTTGTGTGGTTAAAATTTCACATCAATCCAAGAAGTTATGAGAACTTATGAGTGACTCAAAAGCATTTTTGTAAAAATGTGTTTTTTTGCTATTTTTTGACATTTCAATGCCATTTTGCAGACCTGACCAAATTCAGGACTTTATTATGAGCAAAATCACATTGATGGTTAACCATATTCTCCTCAACAGCCTAAAACCGGACATGGGATGGCAGCTGATCACCAGCCCAAAGTCACTTCCATTTCTCCACTGTTTTGGGCACTTCTGTAAGGGCGGTTCTCAAAGCCTGAACTGCTTTCGAGCCTCCTATACATTGCTTCCAACATAAACAACACTTTTGAGGTCTTTAAAGGATCATAAATAGACAAAACTTAAAAACTCATCACTCTAAGGATGGAGGTGCATTTCATCACTCAAAGAACATTCCAACAAGTAAAGATGAGATAGGGCAAAAGCTCCATGAACAAGAGCTCAGCAGCATGAAAAAATAAATGTTCACACTAGGCACTTTTGGATTACATCCACTCCACTCTAATTTCAACCTTGGATCAATTTTCACAATGAGGAAAAAACGAGGAAACCGATGTCGAGGTGAAAAAGAGCCAAACTTAACACTACCAATTAAAATTATGAAACAGAGGCATCCCAAGAACTGCCAAAACGAGTAGCTCGACTGGTACAACCGCATGTCATGCCTTCCATGAAAATGGAGCTTGCGCACCGTCCCTTTCTGCCGGCGTATGACACACTACCATAATCGAGTTGCATCCGTCAGGCCGTGTCGCAAACTCAACCTACAGCATGCACCCTACCGTTTACGTCAAACTTGTATTTACTCTTCTCTGGCCCCGCATGGCCTAGCCTAACCTAAACTGCCTAATCAACAAGAGCCCCACGTGCAACAGCCTCCATGCACTCTCACAACGTCGATCTGCTCCACTCGGATGGCGCTCTATAAAATTACTGCAACAAAACCCCACAACCATGACGCTTTTCCAAATATCCATGTCAACCCATAACAAACTAGTAGTTCGAGTTGTTCCACGTCTGCTGGGTCCGTTGCGGTTGCTGCTGGTAACCTCCGGCTTGTGTGTTCCCAGCTCCCCCTCCCATGCCTTGCGGCTGTTGAAGCATCTGATGGCTCACCGCAGGGGTGGCTTGAGACGGATGGTACAAGTTCGTGTAACCGGCGTTCGGATGGGTGTGACCGTGCGTCGGCTGCTGTGAGTGTGCATACCCGCTGTGCTGACCCTGGTTCGCCAAGTTGTAGTACGAACTTGTCTGCATGCCTCCGGAAGGGCCCATGTCACGCGGCATCGCCGTCTGGATCCACGCCCCAGAGCTGTCTCCAGGCTGCCAATGCAACAACAACAACACTGTAAGACAATCTTCCCCCAAAAGAATCCACACAACAAACCCTTTCACCCATCAACAAACAAGTCACACAACTCCACCTCTCAAGACTACTAAACAACCTCCCAACCCACATCAACGCACGCCCTCCAACCACTCTCGACCATCACCACCACATCGTACCTGCTGGCTGGGAATGTACAGGTTGTTGTCCTTGTAATGAGACGTGCTCACGTCCTCGTAACCAGACGCGTTGCCCGTCGTCACCGCAGGATTCGAAGCATATCCAGACGGAGTCGTCGTGTACCCACCGTACCCGATCCCTGGACCCGAATGAGGCGGATTGCCCACACCAGCCACGGGCTTGTACTGAGGCATCGGAAACTTCACGGCAGGCGCTCCACCACTAGGATACGACGAACCGGCCGACGGAGGGTAGCTGGAACCCGCGGGGGGCTGAGCGTACGCGCTGTTGCTCGAGTTGTACATGTGGTGCGGATATGGAGGCTGCAAATAAGGATAATTCTGAGGCATGTACTGATACCCCACGTAATTGCCACCGTACTGCACAGAATGCGGCTGCGTGTAATGCATCGGAAGAGCTTGTTGAGGCATCGCCTGGGCGCTCTGCACGTTGCTGCCCGACTGAGAACTGGGAGTTGCACTCGGACCCGAAGAGACAATCATCGGACTCACGACCTGCATGGCAAACACACGCATGAACACCCAAGATCGACCTCGTCACCTTGCACAAACAAACCACGGCCATCACAGTCAGCACACCCAAAAGTCAAGGCAATCAAGCCCAATACCCAACCCTCACCTCCTGAGATGATGGCAGAGACGGAGCTGTCATCAGACCAATGTTGCCGCTGTACTTGCTGCTCGTGTTTGTGGGGACATAAGGAGGATAAAGACGATCCGCATCTGCGCCACGAAACGCCGATGTGTAGTAACTGGTCGTCGGATCATAAGTGGGCTGCAGCACCAAACATCCTCCGTCAGAACAAACCCACTCAAGATCCAATCACACAGATTCCACGGAGCATCCCACTCGCTCCACACAAACCAAACATCCTCGAAAACCCCGAACGCTAAAATAACGACTAATCTTCATAAGAACCATGTCCCCAGAAACACAAAACATAGACATATATCAAAGCCCAAAGACACACAAGCGCAACTCCACGGACCACAATGCCACTCATACGCTCCAGACACTTACCAACATGCTCGGAATTCGAGATACGTCCTGTGACTGAGACTCGGCTTGTTCATACCCGTACTGCCCACCCGGCATCTGGGGCATCAACCCAAAACCCGGGTAGTTGGACGCTCCCAAGTAGTACCCAGAATTCTGCTGCACCATGGCATCAGCTTTGCCGTGCTGCTCCTGTGCTGGAACGACTGGAGCCGGGTGAGCCACTGACAGCGTCTCCACGCCACCACTCATATTCTCCACCACCGTCGACGCTTGTTGAAGCCCATATGACTGACCCATCTCCACTTGGGTTTCCACACTGCACTCCACCCGTGATTGCTTCGACGTTAGATAAGCACACCAGCACCATAAAAGCTACCCCCAATTGTTCACTCTTGCACACAAGAGACATCCAGGAGACATAAGCTTACATATATCCTTAAAGAATCAGATGACCGGTATGCAAGCCGCACAGACCAACATCACATTAATCGCGTAAAAGTGGGGAGGGTCCTTCTCACCAAAATTGGAAGATGAATCAAATACCGCCGTTTTTCATGCAATAGTTAGATACTTCGGCAAAATTCGGATTCTCGCACATGTTTTTGAAGGATGAAGTCAAAGTCTTCTTTTGAAACTTTCAGTTTATAATCACAAACTACCAAAGAATCTAATCTGGCAGTGTCTCAATTACGTTATCAGATACGTTATAGAATGAACACTGCTGACAAGCTCACCTGGCGGGAGCCGCCTGGTCCACAGTTGCCTCCTCTGCGGCAATCGTCTCCACGTGCTTGGACTTCTCCACTTCCTCCAGCCCAAGGCTTGTCCCAAAACCGGTATTGAAGTCCGCTCCAAAGCTACCGAAGCTCAGGTGAGACCGATCAGCTTCCGGCACTCGAAAATGAGTCGGAATTATCACGGGTTCGTCTTCCTGTAGACTCAGAGCCTGGTACGACTGGGCCAATAATGTTGGATCCACGGCCCCCACAGACTGCGAAACACCGTCAGGAGGCACCCCTACCGAGCTCTGCCCTGTGGTCTTCGCCTTCCACTCTAAGGAGACACCAGGTGAAGCTGCCAGGACACAAATCAACCACTTATTAGTACCAACACAGAAGGTCCTGCACACCATTACCTTAAAATAACACAATAAAATGCTAACTCCGCAACTGCCTCTACTACGACGCCATTTCAGATCTAAACACCTAATAATGACTTTCAAGGCCACCACTCAAAATCACTACCTTTCTGAGTGCCAACGGGTTGTTGCAGGGGTGCGTAGAGGGGCCGACCATTAAAGTGACTGCCGCCCAGTGCACTAAGCCCACCAGACTGCTGACCTTCCGTGATTGTTGTAGCTTCTTCCACGCTCACATCTGGACTAGGAGCTGGTGAAAATACCGGAGGAGGAGAAGACGGTCTCTCCTCAGCAACCTCCACCTCTGTCTGCGCATCTCTCGTGTCTGCTGCTCCTATCACTGAACTTGGTTCGGAGGTAACGGCTTGAGCGGCTGCCACATCTGATTCTAAATTTGCTTCTACACTCGACGTAACTAAGCCGATAGGTCGCTGGTTACCCACCGTTCCAATTGCCGCTTGGGTGCCTCCGCCACCAGAATCTACAGAGGAATCAAGTACGGGATCTGTACTGGACGAATAAAACTCGGATGCTTCCGATGATTGTACAGACGAGGCCGCTGCTGGATAAGACGGGCTCAATGAGGGTTGGGCGCTAGGAAAGGCAGGAGAAGCGCTCGGCGCCTGGAAGCTGGGGGGAGGAGCAGCCCGTGCTTTCAAAATGTCAGCCATTGTGCCGTGCCCTGACGCCCATGCCCCTTGGGGAGCTGGAGCAGACCTCACATATCCACTGCTTCCGTTTGGAACTCCCGAAAAGCTCCCACTTCCTGAGCTCGCACCCTGAGCTTGCGGTGCTGCGGCTGGTTGAGAAGTTGTTGAGGGTGGTACAGCCCTGAAAATAGCATTTCGTCAGTTCTCAATTCCATAGCATGGAGTCACGCGAGAGCGATACGAAAAGGCCAAAATCGTGTAGCGTGAACCGTTATTCATGCATTCGTTGAGAATCTCAATGGAAAATAAGGAACATGGAGACCACAGTGGTAAAAGAAGAGTTAACGCAGTACCAGTTCAGCGAAGTCATCCCTCGTCTACACTAAATTAATCAGCAACGAACCGTCAAAACATAGTCAGTTCTACTGTAGCAAAGAGGTTTTCGATCAAGATATTCACAAGGGTCACAAGAATGATCTGATCATTACGTCGGCGCTGCCGATGTTGGTTTTGCTTGACCAGGAGCAGGACTTGAGCTGGAAACTGCGCTCGAACCACGAGAACTGGGGTGGATGCCATTCTCCCTTCCATAAGATCGACCTCGCCCTCCGCCGTGCTCTGAGCAATTCCACACACGACACAAGCAAACCCCCGAAAGAAAAGCCTCAGCAATTGCATTTCAAAATTCAAACCCCTATACGCTACGTAAAATTAGTTCACACGCATAATTGCATGCCAGTCTTTCTTGACAAGATAAGCGTTCTCCCGAGGCCTGCCCCTCGACATGCTCTGCTTAGACCAACTGACTTAGAGAAAAAACTGTAACAGTATACGAATATGCCCAACCCTTTAGATCGGGTTGTTCAATGCTACCCTCCTCGACAGTCACGAAGGAACAGCGAGAACCTATCCATCACCACACAGCGGAATCTTCATTCTACATTTCGCATGGAATCGACAATCCATGCGCGCATTCAGGCATGCTGCACACGTACTACATTATTCTCTAGGACACCCATGACACTTACCCTGCGAACCGAAACGAGGCAACGAACTTCCTCGTCCACCACCACTGCGTCCGCCTCCTCTTCCAAAATTGCCCCCGCTCCCAGGTCGCCCCCTCACATCCGTTGCCTCCTTCAACCCTCCGCTCTGCAGAGAAATCAGGCATAAGTAACGAGTCAGCAAGCTTTCTCACTTCAATCAATCTCTCCATTCCTCTCTGTAGCATAACACAGACTCCATGCTCAAATTACTCACATCTTTCTTCTTGTCCCGCTTCCTCTTCACCTCGTGAAAGGGATCTGCAACACCACACACACGGAAACCAACCGTTAGCACCGCCACTCACTCACTTCGCCCGAACTTTCCCCAACGCTTCATGCTCACAGCACTGATCGTCCTAATGCAGAAGCCTCAGAAAAAGGTCAGAAAGGTCCACAAAATAGCACGATAGCAGTGCAGACACAAAGGGTGCGGCTCCAATACCTCCTGCAAAAATCAACCAAAAAGAGAATACACATATCAACGACTCTACCCACAGCCTCCTCGCCACCAGACAAAGAAAAAACAGCCTCGACAAAAGAAAATATGAGAAAACAACCCCAGCAGGGGTTTTGACGACCAAACTCTCATGAACTACTAAAACCTAAAAGTCCCATTGAAACAATGGAAGGGGGACATCAATCTGTTTCTATGACTGCGAACAGCATCTTCCATGCCATGCTTCAGGGATCAATGCAAATCGTTCATCTTGTGACTTAGTGGAGCCATCCCAAAACTCTCTCAAAAGCTCCAATCGATGCAACCAATAGACCAGACAGCTGTGCCTGCGTCCGCAGCTGCGACCGAAACCCACAAACAAGCGCGAGAGGTCGCACAAAGGAAACGATGTTCCACCGACGAAAACTTCCGATCACCTTCAACACCATGCCACTTCGCACTCGACATTAGGCTCCAGAACCAGGAACCATTTTCTACCGCTACAGCAGTTTCGTTCTAGACGATACCACATACAGCCATGCCCTACGGAGAGACCAATCCAAATCCCCACTCCAACCACTCTCATCCCCAAGGCGCAGAACATTAGGTTGCGCACTCAGAGACCAAAGCGATCCAGCGCAATGGTGCGCACAATGGCAGGCAAAACGCACCTTGGTTGAGCAGCCGCTGCGCGGTCTCGTTCGGGTCCATGTTGCACTCTTTGAGCATGGCATAGATCTCCTCCTCGCTGTTCCCGACAACTTCCTTGAGGTCCTGCACCACTTTCTTCGTGCTGGCCGGAATCTCGACGGCAGCAGCACCGCCCCCTCGACTACCGCCGGTGGCACTCATGATGCCGAGCAGCAGCGCCCTGGGCCGGCTCCTCTGCAGCGCCTCTTCTTCTTCCTCCTCTTCTGCAGCGATGGCCGCCCTGCCTCGCAATGCTACCACCACCGCGGAGTTGGTCTGAATTGGGGAGGGATCCGCGAGCCGGCTGGAGGGCTTCCGGGCGAGGGTTGCGACAGTGATCAGAAACGTAACGACGAAGAAACATGAGGTGCGAGAGGTGAAGGGAGCGAAGGCAACGCCTGCACGGGAATGGAAACAGTCGGACAGGGCTGCAAAGGCGGGAGCCTTGGGCCCCAAACCCTAATTTCGTCAGTTGGGATGCGTTCACACTGGAGGGAATCCCTGCGTTCTGATTCGTCGCTCTTGGCCTGGGCCGTGTACTTCCTGTCCAGTCGGTCGGTTCCATGTACATTTTTATGGGTTTTTTGAATCCGATGGATTTCGCAACTGTCTTCAGGGCCTAAGCTTAGCAAAAAGATAGGGCCCAGAGAATGTGGTATTATTGGGGGCTTGGGAAGAGTTAAAAAAATTCAACAATTTTCATGCAACAATCAAGGTGTTTTTTGGGCCGTGTGTCACCTTGTTGGCTTGTTGCATAGGCCAACGATAGAGAGGTTAGAATCTTGTTGGGTTGAGCAAATTTTCACTCAAAATGAAAAATGTTGGGGTCAATAGGAGCCAATGAGAGGGGTCAAATAGATAAATGTTCTAGCTATTGGTCAACTTGAAACCAAAAATGGGGGAAAATTGGCGGGTTGTGTGTTGTGAATCAATGGAATCAGAGCATCTATGTGTTGGCAATGCTTGCCACTTCTAATGAGATAGTCACTATCTCATCAAAAGTGGTAGACATTGTGTTGCGTGTCACCTTGTTGGCTTTGTTGCATAGGCCAATTATGGAAGGATGATGATAGAGAGGTCAAAATCTATGTGTTGGCCTTGCTACTATATCATGTCTCACTTTGTTGGCTTTGTTGCATAGGCCAATTTTGGGTAGGAATGACAACAAAGAGGTCAAATTTTATGTTATAGGTGTTTATATTATAGAAGTCTTTCATAATTATACTGTAATTATAATATAATTATAATATAGGTACCTATATTATTGGTGTTTTCATTATATGCACTTTTAATAGATGTAGTTTATCTACTTATTTATATGATAAAAATTGACATGATTGCATTTTAATGCTCACATACTAACACTGTAAGGTAACGATGCTAAAATTAGATAATTAGCTAATCTTGATCCTTTCCTTTCCATTGTTCATACATTGGAGCGCTTCCTGCATACGTATTGGATTCCTCTTCTAAGCAAAGGAAACTAGTACCATCCATTGCTTCATGGTTATTGTCTTTAATGTGTGAGTGTGCTTAGAAAGCTTGTAGCAAACTACACTGAATAGGGTAAGGTAGGTGTCTCAAAAAGCAATACTTTAAGGGCTGTTGGGACTTTTTTATGGGTTTCAGATGACCAAAATTATTTTCCCTTGTTTTGCACTTGAAGAAAAATTGATGTGGAATCTAACAAAAGTGGTTTCATTTTTTTTGTAGCATTTATGAATTACGTATGAATTTCAAAGAATTATGTCATAGGCACCTATTTGTGATCCTAGGCCTTGCAAAACCCACTCATGTGTAGTCTGATAAAAGATATGGCTTGACCAAAAACAAACATTGTGGCATTCAAAAAGTAATGCACAAGGTTTCTAAATGTGACTCTTACTAAACTTAAACGGATCCAACATTCTTTTAATATTTGTAAAAAGGCAATTGAACAATTAAATCCTAATTAGAAAAATTAAATAGACACCCCCTAGCTTTGAAATGGATCCTCCTTGGCTCTTATTCCATCCTTTGACAAACTTTGATTATGCAACACCATGCACTAAGAGAGGTTGGCAATCCATTTTAGAATCATTTCTTCTCCATTTCAGAGCTCCCTATAGGATTGTTTGAAGAAGAAGGTTGCATGTTGACCTACCTTATCAAGGGGATCCATACTAATTAATTGACATTACACACTATATAGGGGGAGGCTTGCAAACAATTTGGGCATTAAAAAACGCCCCTATAGAAGTGCCCAAATCAATGCACATGGGAGAAATGACTACATGTGTTGAGAAACTACCAACCCATGTGCGCAATTTTAGGCTATTGAAAAGGTGACATCGTTCATCATCATGTGTGATTTTACTCATAATAAAGACCTGAATTTGGTGAGGTCTGCAAAATGACTTTGAAATGTAAAAAAATTGCAAGAAAAATTGCAAAAAACACCGATGAGGCTGAACCTCCTTCTACTAAAATGCTTCTTAGTCACTCATAACTTCTTGGATTGATGTGAAATTTTAACCACACAAACTAGACTAGTATGCCCAACTTTTCCAGAAAATGTTATTAGAAACAGACATTGCATTGTATGAAGAAGAAACAAGCCGCCGAAGTTCACTATAATCCAAAAATGTCAGGATTTTAAACTTCGAATTGCTCCCAAACATTCAAAACAACTTGGATTGACATGAAAATCTTACCACAACAACTAGACTTCAAGGGAAGCATAATCCAACAAATTTTTATTGAAAACCAACATTGGATGAAGGAGATACAAGCCCCCAAAGTTGAAGCCATCAAATGCAATTTTATGGACTCAAATTGAATCTGTGAGCTTTGATTGGCTTACAAAAAATCAGTACATCTTGTATTGATCTGAAATTTTTACTACACAAACTAGAAGAGATAACACAAATTTTCCAATAAGTTTAATTGAATTTCGGACATCATATGCAAAAGTTACAACACTTTGAATTGGATTTGAAACTATGTGAAGAACCTTGAGATGTTTAGCAGTTGCAATAAATCGGGAGTGAATTGAATGGAAACATATAGTGGATCATTCTTAGAAGCATTGTTTCCATTTAAAGGCATGGTTAGGATCATTCTTAAACTAACTGACTCCATTCAATGGCATGTTTTGATTGATTACAATTGCACCTACAAGCATTAACAGGGACCTATGCACCTTTGATTTTGAAAAATCATGTCTTATTCATTTCAAGTCATAAAATTAAGCTTAAAATTTTCCACTATTGTATTCCTCATTTCTCTTTCTTCCACAAAAATGTAAAAAAACTTTGAGTCCACCCATTTTTGTACGGAGGTCTTTTTATCCTTAGATAAGCACTTTCTGAGCCTTCTATCTTGTAAATATCTACCTTTGCTGTACATGAATACTTACTAAAGTGTCTGGGGGCTGTACATCATGTTTCAAACATCTACAATTTTCTACATTAAGTCCCTTTAATTTTTTGGTTCCCTTAATACCCCTATTCAGTATAACTTACTTATGTGTGCAATGTGCTTTAAACTTATTTTTAGTAAGTTATGCTTTGTATGTTTTTTCTCCATCATGTCACTTTTGATTCAGTTGTGGGACCTACCATATAGTGAACAGCCTCTCCATGTATGCCAACCATAGAGAGAGATGACCTCTCTTCTGCATGCTTTTCTTTTGCGTTACCACTTGAGAGGGAGACTATTTTGCAAATCCTACGCATTTCAGCATTGAAATTGTATGACTGGTAGACATTTATCACCAATTTTATAAATACCAAAATAATCAGTAACTAAAGGAACATGGGTTGGATACCATGGCTGAATGAACTGTTGATATCAAGAACATGGTACCAGTTCCAGAACTATGACCATGGAAGAAACCCAAGAACCTGGGGAGCAGACTGAGGCAAAGGTGGTTGGGTGTGGTTGCACCTGTAGCCTGTTTTATAAGGCTGGGGTGAACTGACCCCCTCGCTTGTCCCCCTGGGAAAACTCTGAATTTTTTTTTTCCCATGCATGATTAATTTTGCAAATTCGGAATTCATATTTGCAAACAGAGGCTCCAAATTAGCTAAGGAGGCTACAGAAGTAGATTTTACACGGCACAAAATAGGGGGCTTTTTTTTATATGCACCTCTGGATGGACTTGGGCAGGATGAGCAAGGGGGCCAATTCACCTCGAACGTTTTATAACAGTGATGGAGGTAATTATTGCAGTGTTCCTGGTGGTGCTCTTAACCCCTAAGGCCCTAATGACCCAAGTGACCATTTTCAGGTTGGTGCTCTTCTTTCTTCAGCTTCTTATTCTCAAATTTTGAGGGTTTTTTTAAGCAACAACTATTTTAGGAAAACAGATTGCATTTTGAATCTAATGGCAGTAGTTTCATCAAATTCCGAGTTAAACTTTGCCTCGTAGAATTTTTTTAAGTTTAGTTGTATAGTGTAGTTTAATTTACAGCTCATTTTTGGGGGTCCAATTTGGGCATGGACTTGAAAAGTGCAGATTCAAGGAGTAGAAGGAGAAGACAAGTGTGTTTATTGTTTTTTTTCTTACAAACACTACTCTCATTTTAGTCATCACCATGAATTGCAAGCTCCACCCAAAATTGCAAAATGACCAGAATGTTGTGAAATTTTAGATGCGCATTCTCAACTCTCTTGTCTTTCATTGAGCATAAAAAGATCATCATTTAAAAATATTCTCACTAAGATATGCTCCTTCAAAGTGTGATGCCTTGTTTTTCCATTGACCCAAATAAAACTTCAAAATTAAACATCTACTAAACTGTATGGTCAAATAATCTAAATTTTTTTGCGGTTCTCACTCTCAATGTGAGCTAAATGATCCTATGGTTACATTCTGTATTTTCTCAAGAAAAAAAGGAACAAACAAATTGCTCAAATTCTTGGCAATTTTGGCTCATTTTGAATGTCTCCCTCCCCCTTTGGATAATTAGGAGTTAATTGAGTCAGTCATCTATGGTTTCAACCGAATCATTTTTTGGCTTGATGAGCCTAGAACACATTAACCCCTTAAGTTTCTTGACTATGTTTCCACCCAAAATGCTTTAAAACTGCCATTTGAAAAAAAAACTTTTTTTGACACATGTAACCTTAGGATCTTGTAGTGTGATGGTTTGAGAAGACGTGGAAAAAACTTCAGAAATTTAAACTGCGTAGACTGCAAAATATGAGCTTTCAAATTCATATAAATCATTTTTTTTGGTCTGGCAACTACACTTCACAAGCTCACATTTGTATTAAAAAATGTCCAAAATAGAGGTGCTTCTTTGGATTCATTCTTCAAGGCAAGTTGGCTACATGCTTGAAATTTTGTAGACTATTTGGAATTGTACAACATATAGAAAAAATAGTAAGTAGAAAGAAGTAGACAATGATTCAAGATACTAAATTGTTAAGAATTTTTTTATGGAATTAAAAAATGCCAATTTCAATGGTTGCAATGTTGTAATAAACAATCTACATTCTATGATTTTATTTATTTAAATCTTGAAAACTGAGTGAAATAAAGGACTTCAAAATTTAATTTAGAATAGAAAATCTGTAACTACCTACAAACTAAAATTCCTTATAACTTTTGACTTGTTGATCAAAATATAATGATTAAAAGCTTTCCACGTATATATAACTCTAGAAATTCAATTTCAAGTTTTTGTTTATGAAAAAAATGATTTTTCTTGATTTGCCTAGACTGCCCGGCCAAGGAAATAATTAACATATTAAGCCCTAGCTTTTGACTTATATTTCCAAATGTCATAGAATTCAGTGCATACAAAAGATATTCTTCTTCCCCATCTTCATTTAAAATTGCAGCCTAAAATATCCAAATCTTTGATCACACGTACCTACCCAAAATTTCTATGTTGCCCCAAAACACATACTGGTCCTTTGGGGGGTAATGTAGAAGCCATCAAAAAGAATGTGTTCAACATTATAGTAGCCTTTAACAATTTTCAACTAGTGCTTCATTTATTTATTCCATAAGCCAGTTGTATGCACAACAGGACCTTAAACCATATCCAACATCTATTCTCAAACACCAACTAATTTGTTGTCTCTTGACCAAAGCATAGAATGATTTGTCTATGTAGAGGCTACTTGTAAGAAAACACTAATAATTACATATAAAATTAACACCATATGAATAATTCTTAATTTATGTCAATTGGTCTAAAATGGTTGGAGTTATTTATCTTCTATCTCTTTCAATACAACCTCAATAAAAAAAGCAAGCAATGGTGAATACATAGAGCCTCTCATTGCATAGCCATGTGTTTGTGCCTGACCATTTTTGAACCTACACTATTCATACTTTTCCAAGAAGCTTGGTAATCACTGATTTTCCATCTAAAAATATGCATTTAAGGTGATGAAAATAGATGAATTCAATTCTATAATTAGTAATGTTATTTTTACTTGTAGACAAATACTTAATCCATAAATTTTCTCATAACAAGTAGCAGTTTTTATAAAATTCTCATACCTTTTATGACCTCTCAAAATCAAGAGTTTAGGAAACCTAAAGTGTCAAACATGTGCATGTTTTGATCATCTTCAAAAGGTTTTGACCTAAAATATGTACATCCATATTCAACCTTGTTCCAAATGCAACATTGACATTTGAACCATAAAATGTTACAAAATCCTAGATATTCATTACACAAAATATACGCAACCAAACATGAGTGTCTATGCCAAAAATGGTTGTGTTTATTGGACTCTTTAGCTCTATGAGATCTATGATTTGATTCTTATATATTAGTATTTGTAGCCCAAGCACAATCATTTAGTTTGATGGAGGAAACAAAAATCCTTACTACTAATGGAGGTGTAGCCCTTGGAGTAAATGCCAAGATTTGGGCACTTTGTTACTTCTAGTTATGGCCAAAATGTTGTATGTGCCAAAAAACACACCCAAAAAAAAATGACATGAGAGTCTAGTGCTGGTTTTGTATATACCTAGGGACAAATTCATTGAAAGCTCATAACTTATTCATATGGGGTCCAAATAATGCATGCTAAAGTGCATTCAAATCCACTTTCAATTGCCAATAAGACCTTCTAAAAATGAATCTAATGGGCTTATCTCTAATGGGATGTAAGTATGGTTCGAAAATGTTACTTGACATTCATTTTGAAATCCAGCCAGTCCATTTTCCACAATTCTGAGTCCTACCAGAATTGTTATCCACTCCCTACCTGATGACGTAAGCAATTGTCATCATCGATATTTGACGTAGCAGATAACGACGTCCACGTGTCGAAAACAAAACTATTTCCGGCTTTCCGCTTCCCAGTCGATCGGTGCTCGAGCAACTGCCATCTGGCAATTCAGCGAAGCCCATGGATTATCCGTGCATCAATCCCTGTGCTGTATTCGTCGAAATTCCGAACTCTACGAACGTTTTCCCATTCACATTCCGGTCGCAATCCATTGCAACTGGTGGCAATCTCACACTGGCTCTCACTGGTAGCAATCTCTATTCCATTCCGGCAGTGTAGAGGCGAAGCGCTTGATTCGGACCTAGGGATGCCGGCCAGAATTTTTTAGGAATCTTTTGTAGATATGAACCATCTTTACACGCAATCCACTCATAACATTCAAGAGCCTTCAGAGAGGCTGCCTTTGCCTCTCTGAAGTCTTCATCCACAAAATGCATCCACATGTTATTAATGTATGCTTCAGGACCGAAACGATGGCAGTACATTTATAGTGCGATCTGTTTTTTTGGCTAATTCTAGGACAAAATATACAAACAAATAATTTTAAAGATAGATGGTCTATCAAAACTCAAAGACTTCATTGAATATTATACCAATGAAATCTAACTATTTGCCATCAATAATTTACTTTGATTTTTTTTGTTGAAAAGAGAAGCTCTTTATGTACACTTTGGGTGGTAGGAGGTAGAACAACCCATGTGGGATATGTAATTTAGAGTTTGTAATTTCTCAACCGCTCATAGTTAAGTGTAAAGTAGGAATTGTGTTAAAATTATAATTTTAGACCTCATTTAGGCATAGTGGAATACCTTTTTTCAAAATACTTTGAACTAAAATAAGTTGGAGAATCAAGTTAAATTTCATTTCCAAAAATCCTTTTGAGATTTAGATCTTCCACTCAAAAGTTATGGACAAATTTCGGAGAGGATGTATGAAAATGTCAAAAAAAAATCCTTTTAAACCCCTCTATGAAATTTGTCTATAACTTTTGAGTGGAAGATTAAAATCTCAAAAGGATTTTTGTAAATGAAATTTAACTTGATTCTACAACTTATTTTAGTTCAAAGTATTTTGAAAAAAGGTATTCCACTATGCCTAAATGAGGTCTAAAATTATAATTTTAACACAATTCCTACTTTACACTTAACTATGAGCGGTTGAGAAATTACAAACTCTAAATTACATATCCCACATGGGTTGTTCTACCTCCTACCACCCCATATGTACATAAAGAATTGTCTTCTAATTCCTTATCACAGAACATGAATGGCTTACAAGGCAATGTGAGGGAATTCAAACACTGGAATTATTGACCTCACTAAATTGTTTGTCATTTTTTCTAAGCTATTTTTCTGTGATCTTGTAAAATTGAAAGTGTTCAATTTCCCAGTAACTCGATTGTGCAGTCATGACCTTGGCACTGAGCAGAAGTCTGACATTATTGACGCGTGGCTTATTAGCTAATGTTGGGTGTGGAATATTCCACACCATTCCATCCTTTGGATGAAATGATGTGGAATATACCACATCATTCCGTCAGAGGGAAGGCAGCTGATCTCACAGCTCTTGAATGTTATGCTCCGTAGCGCCAGCGAACGGGAAGTTTTTTGAGTTTTTCCGGCTATTTTCCTTCAAAGTGAACCGGTTTTCAAGAACCGCGTCCGGTTATGTTCTCTAATTTTTTTTGCTCAAAATAGAAATTCTATAGATTTTTTCATCGGGTTTTCGCCGATGTTTTCGATTTGCAGTCGGTTTTTTTCCCAATTCCACCGGGTACCCGAACATAGCGTAACGCTAGTGTAGATTGATTATGGAGTGTCGTTGATCGTATTGGTGGGCCAGTTCATTTGCTCTGAGATTTTCTTGAGGAAAGCTTGTGTTTGAATTAGGTTTTGTGCTTGCACTGAGATTTACTGGGAAAAAATAAGTTTGGATCAGGGTTTCTGGTTGCCCTGGGATTCGGCTCGAGAAGATAGGGTTTGACTCAGGGTTTCTGCTTGCACTGAGAATTGCTTGAAACTGCTGAGATTGAATCAGGGTTTCTGGTTGCACCGAAGGCTTGACCGCACAGAACTCCACTGGCGTTCACAGGTGAGAGCTTGTAAACAATAGTGACGACTTGACCTTGTTTCATTCAATCAATAGTTTGATATTTCCTACGGCGCTCATATTTCCATTCCCAGTGTGCAGCTTTGGTGCACCTTGAACTTTGATCTTTCCAAACAGAGTCCCTTAACTCGTTATATTGCGCCAGTCAATATATGTCCCCTGTTTCTTGTCTCAGTGCACAAAAACTCCCTTTCGTCTATCTGCCAGTCCGTCGCACTTGCTTGTGTCGCCTTGGCATGAGCCTAGCGATCCAAGATCATAGGAGGTTCCCAAACCTGGAATTTGAATTAGGTTTCTGCGTTTGCCATGGGCGAAGCCACCGACTTGTTCGAGGATTTGCGAGACCGGGGAAGCGAGAAAGCGGAGAAAGGTGACATGAACTCGGAGGCGGAGCCCGTGGGACCTGCCGAGCCCGCCGCTCCTTCCGCTCCTCCTGCAGACAACGATTTGGAAGCGCCGTTGTTGGGCAACCATGATCCCCTCGACCCCTTGCCGCCGGTGCTGCTGGCCGCGCCTTCGGAGAATGACCCGTTGCTGTACGTCTGTCGAATGCTCAGCATCGCCACGGCCGTGGGGGCGTTGCTTTGCCTGGTGGTGAACGCGATTTCGCTGCTGCGGTCGTATGATTACCGCGGGTACGATTACCGCGCCAGTGTAAGTTGCTCATGCTTCTTTGCCGATGGTTTTGTGGATCCTTTAGCTCTTTCCGGATAGACTCACCATTGCAGGGGGTTTGAATCGATCTTGGGGTCTGTATGTGGAACAGAGATCAATGTGTTCAAATCAATCTACAGTTCCGTATGTCGAAAGTAGAACAATGTTTTCACATCAATCTTGAGGCCTGTCTGTTGAAAATTGAACGATGTTTTGAAATCTAGAGTTCCGTATATTGATGACAGAACAGTGTATTCGAGTCAATCTAAAGTTGTGTATGTCGACGTCATAATATAATATCTTGATTGCCTGTACATTTTTTTCTCCCGAAGTGTGTTGATTGCTAGAATTTTACCCGAATTAAGCCGTAAAGTGCCAAGAGGCTACATTTGGGTCTCATGGTTTTGTTTTAGCAATTTTGAACACGTCCAAAGCATACATGAACCGGTTGGAAGACCACCCTTTTAGGAGAAATAAATAAATCATATGTAGGCTTATGTGGAGTTATGTGAATGATGTAGAGAAAAGTGGAGAAGATGGTGGAAAGATCACATAGTTAGGAGAGAATGGAGAATTTGTTGGAGTCAAAGAGGTCTCCTTATGTGCAATAAAAATACGTCTAGAGGATAAAATAGTACCTTGCTCAAGGATGTTATGTTATAGAGGGACTATTTTTTGTTCAGTATTATTTAATTTTGAGCAAAACATGCAATGTTTGTAACGGATTCTGGTCAAATAAAATTTGCCCCCATCTGAATCATATTTTTCACAATTTAATCAATCAGATTGGTCATTTGAAAACCATGAATTTCTGGTTCTGTTGAGATTAAAAGCAGCTTCGAATCTTTCCTCTGTCTCTGTTATTTGTTGAGGTTTGCAACAACTAAATGGCTACTTTATGTCATGTGTCAGGTTTTCGTGGGCATCTTACGCTGTTACACAATAGCCATTGCAGTTCTAGTTATTTTAGCAGAGACAGAGTGGCAATTTCTCTTCAAGTTCTGGAGGGTGAATCTCTTGCTTCTACTCAAAGGAAATCTTTCTTGTTTTGTATTTCGATGCTTGATTATATTTTTATTTTTAAGGAGTAATTTACCAAAAAAAATAGATTATCACATTTTCAAGTGCCTCCTCAAAATATGGTAACCACAGTCAAATTGAAATTCTCATGCATAGAACTTACTTGTTTATTTGTTTATTTACAGATACTGGAGTTTTGGGTTTGTCGCGGTCTTTTCCAGATTCTGTGAGTGCTACCGTCACAACTATTCTACAGTATCTTGATGTTGTATTTCTTTGTGACTGTTCGTTTTGTACGGCATATCACTCTTTCGGGTGGCTTTGTGACACATTGGACGTGGCCATGATGCCCATTCTTCGTTCTTTATTTAAAGATACAACAAGAAGAGGGTCGAGGGGTGCAAAAGTTTAATATGATGTAAGCATGGAGGCACATGGTTGCACATGAGTGACTGTAGAACTTAGCAAGGACAGTGTTTTTCAATGGGAATATCTCAGCATCTGTGCATAGAAAAGGTAGAGTGCTTCAATGGCTAAAGAATGGTATATGTATTTCTATGTTGACGTTGTTGATGACCATGATCCGCTGTGGTTCATCTTGTCACTGAGCCATGATTTAACCAGATTTTCTCACACTGTATGATACTTGATATCTGGGTTTCAGTGTTGCCGTCCAAACGAGGGTTATGAGAAGAGCCAGTGGAGAGACAGGAGCTGAGAGCTTGCTTCACGAAACAGCCAGCTGGTGGCTTTTTGGCTGTGGGATTCTGTATACTGTAGCTGTGAGTGCCTATGCAGTTACATTGTTCGTGTTCAGGCTCCCATTTGAAGTTTGTTTGACGACTTTCGTTACCCGTTGAGTATAAATATAATTTCTTTGATTTCTTTTCTTTGTTTGGATTGTGCTTCATTCTCGTCAGCTGTGAAAGTTGTGATCAACTAACACATCTGGAAAGTGTAGAGTGCTCAAGGCCATTCCATGTTGTGTTACGAGAACATCAACGTGACATGGACTTTCTAATAAATGTTCTCTATTCTGTAGGGTGTGATGTGTTTAGGTCGCATAAAAAATACGCATTTGAGGAAGCGGAACTGGCGTCTCCAAGCCCAGAGAGACCTTGAGGTAAGGCCAAGCCTCTGTCCTGGTGTTAGTTTGGTGAAGAATGATAATGTAGAAGGTTCTATTTTCGTCACACTAAGCATTCAACAATATCTAGGAGAGATTTATAGAGTTGCCGAGAGACATTTTCAGTTCAAGAGATTAAATTTTTTTCACTATGTATGAATTTGTTAATGCTGTTTCAAAGTAAGAGGGTGTAAGCCACTACACGTGACAGTAGAAAACCCCGCTTCCATTCAACGATCAGTGGCTGAAGACATTTAGCCAAGCCATGCTTATACTGCTTGCTTATAAGTCCAATTTAGATCTGAAGGATAATTGAACGTTTTTAGTATTCTCTCCCTTGTATGTTATTTCTATGCTGCAGGATGTAGCCATTTGCAGTATTTCAGCTGTCAACTGCACTGATATGTCCGATTAGTGAGTGAGGGAAATTAGTGTCATCTACAAAATTAGTATCACTGCAATTTTCTTTCATGGTGGAAATTCACACAATACAGTAATATTTCAGTCTTCACTCATTTAATATTTTACCAATAGTGACTTTGGTAAATTAGTGTCACACGCACTAGTAGGACAAATATCAGTGTATTCAAGCTTTCAATTGTTTTAAACTCTGTTACATTGTATGCCCTTTATCAACGTCCTTATATTTTTACTGTTGGAAATTTCTTAGGAGCTGCACAGACGAAGGGCAGACCTGGAGGGTCAGCTTTCAGGCAATTGATTATTTGATTTCCTTTCTTTTCACAGCTTGTTTTATTAGAATCCAATTGGGTGATCACATAGGTCTCCAGCCGCTGAAAGACTTCGATGTAGATAAATGTTTAAAATTGTATTTGACATGCTCTTGAGAGATTTAAGCAAAGAAGCTTTTTCAATTGATGGATACGGAACATTTTGGAGGAGCTGCCTCATAGCCCTTGAAGGAGGATCCTAGATTCTATGTGTGCACAATCTTCTCATGGCAAGTGAGAGGAACCAAAAGCCGCGTGAAAACGGCTGCTTTCCAATTACTGACTCCCGTGCATACTCTCGTTAGACTTCGAAGTTTGTTCCTTCAGTTGTCATCTATGGACACTTTGAAAAGAAAGGTTAACCCTGGAACGCAGGGCTGTTCACCGTGGAAATCATCCTTTTTGGTACTGTGTGAATCGTGTGCTTAAAAAAACGAAGAGCACTCATTGGAGGTCAAACTCCTGTGCAAGACCTCCCTTTTTTTACACAAAATACCGAGGATGAACATTTGCACATTTGTCTTGCATGGAAGGATTCTTTGTTAGTCATTTCACACTTTTAGGTTGCTGCATTGTTATAGGGTTAAAACGTAAGAAGTTCATTAATTGTCTTTTGAAGCCTACCTACTTAATTCATGGTTGTAATAGATATTTCAAGGAACATGTCACTCATTCCTAGATAATGGATGCATTTAGAATCCAATCATTTAAAAAAAACTCCTACTTTAATTCTCATAATCCCATCTTGTCACTTCATTGCCATGGGCAATTGGAAAGAGTGAGGGTGGTTTATATTCATAACTCCATCTTGCCATTCACTTTTTGATCTCTAAGATTCAATCATCTTGATCAAGTTCAAAGGAGAGATTTAGGAGTTCAACTAGCTAGTTATCTAGAATTCCTTCCGTCCCAAAATGATTGTCCACAATTTTATTGGTATTTTTTTGAAACAATTTCATTGATCATATTGTAAAAATTACAATTAAAAAAGGTTCTAAATTTTATATCACTAAAATCAATGAAGAAAATTGCATGTTTTCAATGCAACCTAAATAAAATTTGCCACAAGGAAGTCTACATATGACCTATTCAAAACAACCTTAATAAACATGACATTCAAAGTGGACAATCATTTTTGGACAGAGGTAATAAATAATTATTACAAATTGTTTGGATTTTGATTTGACCAAGATTAGTAACCAAAGAACTGTCTTCAATGTTTCAATGAATAATAGAAAGTTCTCTTTGGAAGATCATAACCATTTATGATAATTTTCAAATCATACTCCTACTTGTGATAAATGTAAGGACATAGTTCCGACTTTCTATTTTGCTACATTTGTTTCAAATGGTTGGTATCAATTCCTCTTGATATTAGATATCACTATAAGAAAATTGTGTTTTAGATGATGTTTAATATAACAATTGATGTCTAAGTTGACGGATTTTAGGTGACATTGAATCTAACAACCCTTGTTTTTATGTCCACAATGGATGTACATTGGATGTCATTGTGGACATAAAAACAAGGGTTGTTAGATTCAACATCATCTAAAATCCTTCAACTTAGACATCGAAAACTCCAGTTTCTTACAATATGGAATTGGCTGCCAATTTTGGCTATTTAACCTTGGAAAGACATGAACCCCCATGATGTACCAAGGTACATTCTTGATTTTATTTAGCATGGTCCTACTAAATAGATACCATAAATATTACAATATTTGAGATATGCCCAATAAATTACAATATTTGAGATATGCCCAATAAATTACAATATTTGAGATAATTTCGTTTAGTATCACTCCCATGAGTAAGGAATACACACTATCTAGCTATCAATTTTTTCATTTTACTTTGAATAATCTTACAATTAGTGGTATAGTAGTACAATCTACAATAATTGATGATATTAAAAGTTGGGGTGAAAGTACAGTCTATAGTAATTTTAATATGCCCTACATTGAGAAATGCCCAAGTCTCTCAGTGGTGGGATGGAAGAACTCACTTTGGCACGACAAACCTCTTGATGGGATAGAATTCTATGCCTCAGTGGAGATGCTTTAACACTACTTATGAAACAATACTAAAGAGGCTAAAGAGTGTAGTCATCCCAATATTCCAATTATTGAACCAATTGGTGCATTCTTTGTTTCTACATTTAACATGAAGTCATCCATTGAACCTTTTAGGTCTACAATGTTCTTAAAGGGTTAAGCATCTAGGAGTCAACTCTTGGGGTCAACTCTTTGAGTTATTTTGTATAATGGCCAATGTTTATTTCTCATGTTGAATTTTAAGAAAACTTATTTTCAAAATCAAATCCATGGGCTACCGAGGTGCAGAAATAGAAGTATCTTGTTGAAACTGAGTACCAATATTGTCATAAATATACAGTAACTTAACTCTACATTCTACAACCCACCCTACTAAGGCTAGGGAGAATTGCCCCCCTTATTGCCCCAACCAAGGGTAATTTAAAAAAAATTCCCCATGTTTTGTGCTTCGTTTAATGATAATTCTTCACCAGTCCTCTCTAATTTGGGGCCTCTTATTGCAAATAAAAAATTCCAGTGTTTGCCCATTGGGGCAATGAGGGGGTCAATTCACCCTGGCCCCCTACTAACCCTTACAGTTTGAACTACACCGCCACGGTTTCTGATGACCGTGGTTTCCCTCCTCTGTTCTCCGCGTGTAGGAAGCCAAACTGAAGAAGTCGATGTAGAAAGGAAAGAACCATTGGAAACCGCATTTCGGGAGTGCAGATCAGTCCAACGCCTTAGCTGATGCCAACGAAGAATGCACCGACGGAGTCACACTTTCCAGAGCTTTCGAACGGTATGCGGATTGAGATATTTCGTGAGGAAAACGAATGACACGGGAATCAACCTATTGTTGAGTTGCAAATTTGTCGAAATTGAATGTCGGTATGTTCGGAGGCTGGAAGGAAACCGAAATTTTCGTGGAATCACTGTCTTTGTGCCATGTTTTTTTGAATTTGCTGACTTCAGACATTTGTCCCGATTCTGGACATGAGAATCCAGGAGTTCTATTCGTAATTTCTGACCTCCATTACTCTGTCGTCTGAGCCTGTTATGAAAGCTTGAAGCGAATGAATGTTTTAATGGAGTAATGCCTAAAGTTATTGTGCCGTGATAATTTTGTAACTTAAGGAAGTGCAAAGGTTTCAGGACAGTGGATTTCTCATTCGCAATTTTAACCACAATAATCCCAAGGCAATTCAATTCCGGCTGTGTGCTTTGTGCTCTTCATTTTGGAACAATACATATCAAAAGATTATCCAAATTGGTTGAGATTGTTTGACTTTAATCAACTCGGTGGGTTTTGTTTTTATATGGGGAGAGGAATCATATTACGTCCGTTTTGCGTTAATGGGGTATTTGCCTGAAATTATTTATCCTTGAGCATGTTGTCAGATTTCTAGAACCTTAAGGAAGTGCACAAGTTTCAGGATAGTGTATTAGCAATATTTGTAATGAATTTGTAAACTAATCTGTAAATTAATCCTAAATTAATTCTGGTTGTGTGGTTTGTGCCATTTGCTTTGTACCGAAACACATTAAAAATGATTTTCCAAAGTGGTTGAGATTGTTTCTACGTAGCCACCTCTGTGAGGTGTGTTTTTATGTCCGAAGTGGAATTCTTTTAGGTCACTTTTTGGTTAACTGAGTCTGAGTTGTCTGGTAAGTGACGATACGATGTTGTGATGAATGGCGTCGTTGCTTGTTGTTGTCTCCTGTGACCATCATTCATGATGTTCAGAGTGGTTTTCAACATTTCTTAGTGCTGGTTAGGACCACAATAATGATGCAAGATGCAATAATACTTAGTCTCCTTCGCTTGTAACCACATTATAATGTTTTTCTGAAAACGTTGTTCATCTTTATTTGTGCAGAGGGAAGGTCCGCTCTGGAGAGATGTGTTCAAGGTTGTGCGCAGTCAGATGGTGTGTATCACGTAGTACTTCACGCGGGCACGGCGTATTTTCTGCCTTTTTCCATTTCTGAGCATTAAGTGGTGGACTTCAGTTCTTTTGTTTTATGATAGTGCTCCTGGCGTGTGCTTCGCTCTATCTGCGTTTGAGGGACTCGACATAGTGTCTCCATCATCTGTATCTCACCCGAGTAATTGAGTATGATTTTGATGCATAGAATGTTACATCCACAAAGTTACATTCGGGTCAATTGAAATCAAAGTTTTTTATGTCTCATGCTCGAGGCAGGAGCCTGCTGCAGCAGATTTTGTCTTTTTGCTGGCAAGTAGTCAACTTGCAGATGGAGCTAAGAGTTATTTACGATTTGCAGCGATGCCTTGGTGCTGCGATATTTCGATGTAGTAGTGACGTCGTAAGAAAACTGGACCCGACTTTGTTTTGCATATCGTATCGATAGGGGCTCTTGCATTGTCTATACCATTCTTGCTTTCTCAACCTAGGCTCGACACAGTGTTTTTGATATTGGTAGTGATTTCACCTCTTTTCTCCTTGATCTTGGTATTTTAAACCTGAATATGAACTTGATGTTTCTCTCATGGCAGACTTGCGATTTTCCAGAGGAAGACTTTTCAAGTTCTCTGTGCACATTTTTGCGACGAAACAGACTTGCTCAGTTGACCTATGTGCATTGAAAGATAAGGTCAATTGAATGTGGGCGAACTGCAAAGGATTATGGCCGTAGACCATGGGTCTGTTGTCCCACGTGAATGAATGGAAACCTTCATACAGACTCGAAGTTATTGATTTGCTCTACGGAATTTCAAAGTCGCGCAGAATACTTAGTCTTTGAGAGTATTGTCCTTTATCCTTTCGTTGTCCATTGATACTTTGTACGACTTAGCTTGCAACTTTGTAGCCCTGTGATAGGTCACCCCATGTACCTGCGTACGCTGTGTCTGTACCAGCATTCCAATACTCAGATACACTGTCAAGTCATTTGCAGTCCTTTTTTTTGGTTTAGGGCGAATCTTGTAGGGGCGTAAGTTCTGAAATCTATGGTTCAGAGTTGGCTACATTAGATATTTTTTAAGTGGAAAATGTGGCTACAAAAATAAAGATGTAGGACTCATTTGGCAATATTCACAACATCTAAGAGTGGAACAAATGGCACTCAAGAAAGACATTTGAATTACATCTTGGCACTGCACAAAGAACTTGCAACTCAAATTGTGGCACATTACTCTTCCGTTGGAGTAAAATAGTGGCACTACAATAAACTTGTGAAAGGCTACAAGGCACAACTAAATAGATCTAAATGTAAAAGTGCATGCTTATGTAGCTACAAAAATGATGTAGAATATACTTATGTATTATTCCTATTGTAGTCTGGAACAAATACATGCATTATGCAACAGACCTGCACAAAACATACAAACACTCCAATGGCAAAATGAGAACTATGATCCCAAAAAATCAATAATATAACTTCACATAAATTGTCAACTTTGAAGTAAAAGTAACCATGAAGAATCCCCAAATTGGAAAAATGCTCCAGACCTGTACAAAACAAACAAACACTCCGAGGACAAAATGAGAATTGTGACCTACAAATGCAAAAATTTCATTTCAAAAGTTAGAAGTAGAAAGATGACTTATCTCCAAACAGAACCATCAAGGCATCACTAACAAGTTCCACCCCACCATCTGGATCCACCACTTTACCACTAAACCTAGTTATAATAATCTTCAAATGCAATGTTTTCATCTATCCATCTGGACTCCTTATGTCAAAAGTGGCCTTTGCTCCAGGCCATTATGCAAATACACACACTTGAAATAACAATCTAGAACTAGTCAAACTTTGGTTAATGACATTCTAGTCACAATAGCAACACTGAGGGTACTGAAATATTGTTGTTGTAGCATTAAGGCTTCCTAATAGAAATAGCATTACTAAACAAGTAAACATGGGACTTTATCGATCCAACAACTTTCTCAAGTGTAGCAACTATTTCTAACACTGAAGTTCATTTCCTTGTTGTAAGCAATATATCCTATACATCCACAAATCATCGTTAGATGAAAACACAGACAATAGAAGAATTCATATTAATTTGTAGTTGCTATATAATAATGCTTCATATGAGACAAACTTGAAATACCATACTTGTGAAGATCAAAAATTGCTTCAATAGCATCCTTGTCGTAAAGATCCCCCTACATGACCCCACCTTTAAAGATTTAGCATCCATATATAGTATGTAAGCTCTGTACAACCAAAAAATCCTCAAATATAATTCTCAAAGAAATCTCATTGCTGGCAATAGACACTGCACAACTTTTAAACCAATACATCCACAACATATCTACATAACATACTCACACAATGGATTATGATAACACACCTTCATGTTTCACTAGAAGAAACCTGTTTTTTTTTTGACGTCCACTTTTTTGGACATCAAACATAACATTAAGATGCTAGTTTTGATGTCAAAACTAGCATCTTAATGTTATGTTTGATGTCCAAAAAAGTGGACGTCAAAAAAGTGAACGTAAAAAAACCCAAACACACTCCAAAGGCAAAATGAGAATTTTAGAAGGATTAAAGAATTGCACTAAAATCAACATTGCAAAAATAGTACATCATACTAACATGAATGCATAAAGGATTATAGTTCATATCACAAATTCAATGGCCCAAACAAAGAGATTAAAGGATGTAGATACTACTATACTAGCTACGCTGTGAAAATGCTGTAGAATTCAGATCAATAGGCCTGTAAAAAATGGCCAAATTAAAATTAATAAAAACCTCTATTATAAAAGTAAACTAACTAAGCTAAGTAAATTGAAATTGAACTAAACTAAAAGCCTAACAATGACAAGCATGTGCAAAGTCTAACTCTATCGTCTATCCTAATACGAAAATCTGAAATTGAGAATATAAAATTGAAAATGCACTAGAACCTGCAAGCTGGCTACCTGCAAAATCTAGAACCAAAATTGTGAGCTATCACCAAAATCTCCAAATTTATCTTGTCAAGCCATATCAACCTTGTTTTGCTGAACTAACCCATTGTACAAAGCACTCATCATATGGAAAGTTTTCCAAGGTATAAACATTTTGAGAATACATGTCGACTACCAAACTGAGATTGTCATCCGACAATTGACTCCTCAACCGATCTTTCAGAAAAGTAAGAGAAGAAAAGCATCTCTCATCTTTGACAGATCCAAGTACATGGATCATGACAATTTCAACTAGTTTCACATACTCAGACATGCTCTTTGCTAGAGCATTGTTGGCATCTAGCATTTGCCAAAGGCGAGTGAGTGGATTCACTTTGCCCAAAGAATCCATGGCTGCACCAACATTTGAAATCATAGCCATTTTGAAGAGAGGTTGTTGAAGCTCTAATTCAAAATGGTCCAATAGTGTAGGAATGAGGTGCTTGTTTTCATCGTTTTCTACCCACTGAGCTTCTTCATAAAAATTCTTTAGCATATCAAGGTGCTTATGAAATGAAATCTTTGGAGCTGACTCTTGCAGCTAGTATTGTGGGTACAGTACTCCAAGAGCATCTTTGAGCTCCCAATTTTTCACTTGGGACTCGTAGAATTATTTTTTTAGAAATTTGCAATTTGCAATTAAGAAAAGTATACAAAAAGCCATAAAAAGAGTGTAGAACCAAAATAGGGTTGTGACATACCTATTATAGTATTTGGTCTAGATTTGTGTTTAGACTTGGAATCCCACCAAACCTGACCTAAAAATAGATAGAAAGAACGAAACGGTTAGACTTGGAGGATTTGAGTCACATAGCCCCAAAAGGGCTAAATCCCACGATGAATGTGGCAATTCATGGCTAAGTCGGTCCAAAGGATCCACAACGAGGTCACTAGGTCGGGTCCTAGAATTAGGTTTAAAATTCCCCAAAATCCCGATTGTTAGTATGTAGGAGCCATTGACGCAAGACCGGGCCCGTGGAGGAATATATAGCCCAAGGATGGTGTTCTAGAGTAAATCCCATGCCAAAAGTCCAACGACAAAATCGATTCGCCAAGATTTCTCTATCTGCAAAAGATTCCCGCACCATCGCTAATTCAAAGAGATGGCCAGTTTCATCTCCACTGACCAATCGTGCCAGGTACGGAAACGCACCTACACATCCTTCACGTGACTCCCTGAGAGGTCACAAGAAAAATCCCGTCATCTTCCGACTTGCAGAAGAACCTTTTCCGGGTGGTCAACCTTTCTAACCTCCAACGGGAATTTCATGGAAATTACCTAGATTACAAGAAAATCTCACTAAAAATTAGACAAGCTTGTTTTATGTTAATAATGCGCTCCGTGAAGTTTCATGACATTCCGATAGTGGCAAGTACCCGAACCGGCAAGATTCTTTGGAAATTAATCACGTGGCAAGGTCCCTGCCGCGTTGACCGGCATCCCGGGACCATACGATGGCGAAATAAAGTCAACCAAGAGTCATTTCCAACTCTCTCACACCTACCGGAGACCCTAGGCTATTCACATTTCTCAAAATAGGAAACCCCCAAGATCTAGGATTTTACCACGATTTGGTTTTTAAAACTAAATTAACCTATGATGGGTTTTTGGCCTCGGTACGGGGGGTAAGGGGACATGGACTAAATACGGCAATCTGGAGCCAACAGCGCAATCCGTTTGATGATTGGAGTTAATCTCCAAAAGTTAGGAGGTTGGTCCAGCGTAGATAGGTAAAAGTAGTTTTTTAGGATTAGGATGAAAATCTTTGAAGATGAGGATGAAAATCCAAATTGATAAGGTTACCTTAGAACTCTTGAGGGAAGGGTGGGGCCTTGGAAACCTATTTAAGGTCCCCATTTTTCTCTTTAGAACCCCCCAATTCTTGTTTTGGGTTTGTGGGTCCAACTTATGTTGGGAGATTTTGGCGTTTTAGCCAAGAAACCTCTACGGTGTTTTTTGAGCTCTTTTTGAGCTCTATTGTTGTTAAAATTCAAGCTTTGAAGTTCTTTGTGGAGTCCTTCTTCCTTATTGTGTGTGTCATTTGGCTCTTTCTCTTGTGGTTGTTTGGACTAACGGGTTCTTCTTGTCAAGTATTCTTGGTTGGATTGTACTAATCCTAAAGATATCCCCCACCGTACCTTGGCGATGCCGCTTTGGGGGGCCTTTAGTGTGGATCTTTGAGTGCTTAAACTAACTTTTATTGTACTAACCCATGCGTGTTAGGTGGCACTAACTTTTGGAAGCATTCTTGTGTTTAGAGTGACCCCATTTGGGGACTAACCTTTGTTTAAATTCGTGTTCATTATGTGTGGGACCCCTATAGACAGCAAAGCTTTGAACATGTGAGTGTCAGAAATTCTTGATTGTGTATGGGACCCCTATAGATGGCGAAGCTTTGAACTTGTGAGTGTCGAAAGTCCTACAGTGTGTGTTAAAACAGTCCCGGACGGCAGAGCTTTGGAAAAACTAGAGTGTCACAAGTCCTAAAGATGGTGTAAAACCCAACTTTACGGCGAAGCTTTGAACCTTTATAACCCTTAGTCCCCAAAGTCTAGTTTCCAAGACCTTCTTGGAAAAGTCCAAAGTTTAGCTTCCAAGACAGTTAGCTTTAGCAAGCCGTTTCAACCGAGTACACGCCCATGTTCTTTTTGTTGTTGTCCTTCAAACTTTAGCAACCTAGCCTAACCGAGCTCATATATCCGTTTTTTTGTACCTTAAGTAGAAGATTCCGTAGTCCAAATCCCAAGCCCAAACCTAAAGGAGTCCAGATATTAGAAAAAAGAAAAAAGAGAACTACCTAAGAAAAAAGACCAATCATCCCCCCTCTTTTTATTCAGTTCGAATTTCGAAGTGGGTTCAGTTCAGTCTCTGGGAAGTCGAGAGCAGTCCCTAGGAGCCGGGGTCCAGTCACTGGGAGAGTCGGGGTAAGTCCGGGGTGTTGGGTCCAGTCACTAGGAGAGTCGGGGTAAGTCTGGGCGTCGGGTCCAGTCACTGAGAGAGTCGGGGTAAGTCCGGGCATCGGGGTCGCACAGTCGCACTGGGGGGTCGCAACTGGAGGTCGCAGCCAGGGAGTCCAGGGGATCCTTGGGGAGTCAGAGTCTTCCTCTTGTGGTTGGGTCTTTTTTTTTTTTTTTGTTCGGGTTAAAAAATCTAAAAGAAACTAGGGGTCAAGGTCAACCTTGGAAAAACACAACCGCAAAATACCAAGAGGGGGAAAGAAAAGAAAGGGGGGAGGAGAGAAGCCACACGTCCAAACGTCTTGAAAAATCTGCATACAATACTCACATACCACCTCTCTCTCTACACCAAATTGAAACCAACAAGAATGGAGGAAGATTAGAGGGAAATAGGATGAAATAAGAGAGGAATGAGAGAGACGATAAATAGTGACCTAGGCTTAGGCTAAGTAGATTTAGTGGGGAAATCTCAAGAATTTGCAAGTTACCATGAGAAAGCGGATTAGGATGACATAAAAGCAAGGTCGTGTAAGAGGGTAGAAGGGGCATTAAACTTCCTCAGAGTTAGAGTCTATAGTTGTAAGACGTCCATAAAAGCTTAGGTGGAATAGTGTTAGTGTAGAAGAAGAGAGGGAGAAAGAAAAGAAAGAAGGAAAGGAGAGAAGAAGTTTAGATCGCACAGGTGTACTAATTTCTAAAAATAAGCGGTGAGCTTGGAAAAAATTCAACCAAGACCAAAGGACCACCACGGAGCATGAGGATGTGTACGCGGACGGGGACAAACTTATTTCCGACACAGGCAGCGAAGAGGTAAGTTTTTGAATTAATCCTTGGTGTCTTTTTTCCTAATTAGTGGTGATTTCTTTAATTAGCCTTTGCGCGGGATGAGCAAGCCATGATTAGTACAAGTAGGTGTTAGATTCAAAAGTTGCTAGATTAGGGATAGAAGGTTCCGAAAATATATCACACTTAGGATTTGGCTTCAAATCAACCATGTTAGAATAAGTTAAGTAGTAGGGAGTAACCGGAGGAATTGAATTAAAATTTCATCCAAAAGGAACCATGGACGAAAATTAGGAATTTAGATTAGAAGGAAAATTTAGGAATAAAAATCTAGAGTTAATTTAGGAGTAAAAATCCAGAGTTAACATTAGGAGTAAAAATTCAGAGTTAACATTAAGAGTAAAAATCTAGAGTTAATTTAGGAGTAAAAATCTAGAATTAATTTAGGAGTAAAAATCTAGAGTTAATTTAGGAGTAAAAATCTAGAGTTAATATTAGGAGTAAAAATCTGGAATTAATTTAGGAGTAAAAAAACCAAGGGTAAGTCAAAACATAGAGTAAAAATTAGAAGTAAAAATTAGAGTTAGCACTCGGGAGTAAAAATATAGAGTTACAATTAGAGGTTGGAAATTAGAGTAAAAGCTAAGCTTGAGGACTGACCTGTAGAATTAGAACTTCCAAGAGAAGTGTCAAAATCCAAAAGATAGTCTTAGAGGTTCATGGAAGGAGAGTGAGGGTTCTCCTTCCACGCAGTTAGGAACGTTAGAAATGACGCCAACTATCCAGTCAACCCTAGACTTAGGATAGATAGTTAGGGAGTTAGGATTTACTATCACCCGTGATCATTGCAGTTAGTCTGTTAGTTACCCATGCATTTCTAGTTAGTTTTGCTGCCATCTACGATACTTAGGAGACGATAGCAAAAAAGATCCTTTGCTTAGAAGGCACAGTGGACTGCGCTCACAACACCCCCATATATTTAAAAGGTGGATAAAGGCATAGAACTTGGTCGGTGTTTGCTTGATTACCAAGGGTGAGTAATCCTGCGTCCAGAGCATCCATAATGGTATTGGCATGGAATCTCCTCTTCAATTCCACAATCAACTACTCTGTTGCTACTACACAATATAATGAAACAATGCACATCAACCATTAATAAAAAAAAAGTGGATAATACTTACTTTCATAACTCACTAGATGTTAAAAAAAAGAATGGAAGGTAAAGGTTGTAGCATACCTTTGCATTGTCCCTTCACATCCAAGATAATTGAGGCCCATCCCTCATGGCTAACCTTTTCAACATTCTGCACAGCTGGAATCAACTCACTGCCCACAATAAAGCATAAATATTGTCCTTCAGTGTTCAAATCCATATTATTCTACTTCAGCTGAACCTGATCATGGTCAAGAGTAATCATATGCTGAAAACTCTGAAAATCCTCTCTAGTGAAATCCTTGCTATTGATATACAGTGCAAACAACCTTGTGAGATATGTCTGAAGGGCCACCACAAAATCACACGTATACATCATGTGTTTGGGTGAACTAAATTAAAACATCTACTAATTGCAAGAGGGGCAATATGCATGAAATTGCCAAGGGGTGGTAAGGATCAACCAACTTATCCATAACAACTTGGACTTTCCTCTGTGAAACTTTCTACACAACAAATAAAATAAGTTAGTTACATATATACTACTAACAAATCATGGACATCAATAATAGAAAAAACAAATTTGAAAGAAAATTAAACAAAAAAATTAGTTCAAATGATTAGCTTTTCTTTCTTGTTCTTGGAATCTACATTCAACTTGCCAATGACACTTCTGTATTCACTCATGAGACGTTTCAAAGGAGCTATCAAGCTCATCCAACGAGTGGTTACATACTTACATTCTTCAATAACTTTTAATCCTTCATATCTAGAAGAATTGCAAGAGCATGGAATTCTACATATTTTTTGTGACTATGGACAAAATACTTTTGGTTTACACTGCAAACATCCTCAATCATATGAAACAAGTCAAGGCTAAAGAGAGTCTTGACTACCAAATTGATACGATGAGGAATGCAATGTTACCCTTGCATGAATGGGGTAAACTTGTCCTTCAACTATGTAATTACACCTGTCCAATGTCCCTGCATTGTTGAAACTTCATCTACACCAAAACAAACTAGTTTTTTGGAAATTGTAGCATAATCCAATCCCCCCCGTGAAGCTAGAAAATCAACCAGCAAGTCAGTCAAGCCATTAGTTGTTGCACCATCATTAGCAACTTGTTGCAATACCACAAGTAAAGGCATCCTAATCCAATTTTGCATAACATAGATGTGCACAGCTATATAACTTTTGTTATTGACTCCAGATGTTTCACCGCATGTCATGGCAATAAAACTAGTAATAGTGATCATTGCCTTCATTTTCTGCTGCACAAATGAATACATGTGCTCTGCCATAATCCAGCCAGAGCTATTTGACCAATGCGTAGATGGCAAGTTAGGCAAACCAAAGAACGAATACAAACTAGATATAGACTCATACTCAAGCATTGGTCTTCCATTAGAAAGAACCTGGAAGAGAGTGGCAAACTGCACATGTTTGCATTTGGACTCAATTGAATTATAGTGATTGATCTGCTGAAGAACCGTGGTGGGATGCTTGGCGGCAAATAACAATATATTTGCTTTATGTGATTTACACTTTGCATGCCACTTCAAGGTATTCAATCTTGGTCCCATAACAACTTCCTTCTTCCCAACATTTGTGCAAGTCTAGCAATATACCATGTATAAAAGCCCCTCAGTTGTTAGTTTCATCTCAGTCCAAGGGATAGGGGTAGCCCAAACCGTTTGAAACTTGCTGGTTAGATCATAATTGGGCCTAGTCTTCTTTGGAGGAGGTATTTCATCTTCAGGCTCAGAATCATCAAGATTTGATTCCTCCAACTCCAAACCATAAATCTCACGGTAGTCAGGGTTGTCTTCACTGCAAATATAAGCTTTTGATTCATTTGAAAGCACTACAATCAGAGTTGGGGAAGTCGAACTGAGCACAATACAGCTTTGATCTTTGTCTACAAGATTGGAGACTCCTTCAGACTTTGGCACTGAGTCTATAGTCAGAAGAGGAACATCAATTGAGTTTCTCTTAATACTTCCTTACCGAGAAGATTCTATACCTTAAGACTGCAACTCCTCTCCATTGTCAACATTACGGGAGGAACTTAAGAAAGAAATAATATTGCCTCTCTCTCGAGCATTCTCTTTGGCCTTCTCCTCTATCAAACAAGACTCCTATAATTTCTTCCGAAATGCAACCTCAACAACCTTCTTGTTATGGGTCTTTTTCTTCTCAACCCTTAGAGCAATCTCTGCAGCTATAGCTGCTGCCTTTGCGTTGCCCACCACAAGTCCCTCACCCACCATATCGACCAATGAAATAACCCAACAAGAACCCCAAAATTAAAATCAAGAATCAAGAATTGAAAACCGCATAGATCCAAAACTCCACAAAATTCAGATTTCAAACCCCAAGAAGAGCAAAATCAACTTCAACCTTGACCTCTCACCCTAAAATGTTAGATTACAAGATTTGAAGCTTTTAATGCCAAACAAGTCAAATACCTACCATGAACCTTGATTTGTCACCCTAGAACACTCAATAACAAGGTCTAAGCCAATCAATGACTACAAAGCCACAACCCCTTTGCAAATTTGACCCTCACCAAAGTCCAAAACCCAACCAATTAAATCAAACCCTTCCAAATCCAAAACAAAAGAAGCTTGATCTATTACCTTAGAACACTAAATCAAAAGGTTTGAGACATTGATGACTACAAACCTTAAATTGTAAATCTGACCCCCATTGTAATCCTAAACCCCACCAAAATAGACTGTACCCTTACTAATTGATCAAACAAGACACAACACTTCCCCAAATCAATCGAACATGTTGTGGACCAAGCTCCCAAGAAAAGCAAACTCACAAGTAGAACAAGATCCCAAACAACGCAAACTCCATCATACCCTTGATCTCTCATCTAACACATCAGATCTGTAAAGAAAAACAAAGTAGATTCTAAGCATGAATGCATAATAGAGAAAACTCAAGAAAACATGATATACAAAAGTTAAAAACCACTTACCTTGATGTTGATGCAAATCTGCCATCAGTATGGAGCAACCTTCAACTCCAGCACTTAAGTAGCCAAGCAATATTCCTCCACTACTTTGGTCAATACCTCTAGCATTCAGCTTAGAAAACAACCTCTTTTTCCAGGAGTTCTAAATTGCAAGATCCCGACCTCCACCTTCAACACTCATTTAGTGTTTGAACTGAAGATCAAGTTACCAATCTTACTCATGTGCTAACAGTGACATTCATGCCCTCAACCATACAACAAGAATATCTGAAGATCATATTTTCAATCTGGTTCATTTTGGCACAGCAACTCTCAACCATAAACAAGAATTTTTGGCAATACGGCAAAAGTCTCACAACTCTGTGATGATGAACTCTAGGTGCTACTTAGAACACAACATACTCTTTCTGGTTATGGCCGAAACATGAAGGACGCAACGCTAATGCCAAAGAAGAATAAACTAATGCAAAATAGGCACCCCAAAGTTTGAACCTACGCATGGATTGGCAGAAAGTAAGAGGAAAATATGGTAGGACTTGGCACTCATCTCTCTACAAAGAGAAGCCAATAGGCACTTTGAAAAGACTGATGTTTGACAAACTATGCCATTTTGGCAATGGAGACATTACAAGGGGTGCAGATGCCAAAGTGTCATTGTTACCAAATTGACATGGGGCGGCGGGGGGTGATGTGAACATGGCATGTGTGTGCTGTATGGTACAGCCAATGTGGCATTTACATGTCACCTTCAACCCATTTTTTTCTTAAGGGCCAGTGTTGGCTTCAAATTTTTGGTGGAATTAGGTGTTTAAATACGTAAAAAAGAAACATTGGTCATTTGTAGTTACTTGGATGGAGGATTGAATTTGCTGAAGAAGGGCTCTCTGGAAAGAGGTTCCGACTTTACTATAGGTTACGTGTAATTTTTATACCTTGCTATGGTGATGGCTAATCCATTGGAATTTCTCGTCCGAGTCTTCCCTCATATATCATGGTCTTCTTCATCTGGAGTCTTGTAGTTTGGTAAGGACATCTTCAAATTCTACAAGGTGTGTACCTGCAAATTATAAATTATATGAGCAAGCTAGTGAGACAATTTATCCAGGATCAGAATTACCAAAGTTGGCCAAGACTACTATCCAAGTAATCCAATGTATTTGGGAATAAAAATTTTATTCTTCCAAATTGCAATCAAGGTGATCTCAGCAATAGTCGAGTTATGGTTATTTGAAAAATTATGAGCTTCATGATGTCTGAGCGTTCTTTTCAATATTTAAATTTGAGTTGATTGACGTCAAGCTCCTTCTAGATTCTTCAGGAGGCTAATCTTGTACAATCATATTGGAGAATGTCAAGAAGGATGCAACTAATTCTTGGAATGAAGATCTTTGCAATAAATCCCTTCAAAGCATTTGCATAGAAACCCTACGACACTCACTCACTCATCATCCATCAACCTAGCTAAAACATGCACCTGTGCGTTAATTATACAAAGATTTCAATCAACTTGCTTAAATATGTTACGTTATATATTCATTGCCCACCACATATATATATATACAGGCAATTGCAGCTTGTGTTTAGTAGAATTCCCTACAAATAGTTTAGGTATTTTTGAAAGAAAATACTAATAAAAATGAGCAAAAGCAAAAAAAAATCTAAAAAAATCTAAGGTCTAGGTAACAACTATGGAGGCTCATAGTTTCTCGAACTCAAAGAGAAACTTGTCCAATAATATGACAAGAACAAACCTTTTTTTTGTCATCTTTGCCAATCATTTTCGGTTCCCTGTAGAAGTTCTTGATGATGTTTAGGTGCTTGCAGAAACTTGCAATACATTCACCTTGTAGCCAATATTGGGGGTAGACGACACCTAACACATCTACAAGACTATAATCAGGAAATGTAGACTTCACCTTGTCCATAAGTTTTCAAGTAGCGACATTTACATCAATAAACATTTACAAGTACAACTATACAGGAATTACAATTCAATAAGTTAATTATGTTAATTAAGCTTAGGATTAGCAAGTATAAATTTAGAACTTTCAAGTTAGTAAATTATGATTAAGAAGTTTCTTATGAACAAGTTCGAATTAGAAAGTTACAATTTTGGTTACCTACAGTAATTTCAATTAGCAAGAGTTCAATTCAAAAAGTATGTAGTGTAACTGACTTGTGCAATCATTTCGTATAGATGATGTGATCAATGCATATCTCTCTCACTCACCATGGCACCATTGTGCATTGCATACTATATCTCACCACCCACCACAAATGTTAGGGTCTTAAATGGCATCCCACTTTATAAGAATTTACTCATGTGAGTATTGAAGAACTTGGTTGTAAGCTTAGAACTTGTCTTTGCAAAATGCAGTGTCTTTATTCAAGTAGAATGTAAAGAGGCTACTTTGGCAAGTGGCTAACACTCCCACAAAATCGCAAATGTATGCATCTTTCTTTTGTGCCCACTCGATTGTGTGTCCACCGCCTCTAACATAGGCCTAAAGGCCAACAACACATACAAATCCAATAAAAAGGTCAAGTTTGCCTGCAAAATAATTGAAAGGAAAACTAAGGCTCCTTCTCTTCAAAGGTAGCACAACACAACAAAAGCAATCTCATTTTTGCATGATAATAATAGAAATTATGCTTGTTCCATAACCATTGTCTAAGCTATCAGATTAGCCAAGTATAAAACTTTACTTAAGAATAAGCAAACAAAGCCTTAGCAACTCAAGCAATATACACCATGGTTTTTTGTCTTTTTGTTTTTGGAGGGGGGCTTATACTTGCCCAACCCTATTTGCCCTGGCAACTTAGACAATGTTCATGGGATGTCCGATCTTTTTGGAGTTGTCAATGCCCTACCGCATATTAATCAATTCTAACATCCTAAAATTTACCTCACATCTATACTAGTGAAAAGTTCAAAAATTCATCCAAGCCTTTGTCTTCACTTCCTATCATTTTTGTCTCATACATCATTGCCGTGACCCTCTTGTATTCATATAGCAACCTCCAAATTGGACCAAGGTAGCTCATCCACTGAGTCTTTACATTTTTCAATAACTTCAATCCTTTCAACTTCAATTATTATACCAGTGCTCGGAATTGTGCTACTTTCTTTGGGGAATGCACAAAGTATTTATGTGCAGTCCTCAACACTTCATCCACCATAATTTCAACAATGATTATACTGCAAGGTTGGGAAGATGTACACAACAATGCACGTTGGTGGAGAAGGGAGCATACTTGTCCTCGATCTATGTTGTGACTCCATTCTTCACCCTTTAGAATGTGTTGTTCCCATCAACTCCAAGACAAAGTAGTTTCTTAGAGATCTCAACATTTTTGATGTACCCCTAAATGCTCAAGGCATTTGTAATCATGTTTGTCAATTTGTTAGTGTGGGAGTCAAGAAAGTAAGGATAAGTCTAGTTACTTAGGAATCTAGGGGAATGAGTTAGTATTGGTAAAAAAATTTGCTTCTTCAAAGCGTAAATTAGAGATTTTATCAAAATTAATATTCTTTTACCATGGAAGTAGTGGTAGATAGATGATTAGGATGAAAAAAGAAATAAAAATTTCATGTTCTTACCAGAAATCGGAACCGGATTGGGATTTGGAAAACCACTTGGGAATCACTCGACATATCGGGGCCGGGTGCAAATACATACCGGAGGATACTGGAAGACCTACCAATAGCCAACAGGACGATCCTAGAGCTCAACTGCACTATCGGAAATTATGGACAACTATTTAACGATCAGAATCTTCCGGGATGATTACGGTTACGGCTATCCTAACCGGTTGGAGGCAGCTTTTGGGAGAAGATTGAGGGGTCGGAATCCCCACTTACAATTTTCATTCATGAGTTGGGAGTATCCTTGGAGCACTCATAGTTGATATGGTAGCGCGTAAGGGAGTTAGGAGAGAGAGATCCCAGTTTTTGGATTCGGTAGAGACAAAGAGGACCTACGCTATACAAAAGGTTTCCGTAGCTTCATCTTTTTGAGGGATTGAGTGAGGTTTTGATCTAAAAAGAGTGACAGCATCTTGGAAAGCGATGGTAAAGGCGGAAGGGAGTGGGGCTGCCCAGCTAAAGATCAAGACCATCTGTCTGGTTATCTCGAAGGATGAGGAAGGATAGAAGTAGTTGGAGGCAGATTTGGAGCAACTCAAATGCACTGTGTTTCTACATTGATCCTGGAGTTTGAAATATTAGGAGATGATCTAAGAACTAACGAGGGGGAAGCTGTCAACAAGCAAAAAAACAACCGCCTAGAAGAAGAGCTGCCAAGCATGAGGAACCTTCTCCAAAGTGGACTAGAAAGTAGGTAGGAAGTTTCTTAAGTTAGACCTAGGCCAGTGGGACAAAAATTCAAGTTTTTTATAGTTAAAAAGCTATTGGTTAGCTGCTTTTGAATTAGATGCACCTAGACTTCACTCTCCGGGTTTTCAGGGTCTAAGATCCACATTTTATGTATCGGATGGGTAGGTAGGAAGTCAACGTAGGAGGATATAGAATGTCAATTGTCATTCTCTTGTCCTTTGATTTTGTTCCTTGGGGCCTTTTAGGATTCCCTTGGGTTTGTATTTAGGGGCTGATTTTAGTTTGAAGCCCCGGGTATTCTTTCTTGTGATTTTCAGCATTTAGTATATTCATTCAAATTTCCACTTCCTAAGCGTTGGTTTGAAAAGTCTCAATTTGGGGTTGGTATGCCAGCAATGCTAGAACCATTGTTTAGTGCGGATAGCTGGTTTGCTGGTGTTGAAGTAGAAGAAGAGTCCTCTAGATTTTGTTTGGATCCGATTCTAAGAGTATGAGGAGGTGGTTATGAGACTTTGTGTACTAGGAGGAAGTTCTAACTACTGCGGTTCCTTGAGTGTCTTCTGAGTGGGAAAGCCGTTCCTAGATTAGGTGTGTTTCACAGAGTAGAAGGGCACATGCTAATTGAAGTTTTGATGAGATCCGGTTGTACTCGAGAGAGAAGAAATGAAAAAGTAGTTGGGATCTTTTAGTTATCTGGTTACCAATCCCGGTTGTAGGACTGATTGTGAATAGATTTGTTGTTGTAGTACTAAGAGGACTAAGGGGGTTCCTGAGTGACCTGCAGATAAGGATTAGGTTCCAGATCTATTGTGAAGAATAATCTGAGTCCAATTTTTTATTGTGTTAGTTGTTATTTTCTTTAGTGAGTCTTCATTCACTCTAATCATTTGAAGGGTAGGGTATACATTCCCTTCCTTAAGTCCAAAAGCGGACCCCTCTGATATAGAGGTTAAACTATTAAATTGGTTACTTTGGTTATTGGATCCAAAATTGAATTTGGGAGAGGTACATGATAACAACACTATTCTATGTCTGGCTATAGTATGATGATTTGTATGAGTTTGGAGAGAGAAGGGTTTGTTTTTTTATGGGAACACAAATAAAAAATTGTAGTTTCAGGTTTTCAGTTCCTGATTCTTTTGTCTTGGGTTTATTTTTTGCATTGTATTCCGGTAATTTTGAGGAAACTACAAGTAAAATCCTTTGGGAACGATACACAAGTCATCTAGGATGTTTTATACCATTTTAACACCTAAAAGGAGGATTTGTGCTTCCTTGTGCTATGACAGTTAGCATTTACACTGTCACTTTTCATCTTTTGGATGGTCAACAACAATGCCACACAACACCAATTCACATAATATAAGCATGGATGGCAGTCCAACTTGTATTGTCACAAGCATTAGTCTCATCTACTATCAAAGACAAGTAGGTGGCACTGGACACCAAAGTTTCGATTTTTTGCTTTACAAAATCATACGAGTACTTAGCCATTATCCACCCAGAACCATTAGACTGTGTTTAAGAGGCATTTCAAGAACACCAATGAATTGATACAAATCAAACCTAGCTTCAAATTTAATGATTGGCCTTCCACTAGAAAGCAACTGGATCAATGTGGCAAACTGAATGAGTTTCTTCCAAGATTCAACATGGTAAAGCATTGGATTTGCTCAATGACAATAGTTGGTCAGTGAGCTATATACAACACCATATGTTTCTTGTGAATTTCATGGCTACCATGTTTGGAAATAGTATTCTATTTTGGAGCCATCTGGATTGACTTCCCCTCCACACTTGTACATGGCTTGCAATTCACCATGTGCATGAGACCATCCTCTATAAAAATGGCCTCGCTCTACAACAACTTTGTTGCCCACTCGCTCTAGAACTTGCGGTAGAGATTATGATTTTTTTTCAACTATCTTGAAGTGGACGCCCCTCCAACCTTAGCACCTTTGAGCTTCAGCTATTCACTCTTGCACTTCTTCCCAACATGGCAAGGTAGGTCATCATTGGAATCTACTATTTCATCGTTGCTCATATCTTCTTTAGTGTGAAACTAGCGTAATTGGTAGGCTAAAGTTGGCAATCATCCTCCAAATCCACGGATGCTTCATTGTCATTTGAAACAAGGACAATGTTAGAACATGAGAGAAGGATTTTTGTGTCCACTAACTATGCCCCCCGTCAACGTTGTTTCTGTCAATGGAACACTTAAACATCCGACACATCCAACTTTGCACTGTAGCTCACCGCAGTTCTTGAAATTGTAGTTAGGTAGTTTTGCATAGTCTTCAAACTTTGGGCTCTCTTCAGCGTCTCTTCTTCCATTGTATTTTTCATTGTCATAGCCTTCTATTCAACTGCCTTCACCTCTTTTTGTAGCCGTTCAAGTTTCTTCTTTCATCTCTTCACCCACATAATTTTGTGCATGGTTTATGACCCACTTCCAAAGCTAATGTCGACAAGTGTAGTAGGAGGTTAGCCATCGGAAATCACAATTACTGACCGCACAACCAAAAATCCTTTATCAATTTAAGAAGATTGCATATTTTATCATTTGAATTAGTCAATCTCCACCTTCACGCTAAACCTAAACATCATTGAACTTGTATTACCAAAATTCAAAAATAACAAACCCAACTACACTTAGAAATAAACCAAACAAATTCACTCAATTGATGATACTATGAGAATTTGGTAAGGAAACCATCTGCTTGCAAGATTTAATTTAACTATGGAACACTTTTCTTTAATTTGTAACACTGATTGTATTTCAAGCCTTCTACAAACACAAACCACTGCAACTATAATGCAAGGTACAAAAACAAGTACAACATCATCTTGAACAAAGTAGAAATTAATATGGCGTCAAAGCGATAATTGTGCGTTTTAAATGTTTGAGAGGTGGTTGTGAATGCTATTGAGGGAAGTACTTAGTGACTCTCTAGCAATCTATGGCAATGCAAAGTAGGCGACAATGAAAGATTTTAACAACACGAAGGTGGCAACAATGAAAGAAATTAAGACCGAGAAGGTGGTGCCGCACAAACCCTACACATTAGAGACTAGAGCAATGGAGGCTTCAACATGACTAAAACTAGTGTTCTGATACACTTCTAGGTTGGTGATCTAAAACCAAATCCTAAGCCACTTTTGAAGCCACCGAGGCGCTCAACCCTGAAATCGTGACCTACATCATGCAATTTGCCAAGCATATTGTGCAATCTTGTTCTATGGGCGTGGTGTAGGTTTTTTGAATTTGGTACAAAACAATAGCAAATCGCCTAAAACTCCCAGCTTGTGTGGCCTTGTGAGACTCATATAATATTCTATACTATTGATGTGGCCTCCTCATAACACTATAGAAGTTCCACAAATATAGCCCAATTGAAAAGAATTATCTCTTGTATGCATCATTCATTCATAACCTCCTCATCTAATTCTCTCCTTTATACTTGGGTTGCAAAGGATCCAACTATTGTATTTTGAATCTTGGTGAGTCTCATTGTATTTGAGTCTTGGTGAGCCTTGTTGTATTTTGAGTCTTGGTGAGACTCATTGTATTTTGAGTCTATACAAAAAAAATTATTTCAAATGGTCATATTTAAACACAAATTAAATCTAGTTCATTTGGAGTTGTTGCCAATCTTCATTTTGATTTCTTTGCAGATGTATTAGAGTTAATCATGTGTATGCAATGAGGGATTAGGAGCCAGAGTTTGAAAAAAAACATAGGACCAAACCCCTCAAAGCATCCTAATTGTCTAATGGAGTTTGAAAAAAAAACATCAAATTCTTCAACCAAACTCTTTGAAGCACCCATTTAATTCCTTGACCAAACTCTTAGGAACTAGATTTGAAAAAATCACATGACCAAACTCCTTGACTAAAATCCTTGAAGCACTCAAATTGGGTTTAATGGAATTTGATGTTATGCTTATTCTATATCTACAATGCTTCAATTGATTAATAATAGAATCCATAGAAGTTTTATTGCTCAAAAATAGTAGAATTTATATTGTTGTTTATTAAATACACTTATTTTTAAAATCAAAGAAATATAACATGAAAACTTAAGTTTGACTTGAAGGCTATTCTTCTGCAACCCTTAACAGTTTTCAAGAAAAAGTGACTTCTAATTGTAAGCTTAAATGCTTCTACATTTTTTGTATTGACATTACTTTGAAGTTAAATAAAACCTAACCAAATTACCTTTTCCAATAGTTTATATTTTTTGAATCCTTTTTGAAGTCTATTTTTAGCATCAAAAATTCAATTTTCTAAATGAATGATTATGATTTCCTATTCAATATTTTGTGGAAGGGTGTCCATTGCCAATTTTGATTTCCTAGTATTGAGGGCTCTTGAAAATAAGCCTCTAATACACAAGATCTTGAAGGAAAAATCACATTAATATTCATTTAAAGAAATTGTAGAGCAAATTTTGAGAAGCCATAAATTGATTGGGGTTAATTGTGTTATGCCCTTTATCCTAATACTCTTTTAGTGACCAATTTTTTAGATGCAACATGTGAAAAGAGGATTGAAAGACTTCGCATCACTTTCACAATTCCCACACCCTCATGATCAAACATTATAATTTTTCAATCCATAAGTGATATTGTTGTGTTTTCATTTCCCATGTGATCTCTAAGTAACATACATGTGTAGTTTGAAATTGAACAGTTACAATTCAATACAAAATTAATAAAAGTTATCAAAATGTTTAATTTTTGTTCAATAAGGCCTTGGTATTTAGGGGTAAGACCCTACAAGATGTCTACAACTTGGAAGTTAGGACCATTGGGTACTACTCTCGCAGAGGTCCCCAAGTGTTTCAGAATTCTCAGCAGACGTCATTCACAACTTACTTCTAAAGCATCGTAACATACTTGAGCTCCATGGCTACTGGAAAGAGCCTTTCCATTCTAGCGGTAAAAATCCCAAAAGGAAGAGACTACAGTACATACAGCTTGAGAACTGAAATCCACCATTACTTTCTTGAAATCTTCGCTTCGATTTCAGATAAAGAATCGGCAGCTAGAAACTGCAAGAAAATGAGAGCATTTGGATACCCATTCCTACCCAAGTAAAATGTACAAGTTTTGGGGCTTTGGATAAGATTTCTCGGAAAATATCAATGGAAGTCTACTCTTTTCTGTATCTGATAAAGAAATGTTGACGTCTATTTCTGAGGTTCTATCACGTTCATGGAGGTGCAGAAGGTGGAAGAGATTTCTGCACTAATGCAAGTACCTGGCTTGCCAGTGTCTCGGAGTAACGAGAAATGAAGCTTTCCATGTCCACGGAGGAAATCATCGAATCTAAGGATACTCCACTGGCCCTCGGCCATGTTTGACTGGCATCTCTCCCTGCCATCAGAGAATAGCGAGCATTAAAAATGAAAGCCTCAGTGATGAAGAGTTCGATAATCTGTGAGTAGCAAGAGGGTTCGTCAAGTAGCTAGTTTGGCAGTAAGTTACCCAAGCGAATTAAAGACTTATTAGTAATAAGGACAGCAGTACGCTAGGACAGCACGATCAAGAAAAAGGAATTACCCCTAGCAGAAAAGGAGAAGATGAAATTTACCGTAGTCAATTGTTTTGTGGAAACCCATGGTCGCATCGTCAGAAGACTTCGTTGTATCTGAAGGATCTTGAGAAAAAGCACAGGCCGAAACTTTGTCCACAAGCTTATGGATCATTTGAAAACTCTCGGGTACTGATTTTTGATAAGCTTGACCAGAACGTACTACATCCAGTGGCACGCTTGACTTCGGGAAATTTACAGAATCAAGGTTAACCTCAGTAGGGTTCCTTTTGCAGCAGAAAGAATAAATTTCATCAAAAAGCACGGAAGCCTTGCTTGCTGCATCCATCAGCTCCTTCAGAGCTGTTTGGTAGTCCTCCACAGGACGCGGTAATCCTTTTGTTGGGGAACTTCTTGTACTAAGCGTTTCCCAATTTGATGAGTGAAACGGACCCTCCATGTCATTGCCCATTGCAAATACACCTGATCCACAACATGAGCGTACCGAGACTTCAAGACCAGAGTTGAAAACAATTCGAATTGAATGCAAAAAAGAACTGGAGCTAAGAATACCAGAGTAAACAGTAATACATATTTGGGTGTATTCTCTGCATAACCTCACAAAAACAGGGTATGCGAAAAATCATGTTATGAGCTTCTTGTACCTGTTGTCGAAGCGTGAGCATTTTCCTCACGGTCTTCTTTGTTCATCTCAGACTCCCTGGTCCTTCCAACAAACGAGAGAGCGCAGCGATTTAGAATGCCATCTAAACCTGGTAATAATACTGGGTCGCGAGAATTTTGTCCTTCGTCCACAGTCGGTGTAGCTAAAACTTTATGTTTTGCTAATTGAGGAAAGTCGTCAGATGAGGTACCCCTTCCGCAAGTGCCGGCGCTTGATTCATCTCTTGTCATACCGTGTTCTATCTCTTGTTTAGTAGGAGAAATCGACGGATCATTGCAGTCAAAAGAATTTTCTGCTAAAGCTTCCTTTTGCAGCTTGGTGGAATGCTCAGACAATATGTTCACGTTCGCTGGAGTTGAAGATAGTATCGGAGTTCCAGTTTTGCGCTTTGGAGGAAGGCAACCTTTTCTTTCCTGTTTAAGTTGAGGGCTTCTGGAAGGCACAAGATCTGGCAGCTGTGGCGACCCTTCCAAGTGCAAAGCTTTTGCACTTGTCTCCGCAACCCCCCTCGATGAGGTTAATCCACAGATGTCAATGTCTTTCACCATCGCTTGGTTATCACTTCGACTTATCGTTTCGTTTCCCGCAAGAGACAGTCCAGGCAGCTTTGGGTTTGCCTGAGCAAAGAATCGGGCTGAATAGCTTTTTCTGGCGGATTCTCCGACCTGCTGAGGAAATACGTGTTATTACCATTTCAGGAGATGTTCGAGAAGAGAGAAAATTTACAGACAAAGACCAATCTTCCCCTTACTGAATCCTACAAGAAGCTGATTTATGGCACTACGGGAAAATGAACCTGCTAAAATCAAAGACTCCGGAAAACCTTTAGATATTGGTCGATTTCGTTAAGGACATCCGCACATGCGGCCGCACGTTCATTTCTTAACAAATTAAGAATCCTATATTTTTAACTCATTTACTAGTGTCAAAGCGTGCACATTAAGTAAGAGTGCTCCTTATCATTAGGCAATCCCACTCAATATTGATTTAGCAGCTCTGATATTAATGCGATATTAGTATGCGAAGTACTGCTCGGCAAAAATATTCAAGTTATCTCAGGGCGAAGTTTGCAAAATATAAAGGTTCGGTCATGACCTTTGGATCTGATGCCAGCTTGTCAAAATGGGCACTGAAGAGATCCCGACAAGGACCAAACTCGTCGTCCTCAGCAATGTCATCTTCTTCGCTTCCCACTGACAATCGGTCGCCCTCCACGATGGCTACAGGCTCACCTTCCTCATCGAGGGGTCCTCCCTTGACGTCATCTGTGTTCTCGTCCCCATTCTGCTCTTGTTCAATACATAGAAGAGTTTTGGCTTCTCTGTTCTCTGCTTGTGCATATCTTGTCTGGATGCCATTAGGAAGCCGGACAGCTTTGGGACTAATGTCATCAAAATCTGAATCATCTAAAAATACAGTATGAACTGTAGTCCAGTGAGTCTCCTTCCTGCATTCAAAATAAAATAAAATTTGGCCTTATCAGGTGCTTGTTGACATGCTCACCTGCGAGTTCACCAACTCCCCTGCCCAGAATTGTAATAGTGACTTTGCATACATATAAAAGAATAAGGTGGTGTGTGAAAAGCAGGCAAGCACAGAGCCTAACAAAGTAGGGTGGTGGTGTTTCATAATGTGGAAACGTTTTACGGACCTGGGGATCAAACTTGGACTGGAAGTGGAACTACTCTGACTCAGAGAGATTGCACTTTCAGGAGAACTGTCAGAGTCCGCTGCAGCTCCACCCTCAACTGAAAATCGTCTCTTCGCTCCAAAACCACTGGCACGTATTGTTGTAGGCGGCGTCACTTCTTCCATAAACTCAGAGAACAGCTTGTATCCTTCACGACCTAAACGCTGTAGAATTACACGTTCAGTGAGCATATGGCCAGTCACGGACTCACGCTTCTCTCAATTTCCTAGAATCTGGCAAAGACTTGGCAAAAATAAATATAGACGCCACGAGCGTAGCTCCCGTCGTACCTCTGCCCATCGAGAGTGAAATGACTTCTTCACATCTCCGGTTGGATGAGGGTCCTCATTACCTCCGGTAGCGGGGCCTACAACATCAAGTGCAATTTTCGCCCATGGGGGCAACCTCGAAATACTGAACTTGAAAGCTGCAGGAGTCAATTCTCCAACCTATGACCCGAAATGAAGAGCATCAGAAGGCGATACATTAGCTTCGAAATTTATTCCATCTTCAAAACTTCGACGAAACTTGAAAATCAGCAAGTTTGCGAGATACACTAGTGTTGCGAACTAGAGTATCTAATGTGGGCATGCCAAATCAAGCCGAATAGAGTAAGTCATACCACTGCTTCGTCCGTCTCCTTACATAGAGTATCCGTACTGCGTTCCCTTTCAATTGGTTCGGCTGCATGTTCTCCGGGCTCAGTCGGACAGACATTCTCATTAGTATCAACGGAGTCTAAAAGACTGGACCTGCAATCCATAACTTCCCCTTTCAATTGGTCAACGCGTGGTATCTTTGCAGCTCTGGGGACTTCTTTGATGTCCGAGCGAGGCAGCGATTTAAGCGTTTTCAGAGGTGGTCGGGAGTCAGCGATTACGGTGCTTCGTTTACGCATGACCCGTGAAAGAGTTATAGGAAGCCGCCAAACGAATATGCAGCTGTCGCCACTCACCTGTGACATTGAAATTCATTTAGAATTGAGGACCATTGAACAAATCGGACAGATAGAAAGGACTGGTTACGGGGATTCGCAACCTAATCTGCTATTTTTTGTTTCGAGCTCTCGAGATATCAATGGAGAGACGAACAATGAAATTGATACTCAGTTGCGCATGACCGGTTTGCAAACGTTCCAAAAAGTCTGATAGAAAACTTACAGAGACAAGACGCCGACAATCGGGAAGGAAAGTCATTCCAGTTATCACTTCGGCATGGCCTAATGCTTCGGCTAATGGCTCCCCAGTTATGAAGTTGTAGATTCGCAAACATCTGTCTGAATTCGAACACACCACATACGACCCACTTGGATCCATCCGGACCTACATTTCACGATAAATCCATTCCAGGTTAAATATCTCTCTAAACGCACTTAACATCAAGTATTAACCCTTTAAAGCCTACATGGACCATTGCCAAAAGAAGATAACACTCAGTAGGTCAGATAATCAACAAAAATATGATGTTTCCATTCAAATTTTTACTGTGATTTCTCTACCTCACTATACAGTTCCTGTAAATTATTTGTAATTTTTTCATTTATTTGTGATTTTTAATGATTTATCATGTATTGAGCTCTTAAAATTGGATCACAAATATGAAAATATATATATATAAATGTATGAAAAATTTTAGTAGAAATAAAACAGAGCTGTTTTTATATGGTAAAGTCTTCAAGATCACCTCAACTTTATTTCCGAGTGTTTAGCATATACAAACGTCACATCATCTTCATGACTAGTTGATGCATTTTATTGTGTTGTGATCACACCAAGCATTCATTTCAAGTGCCGAGATTAGGGCGTTGAAAGCACGACCCTGAGCCCCGTAAGCATCCTGACTAGCCCAAAACTAATCGAGATCATCCTTGAACACCACAGTGCCATAAGTAAAAAATCAACCCTCTTCGGATCTCTTAGGCATTAAAGTGTTAAAATGATAAACGTAAGAGGTGGTTTGTTTTACTGCTGCTCGTCAGCCCAAAGTAGTTACTCGTGAGATTTGCTACTAATGAGTTGTAGTTTACCTTGATAGGTTCTCCAATGTCACCCTCAGGTTTGAAACATCGCACTGGCTTACCCGATGCTAAGCTCAGGATGTTAAGTTTCTTTTCCTGCATCCGTAGCCGACAAAAATATGAGATCTGGCCTACGGTGAAAGGATTACATAGTAAAACAAGACATCAAGTTTACAAGCTACATACAAGAGCATTCTTGATAGCATTCTTGATTTACTATAACCTATGATAAAACCAAATTACTTGTTACAGATGAACTTGTAGTGGACAAGCAACATCGCTTCGACGAACAAATAGCAAAGATTACCTGACCAACAGTGACAACGAGTTTGTCAGAAGCATCAATATCCATGTCATAGAGAGTGCCTCGCATAGCTATTTCTTGATGATAACGCGAGGCCTTGCATCCGGACGAAGTCATTTCAACATTACGAAACACAACTGACCTGGAAAAATAGTCTTCCAAATAATGAGCATGAATATGCAAGAAATCGCAACTGTCCAAATAACTTATATTCTGAAGCACGCAGTCGACAGTCGACAATACTTGGAGCGTTTGAGTAGATAAAAATTTCCGGGCAGAGAGTTTTAATATACATTACATCGAATCATCGAATCACAGACTAGTTTATGTGTCACAGAAATCGGTTCCTAGAGACAAACTTAGAGATTATTAACGAGATCAACAAAGGCATCATATTTTCAAACCAATTACGCAGTAAAATTGTACCAAAAGTATGGACAAAAGCAATTGTTGTTAACTTACTTGTCGGCACTGCAGCTGAGAAGTTTTGACCCATTGCAAGCGAACCTGACTGTTGTGATCGACGCAGTGTGATCATCCAACGTTTCAACCACATCATAACCTCTACAAATGCACACGAGAGGAAACGCATCAGGTAAAAGCTCCTAATAGTACACAAATATATCAATAAATGCAAGATAAATCCAGAGACACCATCAAGTAGCAGCGATTTATAGATAATTACAACTGCTGTACGCTCATCCTATCCCTCATCTTCGTCCAATAATTACAAATCACTTTGAAATCTAAGAATACTTCACTATGTCGTTATTTCAGCAAGTCCGGATAAAATTAAGTCACCTGTTGACGTCATAGATATGAATCAGCCGGTCACGGCCTGCGGAAGCCAGTAGAGAACTGGTGAAGGGATCTGAGCCGCAAGAACGATTCTCACCAACTACTGTGGTATAGTCCAAAGATAGAATTTCTGCATCATGAGCTTCCTGCAAAGAGCATCAAAATGGGAACTCGTTTAGATGCTAAGGGCTTCTGATCAGGACATGAGCGTTTCGCTGAATGGCATTGAACACTAAACAAGCACATCTCACATATATTGAGAGTTTACGACCAGAGTAAACAGAAGAGATGATTCGCAATACAAATTTCATCATCCTTTCTCATATACCATAATTGTTCTGTTGACAGATTTTAAAGTTGTGCAATCTATCTCAAATTCTAGACAACAATGTTAGATTCGTTTCACAAAGATTTTCACAGACTATTGACGATAGCGGTTTGTACCTGGAAACTGTGTAGAAGTAGACTATTCAGGTCAAAAATACGAAGGTTTCCACTGCTGTCACCAGCTGCGAGGTGATTGCCATCAGGACTGACAGAAATGGACCGAAATCCAACAGTTGCATCAACTGGCTCTTCAACTGCATCTGTGGAGGATATCTTTCCTTTCTGCTCTCCTAAGGAATCTGTATTCAGATGAAATTGGTATTGTTTATGTGCCATTATGTGCAAATCATGGTTATTATTACAAATTTTTAAGAACTGGTACAAAAGAACGTCAACTTCATCAGTAGTCAGACAAGTCATCAACATAAGAGAACTAAAGAGCAAGGATGGACAGGATTAAAAAAATATCGCAAGTACTATCTCCCTACAGTGGTGGGGTCAAACCTATGTAGAGTACCCCCAAAATGTCTTTGCTGTACACATTGTGTGCATGTACGTTTTCCATTGACGTGTGAACCGGTGAAGCTTTAGAAGTATCGTCTTGACCGAGATCAAGGTGCCACAATCGAATGCTTCCATCAGCTGAAGATGTTGCGAAGGCTTCCCCTCCGAACATGCTATGAACATTTGTTGAGTGAAACGAGTCAGGTAAGCTCACTACATCCCAAATGCAGGAACTGTGAGAAAGAAATGTACGGTATCTTCCGATCTGTGACAGGGCATCAGGACATAATCTAATCAATTTGCAACCCTCATCCATTTACAATCCATATAATGCATCAATAGATTGCAGAGGACTAATACTCAAATGAGCAGAAGCGGTATGATTGGTTAAGAGGAGACCTTCTCATAGCTACGGACATCCCACACGTACAAGCTATGATCATTATAAATGACAGCTGCAAGCCAAAAACGTTCCCTGTTGGGTTAGAACCTGACACATACAACTAGAAATTTTTTTTTTTTTTATTTTGTTCATGACGACAATCAAACATTACTGTACTCATTTTGTGCATGTCATAATCGTTGTCGAAAATGTTGAAAGGTAATGAATGTGAAATGTCTTTTTCTGAGAAATGAATTCTTACCAATCTTTTGACCTTGTTGGAGAAAAGTGCAGGCAATAGCATCTGGAAACTTCATTCCAGCTGTTACACGATGACCCAAGGCCAAGTAGGCACCAACATTGGCATCTGTAAGGCCATGATATCCGTAGGGAGCAGGTCGAGGAAGAGTGGCAGAGTATTCAAGACTACCTTCCAAGAAAATTCGTACTATCCCGTCGCTACATGCGCAAGCTACATAGCCCTCTGTAGTGGCCAACGCATATGCTTTTCGCACCTGCTCACCCCCAAGTTCAGTTGTCATTTAAAGAGATCATGCTGCATTGTGGAATTGATTTCATGCGTTAATAAATAGTATGCTATCAACACATTCCGCAGGCTCCATGCTAATCAAATCATGAGAATCACGTCACCTACCAATGCCTAGCGGTATTTAAGCTCATAGTGTGTACAAGAATACTCTAATCCAGACGGTACAATCCAGACACTCACGGAAGCAACACGACCAGATCTACCTGTAAATCAACCCATTTTTCGATGGCCAATCCACGATGGAGAAGACAAAGAACACCTGCAGAAGTGAAACATGCGATCTTTAGTGCCAGGCACGCACTCTTCGAACCCTCTAATCAGCCTACAGATTCTTTCCACACAAGCAAATAAAAATAGTTAAGACAACTCCTAATTCTTCGAAGGTCACCAATAACGAGAACCTATACAACTAGGGCAGCGCGCCACCACAAGAGCTGGAGAGAAAATACTAAACAATTCAGAGGAATGTTCATCACCAGAAGATGCCAAAGCATAAATGGGCTGATACGTCGGAGCTCCAGCAGTCAGCTCTCTTGAGGCGGCTGAGGATGACACAGAGACGAACGTACTCTCCTTCTGACTGCCCAATTTAATAGGTCTTCCATCCATGCCCGGATTGGTGGTCATCCCAGAAGACCTTGCCCGAGGACCTCCAATCGTCCATTGCTTGAGATGTTTTACACCTCCAGACACAAAAAAACTACTATCTGTGGCGAAATGCAAAGTGTACGCTTCCAAAACACCACCCGCTGCTCGAGTTTTCATGAGCAAAGCTCCACTTTTCCAATCCCAAAGACACATGTATCCATCATGAGGCAGACCAAGTGAGACCAAGTGTTTTCCTACATAGCGCAATTCAATGATATATGAGCGTCAAGAGTCAGGGTTTCAGACTTTGAAAAGAGGTAAATATTATGAGCATGGTCTCAGCACTGGATTGTCCACCAAAGGATGGTTGTTAACCGGAATTCTCCACCTTTAGAAAAGTCACTCGAAGGATAGCTGCTAAGAGTTGAGGAGGAGGAGGATTCCTCCATTTTTCTCCCTTTCAATGGAAAATCAACTTAGAGACTAATATTGCAGTGTAATTCGAGCAAGACAGAGATGCGTACGTTGAAGCAAAACTCGCTGCATCGAATACAACAGAATCGCAACACACTTCCCATCTGCGGACTTCCTAAAACTTAAACATACAGTTTCAATGTTTGGAATGTTTGGAAACGACATGAATTGGGAATAAACAAGCGCTAGCAAGCAGTTTATCTGAGGCCATTCCAACCAGGTGAACTTTAAAGCATTTATTGATAACAATTTGACTCACCGTTTGGGGAAAATTGAACACATGATACTCCGTACTTGTGTGTCGTCATTTCGGCTATGCACGTGTGAGTGGCAACCTCCCAAACTACTACTGCTGGTTGGTGCCCTGACTGCAGATAGATAAGCAAACATGGAAGCAGGACACTAGGTCGTCATTATGTAGACTCCAGACCGAAGGGTTTAATTGAGCATGCCTACCAGTTTCCAAGATCTGCGAAGTACCAGAACAGTTTGACATGAACGCAAGATGCTTTTGAATATATCACTTGAGAACTTTAAGGAAAGTACCTCTCCAGCAGCTATGAACTTTCCACCCTGACTTGAGAATGCGACGCATGAAAAAGGTTTGGGGCTTCCACGCGCCATGAGAAAATGCGTCTGACAGTCTGTCCGGACATTGTATATAACTACTACACAACCGGCAAGGTATGCTAATTCTTCGTTGGTACCGTTGCATGTTAATCCACTTGGAGTTGACGTCGTCAGGCCGATAATTCTTTCTAGTTCAAGCTGCGGAGATTTCATTACACGTATCAATCATTTTGAATCACCAAGTCTAGTCGGCTCTGAGTAGATATTAAACCCTGCCAAATCTTTTAGTAGCCGAAATAAAAAAACATAGAGCTATAAATTTGTCAACTCCATAGGAATGAGAATCTACTGTTCGACAAGCATGGAACATGCATATTTATGTTTGCACAAATACCGCAGAATGGTTTCTAGGTAGTTAGATTGCAAACCTTGCCGCAACCCTCTGGCTTTCGAGGTTTCCGCCTGACGAGCCTCATATTGCTCGGATTGTGGAGACGCAGCTAGTTTATTCAAAACGTGCTGACGCTGTTGTAATTCGAGTCATCCTGCAATTGGAGGCATTAATTTCAACCTTGTGATTTTTATACAATTAACTTCTATAATTTTTAATAGGTCTCACTGAACAGGAAGTCACGGGCTAATGGAGGAGTTTTGAGCAGAGAATTTTAGGCTGTGGCTTATGAGGTATGAAACAAATGCTGCTTACATGTAGATTGACAAGTCCTATAGGAAGCACCAGAGAAAGGCGCTGAGACGTGCTACTTTCTCAGTATCCCGACGAGAAATCCTTGGGAACAAATAACTAATTCAAGTGAGGATGAATTTGGGGAGACGCTACAACACAAGCTGTAAAATTGAGGAGACGCTACAACACAACCTGTAAAATTGAGGAGACGCTACAACGTAATTTCTAACTCACATTCACAATCTCAAACTTCCCTCTGAACAAAAGCTTCACGCCAATAAACTCTAAGCGTGTATTAAACCTACCTAACAAAATTCAGAGACACAAGTTTGTCGACTTAGAGACATGAAAGCGACAGGACGAAACTAAATATTCAAGAACGTGAGCACTCTTCACTAACACCCTACCGCGCAAATCGCTAACTCCACCACGACAAAATTAGAAAGCTGTTGAATAAGTACTGGCTTCTAAAATCTGACGGACTCTCCAACTCACAAAAACAGAAACCAGTCGATCGCTCTCCACCATGTGTATATCCAAAGACACGCCACTAATCGGCGCATTACCTCCTCAGAACACAACAAATTCCTCCAACTGCGCCGAAAACTCACACTCACTACCAACTGAGCGCGAGACTACTATACTACTTTTTAGAAAAAGGAAGACAGAGAGCTCAAAGTAAAGCGATCGCTGCCGCGAAGTGCAAGAAGAACCTGCGAGATGGAAATTGGAGCAGTGGCGACGTCCACACACGCAGCAACAACCCGACAAGCGGGTGTCCGGAGAGTTTGAAAGTGAACAGGAGAATTCAAATTGCCCGAATGGGCCAGACGGCGGGGCGGGTAGGCGGGCATGGAGGGAAACACGGGGGCAAGGGGTACTTTCCACCCAAAACGGTCCTGTTCTCGTGATGGTTATTGTTTTATGCATTTGAACGCAAATGACACTGATACTTCATTTTGCAACTGAAGTCTGAAACGGCCAGACTGAGAACTGAATGAGTTGCAGACTGTAGGCTCATTTACACAGACTTTTTCAATACTGAAGTGGCACCGTACCCATCACCATTGCCATTACAGGTTGCAACTCATAACCTTATTTCCTTTCAACTTGCTTCCTACACCCTTGGATCACAAAGATCAACCACTTATTGAGAAATGTACAACCAGTTATATACGATAACCTACTTGCCGCTACCGCGGCTCATCGTTTAGCCAATACATAATTTACTCATGAGCAATTCAAGAGCCTTTGGCCATTGTCCCTTGCCATTTGCTTTTCATTTCCTCATATTCATAAGTCAAGCTATTCTAAGGTAGTCTACTCTAAAAGTGCCCATGCTCTAAATGCAACTCCCGTATTTAAGAATGATTGACATGTTGCTTGAGAATATCTATTATTGTCGATGATGAGCTAAGTAAATTTAAATGGTCATTTTAAGAGCAATCTGACCTTGTAGAAGAATTTATGGACTCCATTTTGCTAAGCATGGCCATGTGGCAAGGTAATATCCCATGTAATGAAATATTTTTTTATTAAGCATTTCTATAGACCTCTAGAAGGCATGTTTCTAGGCTCACTAATGTAGCCTTGTTTGTGACTTGACCAAATTCTTTATTGTGACATTGGCCTCTTTTAGATGGCTATAAAACATGAGTACTAAAGTAGGTTGATATTGTCCCAAAGTAACTCGTTTTTGAATTTGTGTAAATAGCTTTGAAATTTGGACTTGTGTTTTACATTGTGTGATTTCAAAATTTTAATTCTAAAATAGACATGGAGGAGATCTTGGTCTTTTGTTTCATTTTGGGAAGGCAATGGAGAAAGTGCACATACTTTCAACTATAGTGGACTAATATCTTTCAAAGATTTCTATAGCAATTTGAAATTTCATCCATTGCAATACGGATATCTATTGTCAAATATTCCCTCAAAAAAATTATCTTGCTTTGAGCAATATGTTGCTCTATAAAATCCGTAGAATGAGTGGTCGAGTTTCTAGTATTGTCATTTGTGAGTTGGAGAGTTCTGTCAACCTAAAAAATTGCCTTGACTAGGCTTTGCCGGAAAAAAATGTAAAGATTTGTCACTTATTCTGTAGTTGGTTAATTTTGTATTTCTTGACTTCCCCTATCTAATGCAAGGTCTTTAATTTAAAATATACATTCAAAATTCTTATCATTGGTCATAGATAGTAGGTTCCATCATCTTCTTTAAAGAGTGAAAAAGGGGGATATGGAAGGTATTAGATTCCCTAGACATCTGAAACTCCTCAAAGATTTGTTTTAACTCAAGATGATTTGCACTCGCAAATTTCTTACCCATCTAATTGCACCTTCTGTATTTCAAAATGGAATTCTTTACTTTTTTATTTGTATAAAAATATTTAGGTGGAAAAACTAATTGCTTCAATCTATATGTATTGATATAAAAGCGGAAACAAAATATTCAGGAATCAATCTATAAAGGAAATAGCAAAAATTGCTAAATTGAGATTTTTGCACAAATTTGAGACTTTCAAGATTGAGGATGATAATCTTTATTGACCCAAGGCTTATTTTTCATCAATAAACACTAAAAATTGTCATTTTTAGTGCAAAGAGCAAAAATATTTAAAATGATATTTTTGCATATTTAGCTATAGGATCTTACAATAGACTAGTAGAAGAATGTGTGAAGGAAAATCTTACACTTTGGCTACATAGATTGCAAGATACATTTGTTCAAAGTGAAAAATCATGTTTATTGGCACCATGGCAAACTAGTTTATAAGGCTTTGAATCTTCTTAGTTTAAAAATTTTGCACAATAGATTTTGAATTAAATAAAATTTCAAAAAATTGAGTTGAGAATATAGGAAAAATTAAAGTTAAAAAAATAATGTGATTTTTATTCTTTGAAAATTTTATTAAATAGAAAGAATACTTTATAGAGGAAAAAAACAAATTGTTAATAACTCTAAGATGGAATCAAAACACGCTAATTCCAAAGGCAAGATTGCTCTAACAATCAAAGTTAACCTTGTAGAAACTTTTGTTTTTAAAAATGAAAAAATTGAGCTCAAAAATAAATCCTATACATTATTTTTTTCAAAGAAATAATCTAATTGCCTACAAAACAAGATGCTCCACAACTTTCACATCACAAATCCAAATAGAATGAATAAAAACTTTTTCTATAAACAAAAACATAATCTAGAGAAATAAATTTTTAGAATTTTTATTTCAATATTATGTGAATTTTTTTAGTTGCCTGCCAAATTCAATTTGAGGACTAATTTCAATTTGTGTGGTATTACTTTTACTCCCGGGCACCAATTGAATGAAGATTATATTCCTAGAAAGCTAATATTTTCTTCTATCTTATCAGAAAATTTCAAAAAGATTTATCAAAAATTGAGCTGATAGGAACTTGTCCAAAATCTATATTGTCCCTCGAGGGGACAAATGGACCTAGGGGTTAAATACCTAATATAGCTTGTATATTTATATAAATATGTACATTATAATAGCTTATGTAGTTATATGTGAATTGCATGTATTATGAATATATATACATATTATATTTAGATCAAAGAGGCATATTGTGATGTAAGTTGAAACTTTGAAATCTCAAATTAATAAATAGTATTCAACTGAAAAAAAAAAAAAATTGTCGATGTCTTTAAATCTTATTCTTGGTTTTGTTTTGTTTTCTCTTATTAAGTTTAAATGAGTGCTTTGAAAATAAACAAATCCTTTTTCATAAATAAAAATGACAAAATAAATTATTCATTGACTAAAAGTTTTACAAATTTTCAAGAGACAACATATATAGTTATTTATTCTATTATTATCATTCTCATATACAAATGGCAATTTGAAAATGAAAACTTTTCATTTGTGCTAAGAGCATTCATAAAAAACAGACTAAAAAAAGTCAAAAGATGATTGATCTCTATTTTTTTTAAATTAAAATTTGTATGGAAGGCCACCCACATTTAAGGCTAATTCTAGATTAGGGAGTCTATTGAAAATCATGTTATTAGTTTACTCTCCAATAAGCATTTGAATATAATTTCAATTATTAAATTTTCTTGATTTTATTTACATTTGTTAATAATTGAAAGCCAACATGATTTTATGACATATATTTGCATGTATTATTGGATACCATATAAATTAATAACTAAAAATATATATAATTCAAGCATGAGAGTCTAGGTTTGATTATAGGTACACTTATAATTAACACTTTAATTAAATTTAATTAAAATTTGGGATTGCAATTAGGTGTCTTTTTCTTACCTTGAGTACTTGATAAGTTTAAAGTAGGAGATCCACAAAGCACTGAAGCTCTAATATCATCCACCTCCTCAAATGTACACTATTTGTACATGTTTTTTTTTAATTGTACCATCAACGTACTAAATAATATACATTTCAGAAGGTGGACACTTTTAGTGACCAACAATATATTTCAACCTCAAAAAATTCATGAATAATTATACATAGCTCTAGCAAATATGAATGACTTGGGATAGATGCCAATTTCATTTGTCTTTCAACATATATTTACTATAAAAAAAATACTTCAAGAAGTTTCACCTTCCAAAATTCAGTTTAAGCTCTTGAATGGACAATTAGTTTATAGACCTCTTTCTTTAGTTGGCATTTCCTATTGAACGAGTGAAGTATCAATTATGGTAGAACCACCCATTCTTGACCATGGATCCAAGACTTAAAAGATGTACCTAAGTTCAACTTAAAGGATGTAGCTATTTCCAAACAAAGCTTAGAATGCTTTTTTCTCCTCTTTTGCAAGGTTGGAACTAATAAGGTCATGACACATGTCCCGAAGTAGTGAGCGGGAAAATAGTTTTTGAATGATCAAAATTAGAAGAGTCTATACCTTGGAAATGAATCAAGACCAACCTTTGGCTTCCAAAAACTCAGTCATTTCAATTCAAGGCATAAAATTACCAAAATATTTGCAATCCCCGTAATTTCTATCCTCCTATAGTACTGTACAGTACATGGCAAAAAATTTACATTCTCTTACACTGCTCCAGAACATGTGCAGAATCGCTTAAGTGGTCGACTATGGGTGGTTCTACCATAAGCTATTTATTTCTGCTCATTGTTTGTAGAAGTCTGAGTGTCTGACTAAGTTAAAACAATCAGATACGTTAAATTTACACGCACAAAGCCACAAAGGCCAAAGGCCTAGTACGGTACCCGAATCAATGTGCTAATAGTGATTTTCAAATTAGCTTTAATGAAGAAGCATCCAAGCCCAGAACTGCGTGTATCATATGACTCCGGTATTAAGTTCTGTGATTTGTGTCTCATCAGGAATTTATTGTACCTTGTGATGGAATCAAGTCTGACTGACTGACTTCAATTGGACTCACTCAGTAATGACTAAGGCAGAACCAGCCCTTTTTCAAGCTTTTTGAGAAAGTGCCAGGGTGGCGATCACTTAAAATTTGGTGAAGCATTGTATTTCTACATTCATCCATCTTTTGGACCAAAAAATACTTTTCAATCATATTTATGCACTTTTTCACCCAAATTTGGTGACTTCATCCACATTTTTAATAGAAATGGGAAAAATTTGGCAAAAAAAGATTACTTTTATCTGGCAAAAAATAGAATTTTATTTTGAAATGGTGCTATCTAGCCCTATGGTGCCAAATAAAAAAAGGACTGGACAGAACCACCCTTAACTGAACCAATAAGCAACTGTGAACATGATGTGGACACTAAGCTTACAACAAGGCAAAGGAAATATTTCCACAAGTGTAGAGATAGAAATGAGGGGGATTGCCAAAATTTGGTAATTTTATTGCTTGAAGTGAAATTATTATAAATTTTGGAAGGCAAAAGCTGGTCTAGAGGCATATCCAATGTGTAGACTATTTTAACACTGCTCATTTAAGAGACTACTTCTTGTTCACTTTGGCACTCCATACCAAATAGATATGTCATGAAAAGAATGGAGGAATTGATGGGCAGAAATCAAGAACTCATGTTTGGAAATTAGTTCCAATCTTTCTCAAATTTCAGACTTCCTATTGATTGCCAATGAGGTGCTAGTTGGTATGGGTGGCTCTACTTTATTGATGGGGTTGATCTTATTAAAGAAGGAATTGTATCTTACTTGACCTAAGCTTAAGGTAGAGCCACCCATTACCAACCTGCACCTTGTTGGCAGTCAGTGGGATGGCTAAAATGCAACAAAGATTGGGACTAATTTCCGAACACAAGTTCTTGATTTTTGACTGTCAATTCTTCTATTCATTTCATGACACCTTAGCTTGGTATGGAGTGCCAAAGTGAACAAGAAGTGGTCTCTTAAATGAGCGGTTTTGGAATAGTCTACACATTGGACATCCAATGCACTGTTTGCCTTCCAAAATTCACTGTAAATTCACTTGAACTAATAAAATTACAAAACTTTTGGCAATCTTCTTCATTTCTATCTCTGCACCTGTGGAAATATTTCCTTTGCCTTATCGCCTTATATTCCACATCATGTCCACAATTGCTTATTCAATTGGTTATGGGTGGTCACACCTTTATTTAAATGATTCATTCAACTCCCGACCCATTCCATCATTTCTATGTAAACTAGGAACCACAAGAAAGATGCTAAATCCATCCCAAGAAGTGGGACCAATGAGGTGAAAACGCAAGTTTTGGGGTATGAAAGTAAAATTTTGCTCCCTATTTTGTTCCATGTCTAGGGTATGTTCTAGACCTCTTCTAACTATTTTTGGACCTATAATTGCAAATATGAATTCAAAATTTGCCAAAAAAAATTGTGTGAAATTTTTTTTAATCCATATTTTTTTTTTCGGGGATAAAATTCTTTCATTTTCACCCTACTAGTCCCACTTTATGGGACAGGGGTATTGTCATGCAAACCACAAGGGAAGGAAAGTAACTTACAGTAGTAAGTTACTTGACCCAAAGTCAGCTTAGTATTATTGGATCTATAATACCACATCCAGTTTTCAAGGCAGATTTGTCACCATTCCATTGGATAGTTAGAAAATTATTATAACTCATAATGCATGCCCTTTTCTACATCCTTAGGTTTGCAAAAAATATAGATATATATGTCTATGATGAACTATTAGACTTCACACCATGTCCCATAATGCTCTTGAGCCTCTCAACTCTCAAACATTATCTAGTCCGTTGAATCAAATCTAATTGATAAATAAATCAAAAGTTACGACATCAATAAGATAAGGTAACTACACCTAATTTCAAGTTCTTTCTAAAACTAACCACTATATATTCTTGCCTAAAATGTACTTCCAAACACCTATTTCCAATACTTTGGAAATTTATAGTTTATTTAAACAATGTCTACAAAATCTAATATCCCATTTTGACTATTAATAAGATCCCACAAAAAAAAATTCAATATAATAATGGAAACCACGTTGAATTGCTTATTTTTGCGATTTAAGGTGTAGTTTCCCTAAGAAACACCCAAAACTGACATTTTTTTTTTCTACTAGGTACTTGGTCTTAATGATGATTAAGCTAGACGGCTATTACCATGCAAGCTAGCAATCTGAATGTCTTGGGTTCAACTCCAAACCAACAAATATTTTTCAGTGGTGTGTACTTGTTTCACGAATTAGACTTAAGTGGAATTACAATTTTTGATTAAAATTGTAATTTCTTTGAAATTTTTGAAGTGATTTGCCCTAAATTTACAAAATCATTTATGGAGTAGAGTTGTGAGCATCCTAGAAACCACTTGTGCCTACTCTCCATTGTATCCAATGGTACTTAACCCCTAATCGCTCAAGCGACCATTTTTTGATTGCTACTCGACTTCAGGTAGCATTTTGGAGCAAATTTTTTATTTAAAAAAAAAAAAAATATATATATATATATATATATATATATATATATTTTTTTTTTCTAAAAGATTGGGTCATCTTACCATTTATTTTTTTCAAAACTAAGATTGCTATGGTCAAACAAAATTATAAGAGAAAGCACAAAGTGTTGAAAATTGAATGTTGAAAATTTTACTATTTAGGAAAAGTGTTGGTGTTCTCATTACTAAACTTATGCATTTTTTCACAAATCAATAAAAATCACAACTTTAACCAGTAAAGAAATTCAAATGCTAAAGATAGAAACTATATTTTTGGAATTTTTTTGAAGTTATATCTTCAAAATTCATTTGAAGAGAATCTAATTTATTTTTTTAATTTTGACCATACAGATACTTTCTACTTTTCATGCTTCACATTTGATGCAAACCTCAAAAAAGTTATAGAACTTATTTTTACAACACATTTGTGTTTTGTCTAAACCCCTTAGGCTTTTAGGGGTTAAGTGTTCATTATTAAATGATTGGTCAACATATTATTCCTTGTTGGTATTAATGCAATGATATTGTCTAAAAATTAATGTATTTAGATGATTTTTTGAATGGAATTGGGGTCAAAAGTAGGATGATGGAATTAGACAACAAACAAAAATGGGTTGGTCTACTTTATATTGTAGTAAGAATATTAGCGTTCTTGGAAGAAATCTAATTTGGGTCATTTCATAATTTTTGGATATATTCACAATATTTTGTGAATTTTCAAAGTTAAAAGCGTAGGATACCTACTCATGCTACTATATTCTCTTTAAAAGGACACCCTTGAAGCAGGAAATGCTCCAATTCTCAATTGGTTGCCTTAAGGAACTCTTCAATTTCTATTATTTGCTCTTGAAACCTAGTGGCAATTTTGGAGCTTCTGTCACCCAACATTCCATCAAAAAATAACTAGCAAGACTTGAAACAATAGAGTTTTTAGGTTCAATTGCCTTAGTAGATAACCCTTACTTACCTAAACAACCATTTGCATATTTTGTAACAACACCTAAAAGTTAGAATTAGGGTTTGAAGTAGGAAAAAGATTTTGTTGATCTTGTCGGTAGTCAAAAGGAAATTTTAGATTTTCTTAGAATGCCTTTTGATGACATTACTTGAATAAACTAAGAATTTTTAGACTCATACAAATAAATGTTTCCAAAGTAGACCCAAGACTCATAAGAATTAGCAATAAACATTATTGGCAAGAATTTGTAGGAGTCCATTTCAAAAACAAGTTTCAATTTGTATTTATAAACGAATTCATTGAGGAATTCAAAGAAAATATACTAATTTTTTTTATCAAAATTATTTTTTCATTTGTGATTTTTTATAATCAAATTTGTCTTTCACCATATCTTTTCATGAAAAAACCACTCAGGCCTTAAAATATTGATTTCTCAAAAGTATTGAACTAGATTCACAAGATGATAATAATTTTTTTTATCATCTTAGCAACAACAAATACCAAAAGATTAGTCATGATTTGACACAATGTCATTTGACATCATCACTAGAAGGAAGCATTTTGTATACATTATGTATTCCAATCTCTTCAATTTTACTTTTTCTAAGATGATGTAAACTCAAAGGGCACTCCTACACCAATTTATGCAACATTGAGAACTTTCAATTCAAAAAATGTTTAAATGATTGACTATTAGTTGGTTTTCATTATTCACTTAAAAAAAATGGAATAGATTTAAAAAATAAAAAAAAATTACATTTGACTTATATTTCTCATATTTTAACAAAACAATATTATCACTAGAGATAGTCTAGAAGTAACAAAATGCCATTTTTTATATTTGAATCTACTTTTGATTCTTATTAAAGAGTGCATTTGAGTTCTTATTCAACAAATGATTCTTTTAGTATGACAAAAACTTAAGACATGAATATATACAATCAAATCACAATCACTCAACATTTGCTTCCTAAATGAAGATTTAGATCCCCCTTCGCAATTCCAAGACATTAAGAAGGGATTAAAGTTTATTTGCACCACTTGATGGTAATAGGAGACATTGAAGCTTGCATTGAACAAGAAATTACCACCTCACCCTACTACACCAGATCTAGATTGTTTAAACCTCTTCCACAAGCAACCATTGAAGCTTGGTACCATTGATTCATGATTGGAGATATATTTATTGTCCATGATGTTCCAAGCATCGATTGTGTTAATTGTTGTGTGAATTTTAAACACCAAGGTTAATTGTTGTGTGAATTCCATAGCCAAAAACATTACTACAACATTACTACAACAACACCAATTTGCATTCAATCACCACGTTTAAAATTCACACAATTAACTCAATCATAACATATCTAATTTGGAATCAACATAATACACTTAATGATTTTCAATTTAGACCACAGTTTATACTTCTATGTTCCAACAGCTAGCACAAATCACACACATTGATATAACAATGATCACCAATTTGGTATATAATTTTTTATTGCATTAATTGTATTGATGATTAAATCACTGGTTACAAATATAAGAGTTTATCACAACAATTCCCCATTCTCACCACACTTCTCACAGTTATCATTTAGAAAACCCCACTAACTTCAATCGATCTCTACATCACCATGTCACTCAATCATTCACCAAATTGTAACCAAAAACTTCATAACAAACTTCTTCTATCACTCACATAAACCATCATTCTTGCTCACCCTCATCTCACAGATTCTTTCCAATTAGGATATACAATCCTCAACATCCAATCAACTTCTAACACATACAAACTTCTTCATCACATCTCACTCAAAAACACACAAAAACAAAAGAATACGCAACACTTCACGCTAGGACTCGCACTAGACAATGCTCAACAGTGGGTACCTCCCCAGTTGGACTCCTCCTCCTAATAGGAAGCAAACCAATTGTTATCCCTAACCAACTTGGCTTGCAAACCGCTAAAGAAAATTACCAACTTGGAACCACTAAGCTACCACCCCACAAAACTCCAACTATGACAATATTCCTCCACCTTCCTACTTAGCACATCACCACCTAAGCATCTCCTACCCCCACATCCGACTAGGAATTGAACACAAAATTGACCTTCCAACTGGCTAATCATCATCCAAAACAACCTATGTGGAACTAAAACTAAATTTATAAAACTTTCAAATTAGAATTCAAACTATAGTGAATAGGAATTTTAAAGGGACCAATAATAATTAATCCCTAAAGGACCAAGGCTTTTTCTCCATCAAAACACACTCATAAACGCCACTTCTATTGCAAAAAGCAAAAATAATTAAAAATTGTTTTTCTTTGCATATCAAACCATAGGATTGTATATAAGACTAGTATAAGAATGTATGTAAGAAATTTCAGAAACTTTGACCACATAGATTGCAAGATACTTGCATCTAAAGTGAAGAAAACAAGTTTTTTTGCACCTTGCTTGACTAGATTTTTTGACTTTGAATCTTCTTAACTTAAATTTTTGTACTATCAATTTTGATTTTCTAATTTTTTATATTGAATACTTTAGTTGAGAATCTAGAAAAAAAAATTCAAGAAAAAATCACTTAATTTTTACTCATTAAAAATTGTTAAGTGAAAGTAGGTTCAAGATTGAAGGAAAAACTAAATCGTTAATAGCTCTAAGATGGAATTGAAACACAATAATTCCAACTATGAGATTGTTCTAACAAGCAAATAGAACCCTGTCTAATAACTTTTTTTGGAAAACTATAAAAATTGCATTAAAAAATGAATCCTATAAGTTATTTTTTCAAGAAGATGCTTAGATTGCCTAAAAACTAAGATTGTCCATAACTTTCTCATCACTAGTTGTAATCTAGATTTTGTCATCTCGCAAAAACCCAGGAAAATAGTATAGAAGTCCTAAAATCTAGGGAATGGTCAAATAGTCTAACGTATAGTGGCTAAAGTCACTTGTTTTCTAGAATAATAAGGAATTTAATGTTATATGTTATCTAATTTCTTATTTCTAAATAGACAACTTATTTACACTTTTATACCCAAAGAAATAATTTTGTTGGCCAGTCCATTAAATAATGCTATTGGACGCATGAAATGCCGTCTCAGTCCTGCCTAATGTTCTAAAGGTTTTCATGGACAATTTGTCAGGTTTTTCAACAATTTGGCATGCATGATCTAGACTTTTAAATGCAACATTTCACATATATATAATATATAGATTCATTAATTACCGTGAAATTCTTTTACCGAACAATTTGTTCAGTCACTACTTAGTTAGCCTGATTACTAATTTAGATGAGTGTCAAAACAGTCCCAGTCCTCTAAAACAAATTGTCCCTATACTAATGCAAGGGGAATGAGTGTGTAATGCAACTTGCAGCTTCCAGCTTCACTGCGCATTATCAACAATGTGTCAAAACCAAACAATTTGTCCCTGTCTAACTTCCAAAGGTTGTTGATCCGTATTTGTTCTTCGTTCCACAAATAAAGACAAATTGTTTATAATTGTCAATTTCAGGCTAAACAATTTGTCACTACACTTTACAATATCATGTGACCTTTGACAACTTGTTTATTAATATGCTATGGATTACAAATTGTATTATTTCATTAATTTTCAATTTCTACACAATAATAGATAAATTGTCCAATCGACAACATAACAAGCATTTTCATAACAATTTGTCTATTTATTCACATACTTAAGAAGACCATTCAGATTCAATTCCGTATGACATTCATTCACTACAACTCTAATCACTATTTATATTCAAAAATTAATTCAATTACATAGACAATTTGTTGAACATCTTAATAAATAGGAGCAAAAATAATAATTCATCATTCCACAATTTTATCTTTATCGATTATTCATCACAAGAATAAATACAATAAGACAAATTGTACAATTACAATGTGATGGTCAAATTGTCGTTCTACAACTTAATTTATAATTTATAATTTATATAGATGCTTATTATTAATTATATTAATTCATAATTTTATCATTTACCGTCATAACAAATTGTCAAAAATCCGTATTGTAAATTTCATTCAAAAACAAATTGACGTTATCTCACTCAATGTATTTATTTATTTTATATATATAATTTCAATTAACTTACAGACAATTTGTTGAAGCATTTTTCATTACAAGTTGACGGTCCCATTTGGCAAGTTGTCTTTGTCTCCGATCTGGTCTGCTGTTCCACTCGCACTTCACAGCCGCTCCTCAACAATTTGTCTTAAATCTCCATCTTCCGCTCCAATTTCATTCACTCAAACACTCAGGCAAATTGTCCTTTCTTCTCTCACTAAATTATCAAAGTAATGATATCAACCCAATCATTGGGAATTCACTCAACGACTTGGACAAATTGTAAATTAACAAACTTGCATTTAGTTTGCAACTTCCAGTATTTCATGAAAATCAGACAATTCATCAAGACAACTAATTCAATTATGCTTGTACAAATAAATCCAGACATATGAATCAAGCACGAGACAAAGAAGAATTTCAGAAATAAACTCCATGTTCTAATCACTGGATACAATTCACAAGATAATGCAATGCCCAATTTAAACTCTCACAAAGTAGTCCACCTGGACTTTCCTCTTAGCAAACAAATTGTCTAACTCAAGATCACAATCTCCACAACAGTAAATCCAATCACTGGAAATACAAGAGACTCAAGTGAAATTGGCACACCAGACAAATTGCTCACGAAATTGCATTGATATAAGCACATCCTGTGCAAAAACAGACTGACACTGAAACAACGTTTTTGAAGACCGAGAGAGTGGGGGAAAAGAAAGACAAATCGTCCACTACCTATATTGCCTCAAGCGGTGCCAAGCTACAAATTGGAATCGCTGCAAAGTCAAATTGTCTTACTTCATATCTTGCCTATCTATATCTTTCAAAATCTCTTTATCAAGTCAAATTGTCTTACTTTTCTACATAATGTGAAACTGTTCTAACAAATTGTCTCTTTTACACTGTGAAAGACAAATTAACTAAAAAGAAACAAAATTGGCAAGACTACACTAGTCCAAATAGAATGAATTAAAGCCTCAAACGTAGAAAAAAAATATAGCTTTAGGAAAAAAAAAATTTTAAATTTATTTTGACTTTTTGTGATTTTTTTGTTCTGGTCGCTGACCTCCATTTTTGACTTATTGTGCCATAATTTTTTCTCCAAGGCATTGATTGAAAGAAAAATTATATATAGACAAAGCTTTTGCAAAACCACACATCCTTAAAAAAATTCAAAAATTTCCACTAAAAATTGAAGTCACAAGAACCTACTCGGACCCCCGCCCGGACCCAAATTGTCCCCGTGGAGACAAATGGTCCTTTAGGGGTAATCAACATTACACACTTTATAAATATCTACCTTTGTTGTATGTCAGTAGTTACTGAAGTATTTTGGGGTTGTACATTATGTTTCAAACATCTACAATTTTCCACAATAAGTCCCTTTTAATTTTTTGGTCCCCTTAATACCTCTATTTAGTGTAGAAGGTATTAAAGCATTAGAAGATTTTTGTGGCCTCCAAAAGATAATGAGTTCCCGGAATGTGGGAAATACGGGAACAACACCAAATCAATAGTTTGATGTTAGATAATAATATTTCATTATTTTAATTTTTTTTTTAAAATTAATTAATTTTTTTTAATAAGATGCCAACGCTTTGGTAGTTCAAAACAACATTACATGTTTTTCAGCCCTTGTGGAGGGCTGCGTGACGTGGCCGAGCGACTACCACGCCATACCAAAAAAATCTTATTTTTCAAAAAAATATTATTCATCTTGTTTTTCTATTTTAACACTTTAAGATTTATTTTTTTATTTTAATTTTTTCAAATTTTTTTTTCTGACAGCAGCCTTTCTTTTGCTGTTGGGGGGACAATGCTGGGAATAGGCCCAAAACGGCCCTCCAGAACCCCCAAAAATCATCTAATGGGGGTAACAACCCCAAAACAATCTTTTGAAGGCTTCAAATCTCCCCTAATGATTGTTGCATAGAATGACAATTCTAGAATTGCTTTCTAAAACTCTACAAAAAGACTATGTCCTAAATATTATCCCCTCAAATCCCTTCATAAAATATTTTTGCACAACCTCTGGATATTTATATGGCATTATATATGTATGTGCTTCTAATGACAAAATTTTCAAGTTCCAATTAAAAAGTAATGAGAAGTTAGAGTTATATTTGGTGGGATGAATTTTGGAATCTATTGAAGATGTTCTAAGCAAATGACCCTTTCCTTAAATCCAACACTAATTTCTTTTGGTGATAATCCTTCAAGTACATTTTTGTTCATAGTAGGGCAATTTGTAGAATCTTGCATGAAATTTTAAGATATGGGCTTGGATAATTGAATAGTTTAGCAATAAAAATTAATGAGAATGCTGATTAATCTAGTAAGGCAAGGTAACAAGAGAACTTTCTGCTCATGTATTGTTCATTGCTACTCTCTCTACACATAGTATTCTATGAGCTTATTTTATGAGCTTCACATGATTCTACCTTTGAATCAAACAATTTTCCTTGTACAAATTGAAAAATTGTAATTAAGTTGCACTAATGCAACATATGTGATCTTTGTAAAAGTACGAATACAACAAGCCCACCCAATTAAAAACCACTAACTATTGAATTGACAATTTTGATTATTCCAATGTAAGAATGCAAAAGGGTCTGGAAACGTTCTTTAATCCTTAGAAGATAGTTGGACCACTAATTTCAAGCTTCACTATCCATGACTATGTTTGTTGCCATTCTACAACTAGATATGAATGAAATTTTTTATATTTGTTTTTCAAAAATGAAGTCATATGTATACTATAAGTCTTAAATTTTTTAAGGTTTTTAGATTTTTTTTGAAATTATAGTGAGTTTTTGAAGAAAAAATTGAAAGAAATCATATCAAGTACCAAATATGCTCTAGAAATCTCAAAATTTTCACCATAGATGAATATTGTAATGTATAACATCATGGTTTAAATGATATGATGTCATTTTAAAATTAGAAATCAACAAACCATGATTATAGGCCTCAAGTTTGTATTGCTATAAATTTTGAAAATTTTAAATTTAAAAAAAATTCAAATGGAATAGAAACATCACTTGATAATCTTTTTTTCATTATTTGGACTCAAATTCCAAAATATCATTTAATGGCTAAAATTTCCATCAAGAATATAGCAAAAAATGGCCAAAATATACTATAAGGGTTGATATGTGGATTAAGCAACTTCTTTAGAAAGTCAATAATACCATAAAGAGGAAATTTGCAATACTATTCATTGAAAAATACTCAAGCAACTTCTCAAAAACATTTGGATGGAAAAAGTTTATTATCCAATAGACTTTGGTGTGGTCATTAAAATGACAAAAAACATGCACATTGTCTTTTAACCCTTGAATGACGCTACAAATGTATACCATCTTATGGATGACAAAGAATCCTTTTGGTGTAGGATAGAAGAGTAGGTGTTCATCTTTAAGAATTTTGTATAAAAATAAGAGGTCTTGTACAATAGTCAAACCTTCGATGAGTGCTTTTGGTTTTATGTGAAGTAAATATTCACAAGGTACCAGGAAGGAAGAGTTCTATTGTGACCAATTCTTATTTTTCAAGGTTAAAAGTAGTTCCATTATGGTCAAGATCCAACATTCCAAAGGCATAATGATAATGCCACTAAAAGAAAAACACCCACGGGGAGTTCACTTAGAGTGTCCATTAGAAACCACGTGCAAACAAAACTTTGGACCCCTATATACTTTTTGAATTTAAAATAAAAAAAAATAATAAAATATGAATAGATTTTCCTACTTTGAAAGTTTATATTTAGAATTAATGATATTTTTATTTGTTAATAATAATTAGTTATAAATTTTTTAAGTAAAAAGATACACTGTAGAACTGAAAAATAACTTTCACATCCCTATATTATATAAGAAAAAAATTGTCTAAAAAATAAACAATTTTTTTGAAAAATAACTCTCTATTGAAAGCTCATTTTGAGTGAATATTGATTCAATGGTCATCTAAATGTGTTCTCTATAATTATTTGAGTTGAAAAACATGCCATTTTAGCCGATTTTCAACCTCTCCTAGAAATCATTTTATATTTTATTTGAGTTGGAAAATTTGGCAATAGAAACCCATAGTCATTATTAAACAATGCTCAAAATTTTAGGTTGAAATTATAGTTTATTAGAAACCACTTGTTTGCACGTGGTTTGTTGTAGTAGAACCAAGTGCCCCCCCCCCCCCCCCTAAGAAAACACCCCAATGCAACCAACATTGGTCTCTTTTTGTTTTTGGGCCCACCATTTTCTATTCCCATCTTGACAATTTTGCCCGCAAGTTGGCTCACAATAGAAAAAGTCATAATTATCATACTTTTTCAAGCTTTGTTATGTGTGACAATAAATTTGAATTCTTTTTTTACATGAAAAATCTTTTTTAACCCTTAAAAGGATGCTACCCCCCAAGACCAAGGTAATCACTAAAATGCTTTTTTATTGGACCAATAAGGTAGAACCACCCATTTCCAACTAGAGATCCATATCCAACATGTAAGATGCAACTATTTCCAACTAAGGCTGGAATAGATTTACAACCCAAGTATGAAGGTTTTTTTTTCCTTGTTTTCAAGGTTGGGACTAATGTAACACGTTCTTTGTGACACTTGCAATTTTGTAAGCTGGTTTGCGTATTTTTAATTAAGGAAAATCCATTCTTCTACAAAACATTTGAAACAACACAAAAGGGGTGTCACACCTTCTTCAACAATTATGGGTCCTAATTGGCTCCGAGTTTCTTTGTTCAGTTGCTCATACTTCAACAATATCTTGTTTTTGGAGAAGGTGTGACTATCCCTAATCTTTAGAGAATGGGACTTCTTCTAGCCACAGAGAGCCAATGAAAGAGTGCCACATCCCCATTCTTTGAAGATTGAGATTGGAGTGAAGAAGGTGTGACTACCCCTAATACGAATAAAGTCCATGTGAGGTTGGGATTGCCGACTTTGCATTGGGTCAATTTCTGAATTTTTTTTGCTGGAACGGAATGAGGTTCTCCTCCAACTTCAAAATCTCGATACTGTCCCTGTTCCCGTCTTCGCATTAGTGGTAGTCACAGCTTGTTCACCGTGATGGTGAACAATGAACAATGAACAATGGAAAGTGCTTTGAGGGGCCAATGAGAAGTGACGAATATTGAACAAGCCGTGACCACCCTTTTTGTTCAAATGTTGAGAATGAACAATGGAGGATGGATAATGGCGAGATGGACGGATGTAATTGAAAGTTAAGAGAACAAAGGAATAACCTTAGCGGAACATTGATTGTTCACTTCCAACATCCACCTCCGGAGGTGGATGTTGGGAGTGAACAATCAATGTTCCGCTATGAATATTCCGTCAAAAGCAAGCCAACCCTACGCCGCCACCACTTCAATGTTCATTGTTCACCATCACGGTGAACAAGCTGTGACTACCACTATTGGAGATGCTCTTAAGGGTTAATGAAGTTTCCTTGTTGCTTGGGGATGTTCTAAAGAAGCTTATCCACACAATTTGGCTCAAAATGTGTCGTCCTCTTCCTCAAGCAGACTCATCCATTGCCCGTGCCAACCGTCGTTGCACGAGCAAGACTAGCTATGGCGGTCACGCTTCCCGTTCTGGGCCTCAGCTCGGCTGTCAATCCTCTTCGTTGCTCCCCTAGACACGCGCCTCTATCAAATTCTTCTTCACTTCCTTTGATATGCCGCGTTAGTGGTTGCCGGGCGCTTCGTAGAGATCCAGTTACTTCGAATTCATGTGAGGGGGACTTTGCGAGTAGAAAGAGTGTAGAGCATTGTTCGGGGTCTGGAAGGAGCACAGAGGAGCTCTTTGGAAGAGCTTCTGCATTGGTTGTTGCTGGTTCGCTGTTGAGTGCAGGGGCAGCTTTAGCTGATGAGGAAGGCGTGGTTGCTGCACTTGACGGGTCCGACGTGGGAATTAGCACAACCGTCTCCGCTCTTTTTGTAGCCGCTACCATAGGGCTGGTAGTGCTTACGGGGGGCGTAATTTACCTCGCTCTGTCGGAATTCTTGGACAAACGAGCTCTTCAAGAAGAGCAGAAAAAGGTTGTGGAGGCAAAACCTAAAAAACCGTCCAAGCAAGCTGTCAAAGCGGCAGCACGCGCAGGAGGACCGAAAGGATTTGGCAGCAGCAAGCGTTCTAAGGACGACGCTGAGGATCTTAGCGGTAGCGATTGATGGTCTGGGATCAGTCCTAGGTGTAGAAATTATTCTTGTGACCAATCGCGACTGGCGATTTGTGAAGGGCAGCATCAGGTTACCTATCTTGACCTGAATGGAACATGGCGATTTTCAAAAATTTGCTGGACCATTCACTTTGAGGTTTTAGCATAGGTTGCAGAGGATAGTAGGCAATCAATATTCATCATTTGTCAGTGTTCACTAATGCAATCTCATCGATGATATTGAGTAACAATGACAATGAGACTGGTGCCTTTAATAGGAAGCAGATTTGGAGTCTGTCAGCTTCTAAATTCAAATTTAGGCAAAATAGTACTGCATCATCTTAAATGTGATGTATGCTTAGTGGAGTCTTCCTCCTCATTGTGTAGATCACCTTCACTTTTTGATACAAAGTTCAGCAGGAAGAAGCGTCTCATTGCTGCCCCGGAAAGTGCAGATTGTGGAGCATGGAAATTCGAGAGCATGCTATCACCACGTTTTTTGGAGTTAGTTGCTTGCTATAACTTTTGGAATAAGTAGGTCACTTGACTTAACGTGACGAAAAAATGCTCGTTTGACCAAACCCTAATCTGGCCGGTACCCTCTTTTCCCTTTTCTCTCTTGATTGTTGTATCATTTAATGCATCGTGGAAATCCTTTCGAAAGGCACTGAACAGCACTCCAAAGTTTCTACGCTAATGAGAATATCAGCAGCTGCAATTGTGTGACGGTCATCCACAATTGCAACATTTCACTACTGTGATATACAACTATAATGAGTTTTATACTTTCATGGTGGAGTTCATATATAGCTGTCGACAGGTCTTTGGATACAAGAGTGAAACCTGTTAGTTTTCAAATTTCTTGTGGATTTTCAAGTAAGACAACCTCATTTTCATTTACAGATAAATGGCTGTACACATTTAGCAAATCATCCTCACATCTATTGCTAATAATTCCAAGCAAGTGTCAAATAGATGAGTTTGCCGTTGGTAACAGGGATCGGTATTGTAGATGGGACTAGAGCGTCCTCAGAGCTTCTCCAATGCAGACCGGAATGTTCATTTGGGACTCCAAATGCTCTTCTCAACTTTTGACTAGTTTATAATTAGAAGTTGAAATTTTTTTTTCCATTGGAAGCGCATTCAAAAGTACTTTGCATAGGTACAAGAAACCTCAAATTTAGACGTTGGACAATGAATGTAAACCATTTCAAAATGAGCTAAAAGACAAAAATTATAGAGGAATTGGCAAATCACAGTTACCAATACACATTTCACTCCAAATCGCACCACCAATTTGGAGTGAAATGTGCATTGGTAACTGTCATTTGCCAATTCCTGTATAATTTTTGTTTTTTTAGCTAACTTTGAAGTGATTTACATTCATTGTCCACTGTCTAAATTGGAGTGTTCTTGTACCTATGCAAAATACTTTTGAATGTGCTTCCATTAAAAAAAAATTCAACTTCTAATTCCAAAACGAAGATAAATTATATCTTTATTTGTCAAATTCCAAATTCCGATTGGCATTGCCGATGCCCTTAGTCTTGAGCCAGTACCTGGGCTTCGCAATTACATGCCCTGCGAGTTTTTGTCCACTTTTTCTGTTGTTTCACTCCCCAACACAGGTGCCTCAATCATGTCATGGTACTTGGAACCTTAAACATGCTGATGGAGTTCAGTTGGCAACAGCATGGGTGTGTTGACGTAGTGGTGAGAGGTTAAAGCACGATGGAGCGGTGGCGGGAGCAGCAATCGCTCAATGTAGTGATGGAGGATTCCGACTCCAATGAAAAACTGTTGCAGGCCTGTTCAGTAAATTACTCCAACACATTACCTTGTTTCAACCGTTCGTCCTTCTCTTGCCTAGACTTAATTCAAGTCGCGTTGCTCAAATCTCTAATTCGAGTGAGCGCATTTGATGCGTAATGATCTTCCAGTGGAAGAAGGATCTTTGCCCTGATCGATTTGAAGCGGATCAACCGAAAGATGCACACGAAGTTGACACATGCACGCAGATTTTGGACGTTCCTGCACGATTTGATGGGAACTTAAAATGTTGAAACAAAAACCAATGCAGATTTCAGCATGTCCGACCGTCTACTCAACCGACCAAACACGGTAATCAATACAGGTAGCTTTAAGTTGCAATTCACCGAAATCAGAGAAATGATCTATCAGAGGTCGCTCGACCACATCACAGAAGAAACAATTCATGATCAACACACATGCAATTGCAGAGCATATCAATGTGGCAGCTACAACTCTGAAGCTGAAGCTGAGAGACTGAGAGTCGTAGCTTTGACCAAGCCATAGCTAGCCATCAACTGTCGGCTTTGAGTGCAAGGATACCGCACAACTAATGCATAGTCAGTTTCATGGAATGCACACTTCCACAATTGATCGATCAATTCTGGGACCTTAGCTAGTCTGCAAGCACTTGCAGGAAGTTCGTGAGGTCCAGAAATGCAAACCTGGTGAAATCGGGCCCACTGGGCGAGGGAAGACAGACAGAATGCAACGATGGAGGAAATGAGGAGGGTGAATGGGTCTTCTTCGCTGGCAACGAAAGTCCTTCCCCTTTAGCGTCCTTTGAGACTCAATCGTTGTCATTATTATGTTGACTAGAGGAGCTCGGAGGGCATAGCAAAGGACCAATTTTTGCCTTGCGAGAGCCAACAAGTGTTGCGCCTGCGAAGGTAACTCGGGAGGTGTTGCTAGCATTGGGGCAGGTTTATTTTGCCTTATGGGACCCATGCGGAACTTGCCGTTGCAGTGCCTCCATAGAGGGCGGAGTGAGGATGCTCTTAAGTCCGTCATGGTTATACACAGGATCCTCGACTTCAGATGATCTACAGGGTACCAAATCTGTATCATCTTCTGCAGCCATTTAGAGTCCAGAGCTTCAAGGATGTATCCTCTGTGCAGTTGTTGATGCAGTTCCTCTCAAGCTTTCTACCGGTATCAAATGCTTCCTTTGAAGCATTCGTTGAAGAAATTGAGAGAAAAGTAGAACGAAATTCACAAGAGGGTCACGTCTTCTCCATCTCCGTTTCTTCGAGACCCAGTTTAATTTAAGGAGTACTGTAGGTCTTCTGACTTGTGGGAATGCGCAAAAATACTGCACAGTGGACTGTGCTGAATGACCTCATTTGTACAATCACAAATGCCCCAAATCTTCCTTGCGAAGGAAAAGTTATGGAACTCAAACGCCCTCCAGCGTGAACCCCTCGCAGTCTTGAAATATTTTTTTACTTCAACTTGCACGCTGCAATCTCACACACATTGCCTACCAACCCATTTTTTTTTTTATATAAGTGACCCTGGTACTAAACAAATAGTAATTTCCTATGGTTACAAATTCAAAAAGTTGGATTGAAATTGATTTACAGTGGTTTTCTAGAATTGATATAATTTATTGGTACTGATTTTGAAAGTAGTTTCCAATTTTTGACACAAGAAATTTTAGGGATGAATTATAATCCTCTATGAGTTCTAATGACTGAAGCTCTCTATTCAGAATGGCATTTTGTGGGCACTCGGATAGATTTTCAGTCCTCTTAATTGGCACCAGTGTCTGGGAAGTATTTGAGAAAAGTCTGAAAATTTCGACTTGTATTGCACATAGCCAATCGATCACCCATTGATTTATCCCGATTTATTTTGTCTTTTTCTAACCATAAATAATGTTTTTTTGATGTTCTTCTTAAAATTCATGTTTGCCAGTCTTCAATTAGGACATTTCATCCAATTGCTCTTACTAATTTATTCATAGTGTTGCTTGGCACATCTAGTTTAATCATGTAATGTTGTTGTGGATATGAAGTGTCCCATGGTTGACATAGAATCTTTCTACGTATGATAGAAGTGTAGATGTTTACATGAAGCGTTTTTTGGATTCCTCGTAGGCATTCTACTACAAATCCCCCCCAAAGAAACATAGAAATGTTATAAATTGTTGTTCACAGGGAATGTGACTCTCATAGGGAAATGTGAGATAGGGAACTTTAAGGGAATTTTAAGGAGGAAATCTGTGCATTTTAAAGTGTTATGTAAAGATGTCCCCACTTCAAAAACAACTCAATTTTCAACTTTCAATATTCTAGAATGTAGATTTAGGCCTCTAAAATATAATTTTAATGTAGATTTTAGTTTGCATAATCAATACAGTTTGTAGATTTTAGAAACTGAAATCTGACGGGTTTGTAGATTTTGAATTTCCAGTCTTATTGATTTGTACATTTCAAAATTGTTAGTGTAGACCAATTTCTAGATTTCAAAATATTAGTAATATGTAGATTTCATTTGCTTGAACAATTTACAATTTCATGTATTGTAAAATTTCTAAGATTCTAAATGTACCAATTGTAGATGTGCTAGATTTCTGTGAAATGAATACATTGTCTTGAAAGTTGACAACTTACAAGTCTTATGTGACCAATCTTACAGTACCCTTAACAATTGATATGGGACAATTTGCATCTCCTAAAATCTACCAAATATTAGGTGGAAACAACATAAAAATGTAAGATGCATCAATGTGTTACAAAATCTACCGATTTGGATTGCACACTGGGGATTTGTGAAAAATTTATAAATATCCTTACAAAGAAAATTCACAATTTTTTTTTTCCATAAAAATTCTTTGAAAGATCCCTCCATGATGACATTAAAATACAAAGAAATATAGAAACTAGAAAAAACTTGTAGGAAAAAACTACAATCTCTCCAAAAGTGTCAGAGGGAATTCCAAAAGAGTCCATTGTGGTTCATCCTTGGAATTTTGTGTGAAAAGGGAAAGTCTTGCGTAGTAAGTTGACTTGCAATGAGTACTCATAACTTATTTTATGCAAATGATTTTCACAATACCAAATAGGATGATTTTCACAGTGACCAACCTGTACTTCCAGGGTTGAACCTTGTTCATTTAATTTGCTCAACTATGTTGGCAAGTAGTAACTAAATGTAGCAACTAAATTTTTTACCAAGTTTTGACGATTCAAACTGATGTAGCTCAAACAGGGACTTCCTTTTTGATTGAGTTTTTTTATTACCTTTGGATATATATATTTGGAAGGGGAGGACAATTCAACCAAACTGTATATTTAGAGCAAATGCATGTCAAGAAGTTTGAGAAATGAATACTGCGAATTTCACTAACCTCTACACCTTTACTTTCTCATCAAAACCCGCTCAGAACTGCCAAATGTTACTAAATCAAAGAGACAAAATTTAAATAAATTTTTTTGGGGGCATATGTAACCATAGGATCTATCTTGCAATAGACTAGTATGAGAATATGGGGAATTTTTTTCAGAAACTTGGATTGCATACATTGCAAGGTATTGGAGTTCACAGTGAGGAAAACATATTTTTTTGCACCTCTTTACTCTGACTTCAAACAAGCTCAAACTCCAACACGGGAGCACAGAAATCCGTCCATCAATCGATCCATCAACAAAGATCAGCAGCGCACTGCTTGGAGATATATCGATCTGCACTAGCGTGCAATTCAAACGCCTCGACATAACTGTTTGCAGAAACCTCATAACATCCCAAGAGACTACTCTATCATGCAGTCATCAAATCACAGAAAAAACACCGTATGTAATGTATTTCGAAACTGAAACTTCGACTTCAAACAAGCTCAAATGAACTCCTCAGTCCCGGGAACACAGAAATCAACCCATCAATCCATCAACCCATCAACCACAAGCTAAGGGGCTTCTAAGACATTCACTTTGTATGTGTTAAGAAAAATCAATTAGCAACGCACGCATGCTACCAAAGTATCTAACTTCCTGGAGATCAATTGATCAATTTGTACTAGTTAGTCGTTGTGCAATTGCAACCCTCTCGATCGATCTTCAGCATTGTTTGTAGAAATGCTAGTGCATCAATATCCGCGTAGGAAGTTTTTGTGGCGTTAGCCCTTGGGGCTAAAGTTGGGGGGGTCTAAACTGCCCTACTTTAGACCCCAAGACTTAACCCCGGATAAACTTTAGCCCAACCAAGGTGGATATTTTGGGGGTCTAAAAGTGTGAACAAAGAACGCCCGAGATTTTTCAACATTGCGTAGAACAGTAGAAGGGGTCTAAAGTGGGGGCTATTCCTCAAAGCCCTGGTTAACATCACGAAATCTTCTTGTGCGACTCCTCATGGCACACTCATTTCCTGTCACTGTCCCACACTTCGCCATCGGCCACACCTCCGCCACAACTGGCAACATCTACGTCGAGCCCACATTATTAAAGCTATGAAACGCTTCTAAATACCCCGTTAGAAACGTCACCGTGACCATCCCCTCTCCCAACGTGTTCGCCCTCACCGCCTTGTTCCCACAATCCATGTAGAATCTGTCCTTGACTCCCATATGTAAGTGCATTTCGTGGAGAGCTGCCAGAAGCTGGTGGATAGGGAGCCGAATTTGAGCTTGGTCCCGCACCCATGGTAGAGATTGACGTTGCAGATGAAAGGTGTGGGGGTGGAACGAGTAGTGGAGAAGGAAGGGAGAGTGAGGGCAGCTTCCAGCATGGTAGATTGGGCACCTTGTGACCAGCCGAGGGAAGCGATCTTGGCGCTATTGATCTTGGGAATGTCGACGTCGAGGTAGTGGTAGGCAACCAGGAGGTTGTACATGTGCTCCGTGTAAGGGTTGACATGTGTAAAGGAGGCATACACCAGTTTTTGTGAGTATGGCCGAAAATTAAATAGATGGGAATTTACGGGATTAATTATGATGGATGTAGTAACATCAAACTTAATTAGTCTTAAAGGTGTGACCTTTCATAGAAGACATCATCCTTCTTAAAGGATGTGTCATTAACATAGATTAGAAACTTTTCATGTACTATTTAAAGGCTCAAGTGTTGAGCATTATAATTAAGAAGTTATTTCAAGAATGATTTGACTCTTGTCTTCTTTGGCTCATTGTTTTAGTGATAGTTTAACATGGTATCAGAGCTAGTTCAAGATTATATGAGGTTGCAATCTTAGTGAGAAAATAAAAATAAGGCCATCATAATGGCCAAACCATCAAGTTCTCGTCTTGTCGATAGATTTGATGGAAATAACTTTTATCTATGGAAAGTTCAAATGGAGATGTATCTTATTGATAAAGATCTATAGAAGCTTGTTGACGGTTTTGAAACCATACCATCAAATGATTCATTAGATTGGAACAAAAGGGATGGCAAGGTAAGAGCTTGCATCCTCTTACATTTGAAAGACTCACAGTTATTGTTAGTCAATAGCTTAAAAACATCTAAAGCAATGTGGGATGGTTTGTGTGGTATGTTTGAAACCAAACATGCTACAACCAAAGTCTTTCTTAATCAAAAATTGTACAGCATGAAAATGTCTGAAGAGGAATCAATAGCAGATCATCTTATCAATTTTAAGTCAATTATAGAACAATTAGCTACCGTTGGTATAACAATATCTGATGAAGATAGTGTTGTAGCTCTATTAAGCACACTTCCAGAGTCATATGAAGGACTTGTTGTCTCATTGAGTGGACAAACTACTCTTACTTTGCAAACAATAATGGGTCTACTTTTGCATGAAGAAGTAAGAAGTAAGTCAATGGGAAGAGCTAGTAATTCAGGAAAGCTTGTAGCATTGTTCATTCACAAAAAGCGTTTTAAAACTTTTCCTAAAAAGAAATATGAGAATAAAAAACCACAAAATTTTCCTAAGAAAGTAGGAAAATATTTTACTGTCAAAAACTAGGTCATCACATAAAAGACTATAGAAAAAGAATTGCAAAAGAAAGAAGAAAATAAGTCAACAATGTTATTGACTCTCCTTCACTATTTATAGCATTTTTTTCAGCCAACATCACAGAAATTAATAAATGGTATCTTGATTCATGAGCCACCCAACACAAGACTCCTAATTGAGATTAGTTTCTTACATATTTCTTTCTTTCCTCATACAAAAGGGTATTTTTAGGTGCTGACACTAGTCATGTCATTAAAGGACATGGAGCGATTTCTGTCAAGTTAGAAGACGAGTCTAAAAGACACATAGAGAATGTGTATTGTATTCCTAGTCTTAAAAAGAACCTAATCTCAGTTAGTAAAATCATTGATGTTGGTTATAAAATTGAATTTAATAGAGTTATGTCTTATAAAAGATATAACCAATAATCTAGTAATTATTTCCGGACAGAGAGAAAGAAATTTATATAGCTTAGGCATTTATGGAAACATTGTTCCAAAAGATCAAAATGATCAAGTCTTTGTTACTACAAAGAAACATTCAACGCAAGTCATGACTAATGTTGACTTATGGCATCAACGCCTAGGTCACATAGGCCTCCATAAACTACAACTTATGCACATTAAATCCCTAGTTCACGGTTTACATTTAACATCATCCCATAAATTAAGTTTGTGTCCTAGTTGTCTTAAAGAAAAACAACAACAATCTAGGTTCAATACAGGAAACGCGCATCGGGCCTCTAAATAAATTAGAACTTGTTCATTCGGATGTTTGTGGACCAATGCTAATATATTCGCATGGTCGAGCACGATATTTTGTAACTTTTATTGATGATTTTTTGCGAAGAACAATTGTTCAATTTCTGGCCAAGAAAAATGAAGTTTTTGACAAATTTGTTGAATACAAAAATATAGCTGAAACCCAAATTGGATGTAAGTTGAAAGTAAAAAAAAGCAACAATGGAGGAGAATATATTTCTGATCGATTTACCAAGTATTATATTGATCATGGAATCCTTAGACAGTTTACTATTGCATATACCCCTCAACAAAACGGTGTTGTCGAGAGAATGAATCAGACCTTTGTTGAGAGTGCAAAATGTATGTTATTTCATTCAAAAATCAGTATTATTTTTTGGGCAGAGGCCATAGCTATTGCATCATATTTACTCAACAGATCACCTACTCGTTCAATTCTTGATTGCACACCTGAAGAATTATGAAGTGGTATTAAACCCACTATTTTTCACCTTCGTGTTTTTGTTAGTAAAGCATTTTATCAAATTCCAAGTGAAAAACGTAAGAAATTTGATAGCAAAAGTTAGGAGGGCATATTGATAGGATATAATGACACTACTAAAGCCTATAGATTATATAATTTTCACACAAAGTCCATTATAATTAGTAGGGATGTTTTTTTTGATGAGGGTCTTATTAGCAAAAAAGACACAAACCTTGATTCTCACATTCCAATTAATTCTTGTACAACCTTTCTTACTATTGAGCTCCTTGATGACAATCCAATTCAACCTCCTATGGATGTGGAAGAAAATCCGCAAAATCCACCACTAGAAATTCCAAATTATCATTCGGACTCTGACTCCAACTCCAAATTTTATGATTTAGGAACTAAATTTGAAGAACAAAATGAACCAAAGATAGATCTACCTACCTCTCGTGCAAACAATACTAAATCGTCAAGTACACCTCAACAATCTACACGTGAAAGGGTTCCTTCACGAAAATTCCTTGAAGCCTTAACTTTCACAGTTGAACCTTTCAAATCCAGTGCCAAACTTAATTCATATCAAGAGGCTACAATGAGTGCGGATTTCGCTCGTTGGAAAGCGGCAATGGATGACGAATATAAATCTTTGATGGGTAATGAAACTTGGACACTCGCAGAATTGCCCAAAGGTTGTAAAGCTATTGATTGCAGATGGGTTTGAAAAATCAAATTAAAATCAAATGGTACTATTGATAGGTTCAAAGCCCGTCTTGTTGCAAAAGGGTATTCACAAATAGAGGGCCTTGATTTTCATGATATCTTTTCTCCAGTTGTCAAAATTACATCAATTTGCATCCTTTTAGCATGGGTAGCTACTAGGGGTCTCATTGTACATCAGATGGATGTTAAAAGTGCATTTTAAAATGGGTTACTAGAAGAATTGATTTACATATAGCAACTAGAAGGGTATATAGATATACAATTTCCTCAAAAGCACTATAAGAAAAGCACGTTTTTGATGGCGTTTAGCAACAAACGCGTCGTGTTTTTTCAAACGTCAGATGTTCCAAAAAACATGTACATGTTTTGCAGAAAATGCGACCATGTCACTATGGACGGCTATGTTTGTGACAATGTCAATTGCAACATAGCCCTGTTTTTATAAAACGTTGCATACAACATAAATTGCCATGTCAGCAAGTAGATTTAGAGAAGGGCAGCCACGTGGCATATTTTGGAAAAAAATAAATGGATGGATGGATGGACTTCGAGCTGGACGTCTCAAACAACATAGGCTAATTATTCCATATTGTTTGTCTTATAATGGACAATTTTTTTAGCAAAGGGCAGCCACGTGGCATATTTTGGAAAAAAAAGAAATGATGGATGGATGGACGTCGGGTTGGACGTTTGAAAAAACGTGTTGGATGTCGGGCTGGACGTCTCAAACAACGTAGGCTATTTATCCCATATTGTTTGTCATATCATGGACAGAATGGATATAAATATGAAAATGTTCATTTTTATGTAATTTTTCCATCAAAATAAAATTGATGGTAAATGATAAGTTTTTTTACTTCTTGGTAAATTCTACATTTTTTTTGTTGTTTATTTTTATTTTTTAATTTATGTTAACTAATTATTTTTTGAAAAAATGGATTGGATGAAAAGAATGGGATGGATGAAAAAATATGCTGGATGAAAAACATCAAATTCTTTGACCTCCACATCAGACGTGGGCAAGTTAAAAAAAAAATTATGTGGCAGTCCCTGTCCAAGTGCCGCCTCTGTGGCACTCAAGTGCCCTCTATGTGTTGACCTTTGAGGACCTCAGTAGACTTTGTTGTCACCCACGTTTTTGCAAAAACGAGTACAAAAGTGATGCGTTCTTCCATATTTTCACATGTTTTTATCCCGTCTAATTGAACGGATTTTAGAAGACATCAACGTTGATTATTTTTGAGTCAAACACAACGCATTCTTGCAGTTTTTTGACGTTTCGAAAAAGTCCGTTTTCTTATAGTGAAGGTTTGTTTCCTACATAAATCCCTGTATGGACTTAAACAAAGCTCAAGGGCATGGTACCTCAAAATTCACGCATTTTTAGTGTCTATAGATTTCATTAGTAGTACTGCCGATTCTAATATTTATATTAAGAAGTAGGGGAATGTCTTTATAGTCATTGCTTTTTATGTAGATGATACAGTTCTCATCACTAATGATCCCTTAGGTTTACTTTTAGCTACTAAAATCCAGTTGATAAAGGAATATAGTATAACAAACCTTGGTTCATTAGAATATGTTCTTGGGATTCAACAAATAGTTGATCACAACTCTAAAAAGGTGTATCTTACTCAACACCAATATATTAAAGACATATTAAAACAATTTAATATGGCCAATTATAAATGTGTTTCCATTCCTGTTGAAGCTTCATCTAAACATATTCTAAAGGATGATCCACTTTCTCATAAAGAACAATTAGAGATGAATAAAATTCCATACCATGAAGTTGTTGGTTGTTTGAACCATGCAAGTGTTTGTACTCGGCTTGATATTAGTTTTGCAGTTGGACATGTCTCCAAACACTTATCTAATCCCCAACCTCAAGACTAGATAAATGTTAAAATAAATTTTTTGATATTTATAAGGCACTTCCAATTATGGTCTCTCCTACAATTCTTTCTCTAAGACATGTGACAAATTTGAGTTATTTGGTTTTACTGATGTTGATTAGGTGGAGATCATGCCTCTCACAAATCCACTTCTAGTTACATGTTTATTTTAGGAGGAGGAACGGCGAGTTGGAAAAGCAAACAACAAAGTACTATTGCTTTGTCGTCGACAGAAGCCAATTATGTTTCTGCTTCACAATCTATCAAATAAGTAATATGGCTTTGTAATTTGCTTCAAGACTTAGGAGAAACACAACATCAACCCTCAATTATACATTATAATAATCAAGAAGCTAATGCTCTAAGTCACGATCCCAAATTCCATTCTCGTACAAACATATTGATATACAACATCACTATATACGTGAACAAATAAAGGATGGCACAATGGAGCTAAAATATTATTCGACTGAGAATGTGTTAGCAGATTTCCTTACAAAATGATTAAGTAAAATAAAACTATATTCTCATACTATGTTAAACTATATTCATGTTAAACTAGTCTTAGATAAAATGTGGGAATATAAAACTATATTCATTGTTTTAGTTATAGTTTAATAAATTCCTCTATTGGATTTTTCATGACACAAACAAATTAAGATCGAATGTGCATTCAACATAGATGACTAATGACCCCTAAGTCTGTGCATTTAAACTTATATAAGATGTTTCCCATTTGATTTTGCACAAGGAACAAGGAAAATTAGGAAATTGAAAGTTGCCAGCTGATTAAGAAAATTAGTAGCACAAGGATGTATCCCCCTTAAGTGGTGACATTGCAATGAAATCAAGGAAGGCAACATATCCGGGAACCAAGGCTAGATAATCCTAGAAGTAGATAGTATTGCAAACACGGAACTAGACAAGCATACATACTCAGTAAACTTATGCTTTATTTCACACTCAAGCAACAACCTACATTGTCCTACATTGCTCAAGTCAGTACAAAAATGCCTTCACACATCTATGGAGGGAAGTCATAGCGCCAGATGAGAGACTGAGATGATAGGATGGTCTTCATTCATTACAAGAAACATTCAAGTAAGGTGTTATCGGATTGCTTTTACGTTCACAGTAATGCAATTCCAATACTCCCATTCATTATCTAAGAACATATTGAAGCATCAATTAAAACATCATCACCCTAGTTCTCCCACATGGTACGGTATTTTCTTGAAGATGTTGAGTGCCGCTTTGAGCTTAAGGAAAATCTCAAGAGTGAGTGGCTTTGTCAAGATGTCTGCAAGTTGGAGTCGAGTTGGCACATAAATGAATGTAACTTCTCCCTTGCTCTGAAATTCCTGGATGATGTGATATATAATATCAATATGTTTTGTTTGTTTATGAAACTCTGGATTTATAACAGTACGTATGGCTGATTGATTATCCGAAAATAACGAAGTTGGACTCTACTGCTGGTATCCAAAATTAGCCAAGAGTCTTCTTGCCTAGACAACTTCTTTGCTCGTAAGAGATGCAGCCACGTACTCTGACTATATTGTAGATCCTGCGGTGCAAAGCTACTTCCTACTTGGCTAGATAATTGGACAATTGTTGACGATCAACACACTTCCATTTTGGCTCTTCGGATCATTTAGCTCACTAGCATAGCTGCATAGTCAACGTCAACGTAAGCAATAAGGTTTTGATTTGGTTTGTTGTCAGATGAATAGTACAACCTAAAATCAGTGGTTCTTTTGAGGTACTTCAAAATCCTTTTGACAGCAATGCAATGAATTTCCCGATAACTGCTCCTAAATTGAGCGACATTCAAGACAGCGCACGCAATATCAGGCTTGTAATAGGTTGCCAAATAAAGCAAAGATCTGACAATTTCTTGGTAAGAAAAAGGAGGGTTGATTTCACCTTCGTCTTTCCTTGGATAGTACAAGTGTACGTGTGGATCACTTGGTGTTGAAATTGGGAATGCATCTTGAAAACCGTACCTCTGTAAAATGGTCTCTGCATAGTGTTGTTGATCAATGTACAATGATTGTCGAAATCTATCACAAGTGATATAAATTCCAACATAAACATTCGCATCTCCCACTGTGACTTCGAAATTTGACTTGAGGTACGAGATCATTTTGTATAGAAGTTGTTTATCTTTGCACATGGCAAGTCCATCATCTATCCACAGAACAATTATTAGTCTAGATTCTGATTTTGAAAAGAATAAACAAGGATCGGTGTGAGCTCCTAATTCGTCATTTGGGACTCACAGTCATTTTTTTTCCATTAATATTAAATTAAATTAACAAAATCATACAAAAAGCCCCCAAAAGAGTGTAGAACCAGAATATGTATGTCACATACTAATATAGCATTTGGTCTATAATAGAGTATTTTCCCTAGAATAATTCCAAATCCCACTTGTATATAGGTTAGATCCACGGAATTAGTGGGAATTGCTAGGTATGAGGGTTTTTACCCAAAATAGCCTAAATCCATGTGGCACGCGACTGCAATAGCCAAAGTGGTCTAAGGGAAGTCCATGGAGGTTCGTAGACAGATTTCGGAAGATAGGTTTCAATTCCCCATTCTAGCGACAAATAGTAGAACCCCCAATTGTTAGCATGCAGGCATCACTCCTTCAACATGGGACAGCAATGGAATCTATGGCTACCAAATTGTGATCTTGGTTTGGAACATATCAAGGGGTCAGAAGCGAAACCCACTTTCCAAGATTCCCCTACATGTGAAAGATTCCCTGACTGCTAGTAAATATGAGGAGCTAAGGTTCCCCCCCTCTGACAAATGTGCCAATAAAAGACATGAGCTGACACGTCTCTTGGGAAACTCCATGAGAGGTTCCCCAAGAAGTTTTGGAATTTTCTGGATTGCAGAAATACCCCTTCTGGACGGTCAATCACCTCAAAATCTGATGGGAAATTTCTAATAATTACCTCACACGCGGTAAAATCTCACTAAAAATTAGTATAGCTTCTTTTATGTTAATAATACACCCCGACAAGTTTCAAGACATTCCGATAGCGGGAGGAACCCGAACCGGCAAGATGCCTCCAAAATTACAACGTGGGGGAATTTGCGTGAAGTTGACCAGCGTCTCAGGGGCACACGAAGTCGAAACAAAGTCAACAAAGGGTCTTTTTCCACTCCCTCGAGCCTTCCGGACAACCTTGTGTAGTTTCTTTTGTCATAGGAGTCAACCGCCAAGAGTTAGGTTTTTACCACTTAATTAAATAGAAGTTGGGGCTAGGTGGCGGTGAACTTTTCGCATCGGAGTAAGGGGAAGGAAGACCTATGGTTTAAAAATGGCCTTTTGGAGCCATTGGCGCTATCCGTTTGCAATTTGGAGTTAATCTCCAAAAGTTAGAGTGTTGGTCCAGCATAGGTGGTAGATAGTCAAAATTTAGGGATTTGGATTAAAATCTTGGAGGATAAGGATGAAAATCTGAATTGATAAGGTTACTAGTAGGAAGTTAGGGGGGGAGTGGGCCCTTGGAAACCTATTTAAGGGCCTGACTTTCCTCTCTAAAATCACCCCCTTTATTTTGTTGTTGGGTCCGTGGGTCCAAGTTACTTTGCATATTTTGACATTTGAAGCCAAAAACCTCTACGGTGTTTTTTGAGCTCTTTTTCAGCTCCATTGTTTTTAAAATTCAAGCTTTGAAGTTCTTTGGGAGTCCTTCCATCTTGTTTGTGTGTGTCATTTGGTTCTACCTTTTTTTTGTGTTCCTTTGGACTAACGTGCTTTTTGAAGTATTATTGTCTTGGTTGTACTAATCCTAAAGATACCCCCCACTGTACCTAGGCAATGCCGCTTTGGGGGGCCTTTAGTATGTAGGTCTTTTTGTTGCCACGTTGTCCTCACGCACGTGTTTCTTTCTCTAAGTGTGATCTTACCTTCTACTAACCTTTCCCTTGTTGAGTGGACCCCCCTACGGAACGGCGATGCTTTGATCTCGTTGTGCATTTTCTTTAAGTGTGTCTATTCTACCCTCTTCTAAAAACTCCTTTGCTGTGTGGACCCCCCTACGGAACGGCAAAACTTTGAACTTATGATCAAGTCAAGTCCTACAATGTGTCTTAAACCGTCCCACACGGCAAAGTTCTGAACCTGGGAGTGCTACAAAGTCCTAAAGTTGGTGTTAAATCCAACCGGTCGGCGAAGCTTTGAACCTCTCCAATCCTTAGTTCCAAAATCTAGTTCCAAGACATTATTGGAAACACCCAAAGTTTAGCTTCCAAGAGATTTAGTTTTAGCCAAGTTTTAGCCAAGTCCAAGTTTTAGCTTCCAAGATTGGTTATGAGTCCCTAGAAAAAGAAAACCGAGTAACCGTCTCGTGACGTTTAGCTTAGGTGACCTTCCTAAAAATTCGGGCCTAATCCCCCGGACGGCAAAGCTTCGATCCTGGCACTAACTCCCTATTAAAAATCCAATTTAGTTTTGTGTTAGTGGATTCTCCTAAGGGAACCCGGGGGTGTGGATTTTAGGAAAGGCCAGCCAATACACTAGCCAGCGTACCGGGCAACATACAGCCAGCATACCAACCGGCATATCAGCCGCATACCAGCCAACATATAGCCATCGGGCAGTCAGCTTGATTAAACTTGAACTTCAGCCATCGGGCCAGTTCGCTTGACTGAACGTGAAATTTGATTACTATTGGATTTCCAGACCAAATGGGACGATGCCATGCGGGGCCCCAACCAACTTTTATTTTTAATTTTTGATCATACTAAGACTGAAATTTTGGAATCCAATTAGGGGGGAGGAAAAATCAAATTGGAACTTAAAAGAACACAAGAGGGAGGGGGGAGAAATAGAAGTCGCCACTCCACGCGCCACTTGCACAAAATTGCCCAATCCAACCTACATCACCACCAAACAAGTCTACAAACAATGATGAAGGATTAGATAGAAGGATAGAAATAGGAGAGGAAAGGAGAGAGATGATCAATAGTAGCCTAGGAGTAGGATTAGCACCATCTATGACAAAAATCTAGGAAATCCATGAGGGACCATTGAGGGAGAGATTAGAATGGCACAAAGTAAAAATACGTAACAAGATAGGAAGTACTACCACTTGGAATACGAGGGGATAAGTTGTAAGACAACCATCAAAATATGGTTGGAATAGTGCCAAGGAAAAAAAAAAAAAGGAAACCAAGGGGAAGGGAGAGTACACTAGGGAAAGAAGGGACCAAGGGGGGCCCCGATATTGTAAATTGAAGTCCTTTACAAAGAAATCCGAAGGTGTAATTGGACTAACCATGACTAGGGGGGACCCCGGGATGGGGAGCTTAGGGGCATAACTCCACCCGGCTTGGGGAGGATGGTCTGAAATATGACATTAACTCCTTTATTTTCCGTTTTTCGCATTCTAATTAGCAAGGTAGGATTAGGGCCGAGAGCTAGGGTCATCAAGACCAAATGTCAGAACAAGTTTATCTTGTAGTGTTAGACCCGAAATTAGATGAAAAATTAGAAGAAGTGACCAATCGAGGGAGGACTCAAGTAGGTGGTAGTAATAGGGACTTAGAACCCTAGGAAACACTTAGAAGTAAATTTCAAACTCCCAAATTAATAGAAATTAGCAGATGAAGTTTGAAATATCGCTTAGCAGCCAAACTTCATCCGTAGCTAGTTTCTTGTAGGGAAGTCCGAATCCAAAACCACTTAGGGTTCCGGATAGGATAGAGTAGGCACTACAAGATAAAAATAGAGTGTCCCCCACAATAGCAAGTAGCACGGACTAATTCAACCCCCTTTAGATAAGAATAGAAGCCATACTAGAGTTGGTTACATAGATCGAGGTCCAAATTAAGTGTAGAATCCCTTGGGAAAGATTTAGACCAACCCAAATTAGTTTAAGGAGGTCCAAAGGAGGCAAGCCTTAGGTTTCCAGGATTGGCATGATGCAATGTCCAACCTAGGCTAATTAGATTAAAACTTTAGAATTCCCAAGCCGGATCACCGTAGAGTCCACAATTTTGCTAGTTACCTAAGGACAATTACCATTCCCATAATTCTTTTGACAAAGTTAGGATAGGTAGGGTATTTAGCAAAAGATCCATTGCTTGGAAGGCACAATGGACTGACGTTAGGTACTCCGTATGATAGAAATTAAAGCTCCCCCTAAAACCTGGTTGTACTCGTGTATTTACCAAAGGTGGATAAATAAACGCTCACAATCGACAAGGCTTTGGATGAGATCATATAATTTCAAAAAGTCTGAGAAGGTTTTATTCCACCCCCTAGCAGATTGTTTCAAACCATAAAGCCCTTTGCAAATTCTACATACTTTGCTATGGCAACCTGGAAACTTGCGATATATTTCTTCTTCAAAACCTTGGGCAACATGATGTATATTTTTTCTAATAACTTTGCATTCAAGTAGTTTGTCTTTATGTCGAATTGAACTAGGTCAAAATCTTCAATTCCTGCAATTACCAACATTACTCATATCATCTCTGCTCTTGGTGTTGGAGCAAAAGTCTCGTCATAATCTATACCATAGGTTTGTATAAAGCCCTTGGCTACTAAATATGCTTTAAACCGTTCAATAGCTCCATTAGACTTCACTTTGAGTTTGAACACCTACTTATTCTACACAATAGATCTTTCCTTTGGCAAAACTTCCATGGTCCAGGTTTTGTTCTTCAATAACAAGTCAATTTCTTCTACCATTGCTTTTTGCTACTACTCCTTGAACTCACTTTTGATGGCTTGGTTATATGTTTTTGACTCCTCTGGAAGCACTGAAACTCGTTTAAAACTAGTCTCCTTAACAATAGCAACACACGATGTAGATAGTAATGATCTGATGTTGTCTCAATAATAAATAACTCGGCTAACGATATTGTATGCAGGATTGGATTTAACTCATCATCCGATGATGTTGATGAAATTTGATTGTGGTTTCTACTACTTAGAGTACTACTGTCAATCTAAAAACTACTCGTATTTTCTCGAATACTCCCACTGCTGCAAAGATTTCCATCACTCTAAATATCGCTCGCACTGCAATCAATACTTCCTATGCTCCCAGTGCGATTGACACTTCCTATGCTTCCACTGTGATTGACATTATCTGCACCTACATGTGTTTTTTGTACAACAACTTATATCCCATCTTGTTAATTGACACATTGAGGTGGCAGAGTTGGATCAATAAGCTCCAGAGGTGCTATAATAATTGTTCCACACAAATTGGGAACAGTTATTGCAACTTCCGTAGTTGCTATACGACCACTAGTGGATACACTGAATTGTGGATAATTTTCCTCATCAAAAATGACATGATGGCTAGCTATGATCTTTCTAGTTTGGGGACACCAAAGACGATAGGCTTTTGCAGTAGCACAATAGCCTATGAAAATTACTTCTCATGCTTTGTTGTCAAGCTTTTGACGTCTTTGCTGGGGAATATGACTGTAACATAAGCTTTTGAATTCTTTGCAATGACTGATCCGATTTCTCGCCATACCACAACTAAAACAGGGTGGATCCTAGGATCGTTCTACTGGATACACGGTTAAGTATATTTACAACTGTGTTAACAACTTCTTCCCGAAATTCGAAGGGCATACTGCGATGATGTAGCCCCGGGGAGGTCACTTAGTTAGTGTATCTATAGTATACCACATGCAGCTAAATGATCTTTTGACCTCTTATTTAGTTTTTAATAAACTATAATTTTAGCCTAAAATTTTGAGCATTGTTTAATCAAGACTATAAGATTCTATTGCCAAAATCTTCAATCCAAATAATATATGAAATGATTTCTAGAGAAGGTTGAAAAATGAACTAAAATGACATGTTTTTCAACTCAAGTATTTATAGAGAATACATTTAGACAACCATTGCATTAATATTCAAGAAATATAAACTTTCAATAGAGACTCATTTTTTAGAATTTTTTGTGTATTTTAAAAAAAAAAATTCTTATTTAATATAGAGGTGTGAAAGTTTTTTTAGCTTTACAGTGTATCTTTTTACTTCAAAAATTTGTATCTAATTATAATTTACATATAAAATTACCAATAATTCATAACGTAAACTTTCAAAGTAGGGAAATCTACTCATATTTTTTTCTTTTTCTTTTATTTAAATTTGAAAAAGTAAATAGAGGGTCCAAAATCCTTGCCACACATGGGTTGTATAAATGTATAGAGTGACCTCCCCGAGGATGTAGCATGGATTGTATACTCTCGACTATTGTTCTATTGTCACATTCTGCAATCCCGTTCTGTTTTGGACAATAAGGTGCCATTAGATAATGTTGAATACCTTTATTAGACAAATAGAATTGAAATTCCGTTGACAAATACTCGCTCCCATTGTTTGTATGTAGCTTCAACATTTTAACTCTTGTCTCGCTCTTCGCTAGTTGATACAAACTCTTAAAGGATGCTAAAATGTCCTATCTATTCTTCAAAAAGAATATAAACCTAAAGCTATTGTGATCATCTTTGTACGTTATGAAGTAATGATGATCCTCATATGATGGGACTTGAAATGGTCTTGAAATATCTGAATGAAAACATTGACCAGGATTACAAGCTCTTTTTCTTTCCATATTGACTGGAAAAGTAGTCCTATGAATTTTTCCATGATAACATCCCTTGCAGACATATTTTACAATTCCTTTCTTCAGTGACAATAATCCAATGACAACATCATCTCAAGTCATTTGCTTCAACGTATTAATGTTCACGTGGCCTAAACAGTAATGCCATTGTTGTATATCTCTATCAGAGCGAGAAAATGTTGCTGGAGTATCAAAATTTGACTCAACCATACTAGCAGAACTCTTGTTGATCAGATTTTATATATCCATGCGCTATAAGCCTTCATATTTATGTGTTGTCATTACTAATCACCCTTTCCCAGATGTCATCTGAGATCATTTTACAAATATCTCGTACTTTTAGAATTGCCACTCGCTTTTTTGTCAAGCGATTTTTTGAAATCAAATTGCAACTCAATTTAGGAACATAAATGACATTCTTAAGCTTTGAATGACGTGATTGTGTCATTCACTTTAGCCTGTAGAATAATATCTCCTACGCCCCTAACATATAGCTTGTGATCATCCGCTACAGACACAATCCAAGTCAAATTATCGATCAGTTGAAAACTCTGGAACCATTGTTTGTTATCCATCATGTGCTCAATTGCTCCTGAGTTGGCAAACCATACATCAATTGATTCTTGTTGTCTTGAGGCAACACAAAAAGCTTCACTCAATAATGATGATAAATATGACAAAACTTCATGAATAGTACTGGCGTTGATGTTAGCATGACTGTATTTCCCTTTATTTTTGCCTTTCTGTCAATGATTGTGAGGTTGCTTTGGTGACATTGATTCTTGTTGACTTTGGCTCTCCTTGCACTCTTTGCCACAATGTTCTCTATGTCCACATTTGTAACACCTAAAATGCTTCTTCAATTTGGCTAATCGGTCTGCCCTCTATTTTTTTTGTTTGATTGAAAGAGAAGGTTGAGAACTTGAGAGGAGCCGCTTCTCATGAAGAACGTTGCATCGGCTTGAACGTCCAATAAAGCCTCTTTATCTTTTTTCTTGTTCTGAAATTTGACTAACCGCATTTGAAGATTCACTAATATTTGCTCTGTTGTAGGAGCACTGTCCCATGCGGGCATGAGCGGATCATACAACGGGCAAAGACCACATCTGATCTTAGCGATCAAAAACTTTTCTAAAATTGTTTCTCCTAGATCATTGAGCTGCTTATACAACTTTTGCAGCGTACTAATGTACATTGCTATGGAATCTCCCTCACTTGGTTTACAGCAAAAGTATTTCTCATGTAACGCTATGGTACACTCATCTGAGTGCTTGTCATGATACACTTGAAGTTGTGTCCACATTTCAAACAAGGTTTGACAGTTTATAACTTTGTGCTTGTGATACGAATCAATTGGTTCAAGAATAGCTACAATAGCTTGTTTATCTCGTTGTTCACACTGTGATTTCTCTAAATCACTCATAGTATTGAGCTTCTTGTTTGTTCCGTTTATAAACAAAAAATAAATCACGATTGATGAAGATGAACGACATATGCATCTTCTAGAGCTCAAAATTTGTGCCATCATAACGCTTGACTATATTGACTTCTTTAACTTTTGACGACGCAATATCCTTTTCCATTTTAAGCACTCTTTAAATGAACTTGTATTCCTCTCGGACTTTTCACGATCTTCCTCAGAATATCCTACTCTCTCTATACCTTTACTTCCTGAACTAATTTTATCCTCTCAGCCTCTAGTAATACAAGAAAACTTTCCTTGCAAAAATACTCAGAGTAACTTACACAATACAGCTAAACATTGTTGTGGGCCTCTCCAGTGGGCCTATAACCTATTGCAAACACGGAACTAGGCAAGCATACATACTCAGTAAACTCATGCTTTATTTTACACTCAAGCAGCAATATACATCGTCCTACGTTGTTCAAGATAGTACAACAGTGCCTTCACACATCTATGGGCGGGAAGTCATAGCGCCAAAAGAGAGAGACAATAGAACGGTCTTCATCCATTACAAGAAACATCCAAGTAAGGTTTCATCCAATTCTACGTTGACAATAATGCAGTTCCAATAGATAGTTTTGCACCGTGAGATGAGTTATGAGTTATATATGCATGGTTAGATACATACAAGAAACAATGTAATGAACTATACCATGCCAACGCTCATGAAATTGTTTGCAATGCCTTGCTTTTGCCATTTGGCCGTTGGAAAGGAAGCGTATTTCGGCAGTGACTTTCTCCGTGTGTAACTATCTACCACCAAGGCCACAATTCCAAGCTACACCAGCTTAATTTTCCACTTCTCCACATTGTTCTGCAAGTTTGGCGCATTTGGCAAGGCAAAATGAGTGGCTCCGCTCACCACCATGGAGTCTTGGTTGGACCACATCCCCCCGCACCCGTGCATCATCACCACTGTCGAGTACGTGTTCTCCGTCACGACGCTGTCGTAGCTAGAGGGCTTATAAAACACCCCAGAGGGCTTATACAACACCCCAGAGGGCTCTATCCCTACGAGGCCCAGGTCAAAGCTCGCATGAGCAGGGAAGTTGATGGTGCTGGTACTGATTTGCACACTAGCCTTGGAAGGGTAGTGCAGGGACAATGCCAACACAAAGAGAGTTAGTGCTAAGCACCACGCTTGCCAGTGTATTTGATCCTTTGTTGTCACCGCCATGGTACGTATTGAAGTTCCTGCAAGCTAGTCTATAAAAAAGGTTAGGTGATAGAAATTGAAGCGGCTTGTGTGAAATATGGATTCAAGAAGGATCTCAAAATTTTGTGCGAGAAGGATTCAAGAAGGATCTTAGATCCGCAGAGTACAAGTCTATAAGTTCAGACCGAGGAGCTAAAAGAGCTTACAATGAAAGCACTTGCAACGAGTCCATATTTGTACCTGCCATAACCACAGCTTAGTTCTCTATGCTTGTTGTACAATACTGTACTGTACATCAAGAGGACTCAAAAGTCAATTCCATGTGCATGTTTTTTAAATGAAATGTAACAATCATCTTTGTATTTCCATAATGTTCAAAATTTCCATAATTAGATTGGTCATTTACAATTTAAACTTTAACCTTTACAGGACCAAGGTCATTTTTCTATCAAAAACCACTCAAAATTGCCATTTTTGTTGCGTTCATCTAAGAAAATAAATAAATAAAATTAGAATCTAACCATAGGATCTTGTACTGAACATGTCTAAGATCATGTGGTAAAAATTTCATGGAGTTTGACTGTACAAATTGGAAGATATTAGCATTCAAAGTTGAAAAAAAAAGTTTTTTTGAACACTAGCAATCAATTTCAGATGACTTTGACTGCCCTTTGTAGAATTTTTTTACACTATGGACTTTGAACTAAAAAAAAATTGTATTGAAGAATTGAGTTGAAATTCTAGGAAAAAATTTCAAAAGAAAAATGTTTGTTTTGCATTCTTTAAAAAATTGTCAAGTAGAAGTAGGTCCAAGATTGAAAGAAGAACTAAATCATTAATTTCTCTAAGATGGGATTGAAACACAATAATCTCAATGGTGAGATTGTTCTAGCAAGCAAACTTAACCTTGTAAGAAAAAAAATTGAAAAAAATTGAAAATTGCATTTAGAAATGAATCCTATAAGTTATATTTTCAAGAAGATGCCTAGATTGCCCAAAAAACAAGATTGTTCATAACTTTCACATCACTAATCCAAATGGAATGAATCAAAGCTTCACATGCTGACAAAAATATGAACTATAAGGAGAAATGTTTTTTAATTTCATTTCATGTTTTTTTAGATTTGTTTTTCTGCCCGGTGAAGTGAATAAAAATGTTTTAGATGGCATAACTTTTGCTACCGGTCACCAATTGAAATAATAATTATATTCCCAAAAAGCCAAGAAGTTTGTCTATCTTATGACAAAGCTTCACGAAGTTTCATTAAAAATTGAGGTCATAGGAACCTACCCAAAATCCATTTTGTCCCCCCGAGGGGACAATTGTCCTTTAGGGGTTAAAATGTCAAAATAGTGTACTGGTACAATTTTGAAATCTAAATCAATCCCAGTTATTACAGGGATTGGAAAACCGCTTCAGCTGCAGTGCATCTCATTATGTCAATCGTAAAATTGCTTTGAACTCTTACTATTAGAATTGCTTTAACCCTTAAACGACGGGCTCATAACCGTGGAAATCATATGTTTTGTCACCGTGTGAATTGTTGGATTAAAATATTGCAAAAGCACTCATTGGAAGACAAGCTATTGTAGATGATCTTCCCTTTTCACACAAAATTGGGAGGATGAATAGTTGCACTTTTGTCCTATGAGGAGAGATTCTCTGTCATTCATTGGCCAGAAAACGTCCTCGGCTACGTTTATGGGTTAACTGAAAATCCCTCCACTCACTCATTTGCAGGATGTAACATTGACCTGGAACCAACTGAACAAGGACTGCAGCAGTGTTGCGATAGACGTTGATTGCCGACGATGGGCCACTAATTTTGTTGGGATGTCGAAACCCACAGAGCCGTCAGAGTTTGGCGTCTGTTTGGGACTCCAGGGTATCATATCCTTTGCACTACACGAGGTTCACAGTTTTGTCGGTATTTCTTCAATTTAAAGTCACTAATAAGAGAGGGAAAGTTTAAGTCTTCAGCATCCGAATGAGTGGACTTCGTATTCTGTCTGTTTTCCTTTTTCTGTTTTTTCTTCTGCTCATGATTTTGCACAGTGAACGTTTTATTCAATGGCGAAAAGAAAAAGGAACTGAAGTCCCTACCCAGAAGCAAAACTGGAGGTTACAGAAAGATCAAGGACCACAACTGAGAGCATCGCCACCAGTTCAACAGAATTGGACCATGGCATGAAGAAGTGGCAAGGCACTGGCCGCCTGGTGAGATGTAGCGGTGCACTCCAGAATCAAGGATCTCCTGTTCCCAACCAACCACCCCTTAAAGTCCTTGCTAAAGTTCTCCCTTTTCTTCTCACACCTCTCACTAGCCTTCAGCATTCCACGTCTTTCACTCACTAACTAACTAAGGCCATAGTCAAAGTTAACCAAGTTGGCATGAGTGTAAAATTGCTTGCTAGTTAGAAAGGCCCTTGGTTGCCATGCAAATGTGAGAGTGACGATAAGAACGGCACAACTTTTAATATGGCGTGGTGCTAAAGCGGAGCCATTTTTGTTTGCACATGTACGGCAAGCTTGAATTTCACATAGTTCTTGATATTGAACGTCTTGGAGCTTAAGTGCTCAACAATAGAAGTGACAATTTTTGGTGCTCCTACCTTAGCTTGTATCTTAGTTTGCGGAAATCACTTCAAAGACTAGAAAAGTTGTGATGAAGGCTAGGTGTGCGTCGAAATGGCATACATGCCGGTTGTTGAATATTTGGAAGCATTGAGTTTGAGGGGCCAAAGATACTGAATGAGCTAGATTTACTGAATGGTGCGGAATCGTTGATGATGTCAGTATCTAATAGACTATCAACCTCATCAAGAAAGTCGTTGTCGGGCTTTGACGATCCCACTGGAGCCAATCCAATCTCTCGCATGTTTTGCACCACCTAAATTCAAACTAGTCAACTTAGCAAATATTTGCAATTTTTTCCCAAATGTCCCATTTAAAACCTAAATTTTTTACAAGTTTGGTTTTTTCAAAATATTTTTTGCTTAATAGTTATAAAATGATGTTTTTAAGGATCATACAAAAGATAAATTATAATCCAATAATATATAATTTTTTTTGGTGAAGATGGCCAATTGCAAACTTGCAAGGACCCAAGGAGTGTTTATTATAAATATCTATCTAAATTCTCCTTCATTAACTTTACTTATTTGAATAGTTCTTTGATTGCATGATATTGATACATCTACTTTCATTTAGTAATTTATCTGTTTGTTGGAGTTCAAGCATATGACAAATGTTTAATATTTTACCTCCAATTTTTAATTATTCAAGTGAATATCTTATCTAATGAATAATAATATTGTATAATTCTTTGTTGATCACATTTTCTGGATTTTAATAATCATTATACATGGTTGGCATTAGTTGAAAGATATATGTTAGATACAAATGTTTTGTAACAAATATAGCCAATCACTAAGGATTTAGAGGTCTATATGATTTTTTGAATAAAAACAAGCTATCCCTTAACTAAAAAGTTCAACTTTTTGACTTGAGCTATATAAATATACCAAAGGTAAAAAATATATTAGAAGCAAAAACAACTTAGAGGACTTCCTTCAAATAAATCTAGAAGGATAAACCTAATGAATAAGAATTGTTTACTTAAACTATAGGTGAAGCCCTTGAAGGACAACAATCTCTCTTTTCTTTCCAGACCTTGATTATTAAACCTTATGGCATGTTCATGCTATGGATACTCCAATGACCTTGAAACTAGGATTCCATTTATAATGCACACTTTGCACATAGATAATTATAAGATGAGCTATTTGAAAACAAAAACTTGAGGATAAATATACCAATAATGGTCATTAGGAGATCTCACGGTCATTGGAAGATCCTACGATGATCATTAGGAGATCTATACAAACATTGGGAGATCTCACAATGTTATTACCTTGGATCTTTGGATGTTTAATCCAAAAGTAGTTAAATGTGGCATCAACCATTTGTAATAGGGGATAATTAGATGTAGGATTAGTTTAATTACACTTCATCAGTTCCATCCACTAGGAAAATTGACCCTTTTTTTTGTCCCAAGGAAAATAATTGTAATAATCTTCCCCCTATTAAAGTTCATCATAAAGTAAACCTTAGTTTGTAGAAGGGGTGTTAGAAGACAATTTAATTAAGAATAAGATAGTGTCACCTATAACTGTCAATGTACCTATAATTGTCACTTCTAAAATCTCAGAAAATCTTGGAAAGTGAATAGATGTGATCACAAAGATGTACTACCTTTGAATATCAAACCCTCATGTTGATATTAGGTGCATGTATAGTTGGCTCTTTAAAATTCACAACCTATTGTCACATTGTCCAAATAATACATTTGAAAGTGCATAAGAATTATTTTTCTCTTGCTAGTAGGATTCAATAATTTGTTGGATGTGTATCAGAAGACATCATGTCCAAAATCCATAAATTAATAGTTATGGGTGTTGCTATCTTCATACAAAAGAAACACAACACCAAACTCCATCAGATCAGGTTTGGGTGCTTCAAGAAATTCCATCGTGTGTTATTCTCAAACTTGGGCTTCTAATCCCTCATTGTACACACTGACGATTAGTAACCTTCAAAATCATTTAACAATCTATATCATTCCTAGATTTCAGAACAAGTTGGGAGTCTTACCTGGCGCATGAACGGCCTCTCATCGCTGCGCTTGCGGACGCACCACAAGGAAAGCTCCACCAGCTTCACGAATTCCTGAGTGTCCAAGTCCCTTCCCAAGTTGGGGTCTGGCAAACCCTCAAGCCTTTCGGATCTCCAGGCGTCTTCCACCTGGTCGAATTGAAGGCATACCCATTGATCACCACGCACTTTCAGTTACGACTTTCAACACAAGCTTGCATGAAATGGGAGGAAATCCAAAAAGTTCATCCTTCTCCGGAATTTTTGAAGGATTCCATAAGCGATCAGTCTAGTGATGGTAGAGTAGGAATCACTAACAATGGAACTTGAATACAATAGGACATTTTTCCAATTTCGTTTTTTGAGTTTCCCCTGTGCTTGCCCTTCAGTCCTATTACAAATTAGAACCCAAGCAATCTTAAGGAGTAGTACCAATTTTGGTCTACTTTGTGAAAATGGCATGTCTCAGACCGCCAAAATTGTGCTGTTGAAGCTCTCAGCTCTACAAACTAGTACTGGAATAGATCTCATGTTTCCGACAGCGCACCTGGAAACTGAGGTGCCACTCACTTCAAGAGAGATTGTCGTTTGGAAGAATTTGACATTCTGTATGGTTACGATTGTTGCATTTGGCAGAATTTGATTAAATTTGGGCTCATTGTAAAAGGTTACAGCAAGGAATTGGCTCCATGGTTTCTAGAAATTAAACCAGTACAGGCCTTTATGTAGAAAACCAAAACGATTCAAAAAATATCAAACGAATAGAACGAAACGGATTACACTCCAGCAGTTACATTAAGAGGAGCAATCAGAACGAGAATATGTGATCTAATAGGTTCTAGAATTGTTTAATGAAAATAACATTTGTACTGAAATGTCTGTTCTCTCACATTCCAAAATCTCAAAGACATGGCTTCTGTAAAGCTAACGAAAACCTTGACCTAGCTGGCGACACCTCAATCCAAAGAAGGCATAAGTTTTAGAGATTTGAATTTCACAATTTTGGCACTCTATAACTTGCAACGTGAAACAGAGGGGACCATTTTATTCTGGCTTAGACTCTGGAGTCCTGCCCAAAGTTTTTGGCGCTCTGAAAAGTAATGCGCCAATTTAAGAACTCAAAGTTCAGTGGTGTCCGCAGATTATCAAGTTATCATCCAAACGATTCCCTGAGCACAATAATTTATCAATCTTACCCTTTGCACAATCATCATTTGAGGTCGTCCTGTCAAAACCTCCATCACCACGATTCCAAACGCATACACATCACTCTTGGCTGTGAGCATGCCGGTCTCATGATACCTGCAAATATCGTCGTCAATTTCCGCGTTACATCAGGCACGATTCTGGGTGCCAAAAAGTATCATGTTAAAAGTGTTTATCAATTAACACCCAAAACTTGACGACTACTTACTCTGGATCCAGATAACCAGGAGTCCCTTTCACAATCGTGGTGATGTGAGTAGCATCTTCCTGGTCCAAGGCTCGGATTTTAGAAAGCCCGAAATCAGCCACTTTGGCCACCATCTTGTTGGTGAGGAGGATGTTGTTGCTTTTCACATCTCGGTGGATGATGGACGGGGTGCATTTGTCATGAAGATATTCAAGTCCTTCACACGGCCGGCATCACCATTAGCTAGAGGACACGTATGGGACAAGGACGACACAACTTCTAAGAAAGTGAACCCTTTTTCCAAGGAGGACCTATAAATGCCATGGGGAGATTAATGAATTGAATATTACGCCATAAGTGTATAATTGTGTTATTTGCAATGTTAATTACATTTAGAATCTTAACTTGTAAATGACTCACAGTGGTGATGCATGCCATGAATAATACCTTCCGCAACTTGAAGGAGAATACTTGTCCTATGTTTCCAGCTCAATGGATTCGCCTCCGCATCCTCGCCTACAGTCAAGTTCACAACAATATTAGATTAGCACCAATTCAATTCGATCATGTAGCTCCTTTGGAAAGTTTATAATATATATAGTCAAGGATTTAAACAGTTTAATTGGAATTGAATTGGAGACTGAGGGGGTTCTGCAAGCACCTTGCAGTCTCTGCCGCAAATCACCACCGCCGAGGTATTCGTAAATGAGTATTTGCTGCCTGCGTGTGCATCTGTACCCTAACAGAGAAACCAGGTACTTGTGATGCACCGTAGACAGCAGCTCAATCTGTACACCCACACCCCATAACCACGTCGATCATGAAGATTGATTGCTTGCTAGCTCTCGTCCAGATTAGAATCATTTACTAATAATTTTATAAAAAATGTGTCACATGCATGAATTGAATTTACAAGACCTGTCACTAATACGGAAGGTTGATATTTTTTGCAACAGTTCTGCACTGACCGTCAGAAATCTATTAGCACTTTTGCAATATTTGCTTCAGTACGACACTGCACTGTACAATGCAATTATTTGCGACTATTTGTGTCTACAAAAGTTTAAGCATAAATATGCATTGGCCCGTGTCCATGACTCTTGCAACAAGTTTGGAGCACTTTTGCAATGGTTTGCAATAGACCGTAAGCTTTTAACGAAATACGGAACCGCTACAAAACCATTGCGAACAAAGGTAGAGATTCCATTAACCATACATTATGTACACTAGAGGCTTCCGATTGACCCTACAGGTGAGATTTGATTCGTGCTAAGTGTGAGAATGCTTAATCTTGGACCTTTCATTTTTTGCAATTGATTTTTAGCTTACTACGAAAGTGCAAAATTCGAGGTGGCGCAAGTTTCTAGATTGGTGTAGGAGAGGTCTATAATAGTACGAGCACATGTATGATGAATGGAGACTTTACATTACTTCCCTGTTGATGCCTTGCCACTGCTACTTCCTGTTGTAGTATGCAGCTCCTGTACTTCCATATAATATATAGTATAATTCACGTACCTCATTATAAAACTCCTGCTTGCTTTGACATGAGTCGGCTGTCAGCACTTTGGCTGCGATTTCCTGGCCGTCGGGCAACTTCCCGTAGAACACATCGCCAAACCCGCCCTGGCCGATTTTGTGGGCGAAATTGTCCGTGCATTGAATGATCTTGCTCTCGGAGTACCACGCTTGGGAGAATCCCGCGGTTCGCATCTTCCGCTGGAACGCCTTGTCCACAGGGTCCAGGAACTCTAGATACCACGGACAAGTCATCGTAATCAGTGCAACCACAATCATGGCCGTGGACAGCGTGTAGAAACAGACAGGCATGACGGTGCTAGTTGCAATGTAGGTACGTACTGTAACTACCATATTTTTGAGAGCACTGGTTAACATCTAAGAATGTCAATTTCGTTAAATTCGCGGGAGTGCACTACTGATCAGATGTATACCAGTCAAAGTCTCTAGAGCTCTGAACACTTTAATGGTATAATCTTTGCACTCTGTACTGACATCCCAAATTTAACATGCAATCCATACGTTCATCAGTGATTTTATTTGGCCCAATATCTTTCCAGGAACAATCCATATTCTTTCACAAATGACTCACTCTTATTCAACCTAGCTATGTCGGCAGTAGTCAGAAGCGGGAGATATATTCATTTTCGGGGGGTAAGTCTGTGATCGATGCTTACTGTCCCGAGCATAGCAGAACCAGAAGACTAATCCCGCCGCCACCAGCGCCAGCACACCACTGATCACGCCCACCACAATCCACCACCAGGAGGTGTTTCTTCCGACGCTCGAGCCCTCCACGCTGCTCCACAACTGCGTGTTGGAGTCCAAGATGTCACACACCACCAGGTAGCCTCCGCGGTCCGCATTCAGTTTTAGAACCCAGTTCACGCTGGGGTCGCCTGCAAGGGTGCTGCTCCAGTAGACAGTGCCCAGTGTTCCGTTACCTTTCACCTGCAGGACGCCGTTTGGCTGCAATGTGAGTTGGCAGCTCTTGTGCACTTGGGTGGTGTTGGCTAGACCCGGTGGTTCCCAAATCACCTGCACAAAGGGAATGTCCCAGTGCATGAGCAAGTAGCGTCAATTTCGTCAAATTGGCGGAACTCCATGGAAATGGCCCGGTGAGAGCGAGCTTCTAGAATGATAAGCTTATTACATACGTGAAAATGATATATAAAATTTCAAGAGATTGGCACTTTGCTTTCTCGGCACCTCGATCAGATCTACACTGGTCCGCATTTCAAGATCTCTGAGCACTTAAACGGCATTGATTCTATTTGCACTCTGGAACTGGCACATGCAAGCTGAGGGGTAAACGCATGGATACTTCTAACTGAACAGCTAGTCCACAATTGTGGATGAAATGCAATTTGCATAGAATTTGCATGTCGATCAGCACAGCAACCAAATGGAATTGTCAAAAAGGGCCCAGGGAACACCGCCAATTTATCGGAATTGACGTCATTTGTTTAGGTGTTAACGTGATAGTGACTAAATCCCACAACAGGGGGTCGGCCGGCCGGAATACAGCAATGTGCGGTAACTGCATTGGTTCAGCCTGCAGTGCCTCGTTTCCAGCGGGGATCACCGGAAGCTGAGTCCAGCGATTCCCCGTATTGTCAGACATAGTCCTTATTCATTAATGTCAACAATAGAATATTTTATTAGCCTTACAAATTTCACAAAGTTGGTGCCTTCAGGTAAGGCTCTCAACCAGGAACTAGACTCCGTCGTTTGAACTCCTGCCGGAACTGGAAGTACCCAAAAGTCACTGGAAATGACATGAATTAGGTTGACACGATTTAGGTAGCCAGGAGGGGCTGCGCGCGGGCGGAATTTGAAATCCTATCTCAGCGGTGCACCATGTTTTGAATGAAATACAATTATCTCCTTAGTTACCTGCTTCACAGTGTTGTTTCCTGGCCAAACCTCCTGCAGCTTCAGCGTGCAATCCGTCTCCAAGACCAGATGAAAATTCCCCCCTGCTGACGACTCCAACCTGGCCCCCTCATTGATATAATACTCCGCTGGTAAGTACGGAAACCCATCCAGTGACACATTTGGTTTCCACGCCGCTGCCGCAGGAAACGGATACTCCAAGTTCCTCGGCAACACTCCCGACTCATTCATCGACACATTCGCCGACACATTTGCTGCCCCTCCCCCACCAATTACAGCAAGCTTCCTCGGCATGGACAACATCGAGAAGTCCGGTCCATACATGGTGAGGCTCCCGTCACTCCCCAGCACCACAAACCTATAGTTGCTGTTGACGTAGCCGCTGGAATATGAATCCGCCGCCCAGAGAGCCTGATGACGACACAGAGAGTGGAGTCACGAATATGTGGAATAAAAAAAAGAGATGGATCGAGACTCACTAGTATCTAAAGGTTGCAAGCATACAAGGGGCAGGTATAAATACCAGAATTGAATGTCTGTTTCGTTCAATTGGCGCTATTGTAGAACCTCAAGCAAGGAAGGAAATGAAATCATTTATGGAGCAGGGATGTGACCGTGAAAACCCTTGCGATGCAAGTGTCAAAATGGCTCATGGAATATCTTCAATCCTACAGACTTGACGTTCTAGCCTTAATAAAGTAGCGCGAGTGTAAGCTTGCTTATGTGAAACTGAAGTTGAAGTAAAGCATATATTGGGGTAGATCGATCTATTTGGTTTGATGCTGAGGATCGGAGGAGTTAACAGTAAATTCCAATACCTGGGTGGCTTCCGGGATGCCCTGGGTGCCGTTCCATGTGTAGACGACGAAGTTGCCGTCGTATTGGTTTTCGACGTAGCAGTTCCAGTTGGTGGCGAGGCCTGGCGGCTGGGTTTTGTTTGCGACCCAGAGCTCGGTCCAGTCGGATTTGGCGAGAACGGTTGGACCTTTGTAGGTGTAGAGGATGCAGTCGGGTTGCATCACAAGGTAGGCGTCGCCTGAAGCATTGAGGTAGTAGTTGGCTGGGAGTTTGAAGCGGGATTTGTAGTTGGGATCGCTTACAAGCACGCTCACTGAGTGTCCTCGTGGCAGCCATATCGACGATGCAACAAGAATAGTTACGAGCGCTACCAATTGATGCATCGTGATGGAACTGCCTCGATCAAACTCCGCGACGTCGGGCTTAACTAAGCCTGGTAGCTTAATTGGACTCGGGAATTTGAAGCTGGCGTCGGGACTCGCTCAAGCTAGCTGGCAGAAGACTGCTAGCATGTTACTCCGTAGAAGCGAATTTGCCAATTCCGCGACTGCAGCAAATCGAAATCATCCCAGAGGTTCTACCTGTATGGGCATGGTGCGGGGATTATATGTGCACTAAGAGTGGTTCATGCATTTAGAGAGGCCACCTACTGTCTGCAAAATTTCCACTTGAATCTCACGCCCACGCGCAAGTACTGTCTGCAAACTTTCCATCTTGAATCACACCCACTCGCACTTACTGTCTGCAAACCCTCTTGGTGCATAGGATGCACTAAGAGGGGATGCATAAAAGAGGGTCTACCTGTATATGCACTAGGTCAGTGTGCTGCAATCAATCCATGCATATATATAAAATTATGAGACGGTTTCCTTGACGTCCTAACGTCAATTTCGTTAGATTGGCGGTATTGAAATAATGTACCACTTTTTAGAAGTCGCAGTTGGAACCGTAAATCTTTATCTGTCGTTATTCTTGAAGCTTTATGTAAATGTATGTCACAATCATTGGCTCTGGATGTACGCCAGTTTCACGAAATTCAAAATCTATTGTTTAAAAAGAAACATTCTCAATGTTCCCTGTAGGCACTATAACAAAAATCCCCTCCGAGAATTTAGTTTTTGGGCCTTTTTTCAAGTACACAGGGAATGTAGCTCTCACAGGGAAATGTGAGACACGGAATTTTGTGCATTTTTTAGGAGGTAATTTGTGCATTTTTCAGTGATGTCCCCACCTCCAAATCTATTGAATTTGTGAAATTTAATATTCCAGAATGTAGATTTATGCCTCCAAAATCTAAGCTTAATGTAGATTTTAGCTTGCATAGTCAATACAATTTATAGATTTTGAAAGCTGAAATATGACAGATATGTAGATACTGAATTTCCAATCTTATTGATCTGTACATTTCAAAATTCGTACATTTCAGATTTGCACATTTCAAAATTTCTTAGATTGTACAAACTCTAGAGAAAAGTTAGATTATTGTGAAACTAATAGAGTTTATTGCTTTGGAGATTACATGACAGTTTACAAGTCTTATGTGTCCAACCTCACCTTACCCTTGACAATTGATATGAGACAATTGCATCTTCTAAAATCTACCAAATATCAAGTGGAAAAAACATTGAAATGTAAAATGTATACAAAGTCTACCAATTTGAATTTTGCACAGGGAATTTGGAGAAAATTTATGAAATACTTGCAAAGAAAATCCATGGTTTTTTCTTGTATAGGAATTCTTTGAAGATCCCTCCATGGTGACACTAGAACACAGAGAAACATGAAAACTAGGAGAAACTTGCAGGAAAAAACTGCAGAATCTCCAAATTAGTCGGAGGGAATTCCAAGAAAGTCCGGTGTGTTTCATCGACCCTGAATCAAGAGCAAGCTTCTAATCGATACATCCATCCGTCCTCACTGCTAACTTATACCGCCTCATGCTCCGCTAAGCCGTCGTGCCAGAGTTCTGACTGAAGAATTTGAAGCACTCGATCACATTCTGAGTCTGTACTGTCTGGGATGCTGCAGTGGTGCACCAAAACAGCGAGTAAGAGGCGAATTCATTCAGTTCGTCCCAGAACTTCCTACACACTTCAATTCAGATCAAAGTATTGCATTTATAAATTCAGATGAAAGTAATAAACACGAAACTATCGAGAGAATCTAAATCCGAATCACAGGGAGTTCATATCGCGTTCCCGGTGTTAATTCCCGGTGAGTCTCAAATTTCCCACTGAGCTTTAAAATTTGACACCTGTAAAAACTTTTTTATTTACAAGTATTTTGTTCTATTTACAGGTATTTTGGACAAATGTTGCAACTAAGGTAAACCAGCCTATGACAGGCCAAGTGCCTAATACAGACATCTATAAGATGACCCATTACAGTTTTCCATCAATCTGTGCCAGGTTTTTTCCAATTAATGTAAGCAAAATTTTATTAGGTAGGTTGATGGCTGAAATCAATGTTTTGTATGATGGTGATGGAGATGTTAGAGACTGTTTTAGGAACTCGTCCCTTTCTAGTGTAATTCATTACATGAACTAACTTTTTTTATTCCTTTATGTCATGTCCATGTTAGAAAATATTTCAACCATGTTAGGAAATATTGTAACTGCAGTGGGTGGTTTGATGACCACCATGGGTATAGTTTTTGATGGTTGTGGGATAGTCTACAGACTGTTTTGAGCCATCTGGCCAATTCACTTCAAAAATCTGTAACAAATTCATACTTTGTCAAAAAAATAAAATTTCAATTGTTCTACCAATTTTTCATGTTTGCCTTTATATGAAAAAAAAAATTCAAATATGTCAACAAGGCAAACCAGGCAATCTGCCTGTCATAGGCTGGTTTACCTTACACATACACAGGGAAATTTGAGACTCACCGGGAATTAACACCGGGAACGCGATATGAACTCCTTATGGAACTTGCAATTATCTAGCTTCAACTCAATAGAGAAAGTATTTTGAGTGCGTGGTCTCCGATAGGCATTGATTGAAGGAGACGAGATGGAAGACTCCATGAGCTAGCCCCGTCAGATGCGAACCTGGACACTGTCAGTTTAATGGTAACACCGGAGTCGTCGACGATGCAAGTCACCCAGTAAGACAGTTAGATTGGTCAAGATTGAAAAGTGTCCATGATGCTCTAGCTCCCAATAATTCTGCGGTGCAGTTGTACTCTAGCTAGGGAGCCTAGCTACGTGCATTCTAAATTACATAAAAATCAGTACGTGCCTGGGCCATCTGACTCATCTCTCATCAGTCTCTCATGAGTTGACTGGGAGGTTTGATCGATTCCTTGGTTAATTACTGTGTCATACAGTATTACTCTAACGTTGCGACCGACTGGTTGAAATGACTGCAACAGGTAGAACCTCTATTAGGGCATCCTCTCTTAGTGCTTAATATGCATTAAAAGAGTTTGCAGACAGTAGGTGGGCGTCGGAGTGAGGGCAACTCCACAGCTGGCTCGCTGAACGGGGGCGCCAAGCCAAGTTTAGAGTGCTGGTTTGAAGAGCACGACTTGATCGCTCTTCCTCTGTCCCACGGCGGATGCACCAGGAAGGAGCGCCAAGTGCAGAATGTAATGTCAGGCAGTTTTGTAGCTTTGATAATCAATCCGCAAAAATTTAACTCTCAATTAAATTAGGGAATTGAATCCAACAATCATCTCCTATTCCTCCCAACATCTCCAACCTACTTTAAATTTTCAGTAGAGTAGAAAAATTCTTTACATACATATAGGGTTGTAGGATGTAGAACAATTCATATGGGATAATGTAAATTAGAATTAGTAGGAGCTCAACCAGTCATAGTTAAGTCAAAACTTTGGAATTGTGTTTGAAGTATAATTTCATACCTTATTTAGGCAAAGTAGAATAATTTTTTCCAAAAAACGTTGAACCAAGTTAATGTGAAAAATCAATTTAACTTTCATCTCCAAAAATCCGTTTGAGATTTCAATCCTCCAATAAAAAGTTATGGACAAAATTTCAAAGAGGATGTTTGAAAATGTCCAAAAAAATCCCTTCCAACCGCTCTATGAATTTTGTCCATAACTTTTTATTGGAGGATTAAAATCTCAAACAAATTTTTGGAGATGAAAGTTAAATTAATTTTCTACATTAACTTGGTTCAACGATTTTTGAAAAAAATTATTCCACTATACCTAAATAAGGTTTGAAATTATACTTCAAACACAATTCCAAAATTTTGACAATGAGTGGTCAAGCTCTCATCTTCAAATTATCCCATATTCTTTGAGAACATCATGGACAATAGATTCATTATAAAAACAACCTCTCCATCATAGTAGCACACCAAGTTTCAATGAAACTATTTCCTCAATTTTCCAACAAAAAATTCTCTTGATGGTATTTGGAACAATGACATTGGTATTTGATCCAGTCGTACAATGGTAATTGTACAATTGCATTTTATGTGTCTAGAAAATATTGTGGCCTCTTCTGCCTAGCTTGTTGTGCCTAGACTGGAGTTGGTTTGGGGGCCAGTTGGTGGTTGATATGTTGAAAACAACGCCCAAATCCCTTGGCGTGGCACGCCCAAGCCACACCATTTGCCCGTCCCTTCTGTAAATTCTGGCGTGGCCGGGCTTGAAATTTCACTTGGCGAGTCTGCCGTGGGGCAAAAACTCAACCTGGGCCCTCGCAATGGCCTTGCCTTCTCTCCTTGGCGCCCTGCCGTGGGGTTGCTCTGATCCATGATGCAAAGCTTGCAGACAGTAGGTGGCCTCTCTAAAGGCATAACTGTTAGAATTGCTTTAACTGAAAATGCCTCCACTCTGTTGCAGGATGTAATAATGGAACTGGAACCAACACGGACTGCAGCAGTGTTGCGATAGACATTGATTGCTGACGATGTGCAGTGCCACCAACTTTGGGATGTCGAAACTCACGGAGTCGTCAGAATCAGTTGGCGTCTGCTTTGCACAGGTATCCAGTTTAATTGCACTAAGGTAGAAGGCTCGAGAATAGTTCGGGCATTAAGAACCGCCCACCTGTAAAGTGTACATGATTTGTACATGCTGATTTTTCATAGCCTTCACTGATGTACAAACTTCAGGGGTGGACGATTTTGGAGTCCTATGTCAGTTCAACTTCAAAATTTCATAACTAATTTCAAAGAGCTCCAAAAAATATGAAACGACTTAGGTTAGATGCCAAATCCACTTCTCTTTCAAGGAAAATTTAGTGAAAAATATTTCAAAAAGTTCTGCCTTCCCAAAATTCAGTTTCAGCTCTTAGGTGGGCAATTTTTGGACTTGTTACCTTACACAAGGTTCATAGTTTTGTCGGTATTTTTTTGACACAAGTAAAGAAACCTCTTTTTTCTTTTCTTTTTCTTTTCTAGCTTCATAGCTCAAGCTTTTATCTTAGAATGATTGCTTGAATAAGCTTCTTGTACACCAATACATTTCCTTGAGAGAATATGTATCATGTTAAGGAATGTAAAAATTAATAGATTATACCACAGGAAGTGTTTACTGAATTCCCTGCACGCATTCTATTGCAAATCCCCTCCAAAGAAACATAAAAATGCTACAAATTGTTGTTCACAAAGAATGTGACTCTCATAGGAAAATGTGAGACAAAGAACTTTAAGGGAATATTAAAGAGGAGATCTGTGCATTTTTTAGTGTTATGTAAAGATGTCCCCAGTTCCCCACCTCAAAATCAACTCAATTTTTAAATTTCAATATTCTAGAATGTAGATTTAGGCTCTAAAATATAATTTTAATGTAGATTTTAGTTTTCATAATCAATACAGTTTGTAGATTTTGAATTTCCAATCTTACTAATTTGTACATTTCAAAATTGTTAGTGTAGACCCATTTCTAGATTTCAAAATATCAATAATATGTAGATTTCATTTTCTTGAACAATTTACTATTTCATGTATTGTGTAATTTCTAAGATTCTAAAATGTATCAACTATAGATATGTTAGAGTTATGTGAAATGAATACATTGTCTTGAAGGTTGACAACTTACAAGTCTTATATGATCAACTTCACGGTACCCTTAACAATTGAAATGGGACAATTTGCATCTCCTAAAATCTACCCAATATTGGGTGGAAACACATAAAAATGTACAATGCGTCAATGTGTTGCAAAATCTACCGATTTGGATTGCACACCGGAGATTTGAAGGAAATTTATGAAAATCCTTGCAAAAAAAATCCACAATTTTCTTTTGCATAGAAATTCTTTGAAAGATCCCTCCATGGTGGCATAAAAACACAGAAAACATAGAAACTAGAAAAAAATTGCAAGAAAAAACTACAAATTCTCCAAAAGTGCCGCAAGGAATTCCAAAAAAGTTCGATGTGTACCTTGTGATGTTTGATAGAGTGTGGCAACATGTTAGTTAAATATTCTGACCTGTATCCAATGTATGGGGAGATCCAGTGGCTAACAGAAAATCAGCCAAGTGAAATCAGTAAATTACCGTCTTAATTTCAGCATTTTAAGTCGTATAACCAAACAAAAAAACTAAGAGTATAGGAAATGAACCGTTTTTAAAAAAGAAATCACAGTTTTTCAGCCTTTTTACATCAAAAGCAAGGGGATTTTAACTACCCCACGTAAACTTCCGCCGGTTCCTACTTGAATAGCCCAAGGATATAGCCAACATTGAATTCAAGAGCATTAGATGTATTCATCAATTGTCTCACAGATTTCAAAAAATATTAATTGTGAGTGCCATAGGTACAGAAGACAAGCTCATTATACAAGTGGGATGGTAGGAGGTAAAGCAACCCATGTGGGATATATGAATTAGGATTAGTAGAAGCTCAACTACTTATAGTTAAGTCAAAAGTAGGAATTGTGTTCAAAGTAGAATTTCATACTTCATTTAGGCATAGTAAAATAAAAAAATTCAAAAAAAATTCAACTAAACTAATGTGAAAAATCAAGTTAAATTTCTTCTACAATAATCCATTTGGGATTTCAATCTTCCATTCAAAAGTTAAGGACAAAGTCCATAGAAAGGTTGGAAAGAATATTTTTTTTGACATTTTCAAACATCCTCTTTGAATTTTGTTGATATTTCTTTTGGAGACTCAAAATTGCAAACTATTATCGTAGATAAATTTAGCTTGATTTTCCAAATTTTTTAGTTCAAAGTTTTTTGAGAAAAATTATTCTAGTATGCCCAATGAGGTTTAACCCCTAAAGGACCAAGGCCTTTTCTCCGTCAAAACTCACTCAAAAATGCCACTTCTATTGCAAAGAGAAAAAACTTTAAATATTGAATTTTTTTGCATATTTATCCATAGGATCTTATAATAGACTAGTATAAAAATGTATGCAATAAATTTTAGAAACTTTGACCGCATAGATTGCAAGATATGTGCATCCAAAGTGAAAAAAACAATTTTTTTTGCACTTTGCTTTATTAGATTTTTTCACTTTGAATCTTCTTAACTTAATTTTTTTGTACTACTGATTTTGAACTTCTTAGTTTTTATGTTGAATACTTGAGTTTAGAATCTAGGGAAAAAAATTCAAGTACAAAAAAACTTAATTTTTACTCATTAAAAAATTGTTAAGGGGAAGTAGGTTCAAAATTGAGGGAAAAAATAAATTGTTAATAGCTCTAAGATGAAACTGAAATACAATATTCCAATGACAAGATTGTTCTAGCAAGAAAATAAAACCCTATCTAAAATTTTTTTTGGAAAAATTGTAAAAATTGCATTAAAAAATGAATCCTATAAGTTATTTTTTCAAGAAAATGCTTAGATTGCCCAAAAAACTAAGATTATCCATAACTTTCTCATCACAAGTCCAAATAGAATGAATCAAATCTTCAAATTTAGAAAAAAATATATAGTCTTAAGAAAAAAAAATTTAATTGTATTTTGACTTTTTGTTATTTTTTTGTATTGCTTGCGAATCTCCATTTTTGGCTAACTATGCCATAATTTTTTCTCCTAGGCAGTAGGCACCGATTGAAATAAAATTTATATCTCCATAAAGTTCTTGCAAAACCACACATCTTCAAACAATCTCAAAAAAATCCACTAAAAATTGAGGTTGTAGGAATTTACAAATTGTCCCCCGAGGGGATGAACGGTCTTTTAGGGGTTAGAGTTCTACTTTGAATACAAATCTTGTGTTTTTGACAATGAGCAATCAAACTCTTCAAATTGTCCATACCCTTTGAGGATTCATGACGGAAAATGGATTTTATTATAAAAATGACCTCTTCCCTCTTCATTCTTACTAAATGTCAATTAAGTAATTCTTTATTTTATTGCATCAAAAAATCTCGATGGTAGATGATCAAATGATAGATTTGTATTTGACTAAATGGATTATTATTTGATTCTTTGGATTCTCAACAAATTAAATCTTTAAATTTATTTGTAGATTTAGAGATATGGTCATAGAATTAATAAAAGAAAACGCACTTTTTAAAAATTAACTTAAACCAAACTTGCTATCTGAGTATGGTAGTGTGCAAATAAATTGCCTTGGATTGGAATTGTCTTCAACTTAGTATTTGAATTGAAATGTATTTTATTTTTTGGTTTTTAAAGTTTTAATCGATTGCTATAGCAAACTTAAAGAAAATGATAGGAATGCCGGGAATTTTTTTGGTTTTTTACCGAATTAAATGATTAAGCTTAGGCAACAACCAAATGACCATTGAAAACTACCGAATGACATGTGAAAAGAATGGCAAAAAGCTGAGTCGCCCTATAAACTCCCCATTCACTACCTATCTCTCTCTGGTACCATGACTTGATCAGGATTTATGGATCTAACTTCCATTGGTCAGAAATGATACTAATAAAGAGATTAATATTTCTCTATACTGACATTTTCGGCTAAACTACCTCTTATGGGGTTTAGATAACGTCTCTAACTACCAACGACATTAGTTATAACTCAAGCATTTATTATGCAATAGATCAATGTTCGGGAAGAACCGGCGGCTAATACAAAATTAGCCGGTGAAAATGGGCAAATAATTGGTTGGATTTCAGAAGTAAAGGATCAAAAATCGGAGGAAATAATGATAAGATAGGAAATCAACCGGTGCAAGTAAAACTTTAGGAAAAATTTTACCCTCCTCAAATTACAATAGGGCGGATTTTAATCAATTTCCTTTGCAAAAGGGAAGATTTCAATTGCTATACATATTTTCTATGTGGCACATACCCGGGTAGTGAGGGACGGATATCAATCTAGGTTGTAAAAGGCAGGTATATCGGTAAAGAGCCTGGGCGGCTTGTGCAAATTGCATACCGTTGAAAAATGCAACTCCCGCCCAAGTATTCAATGCCTCATGCGGTGAGGGCCTCCCAACGGCTCCCAACTATTGGATCAGGCCATGCAAATGGTAGCCCAGCTCATCCATCAAGTCAGGTTGTGGTAGGCCAGCCCAACCCATCCATTGGGTCTTTGAAATTTATGATCTAGAAAGTTTAGATATTTATTTATTAATCCTAAGAAGTATTTAACAGGGACAATAGATGATTCTTTGAAAAAGGTGAAAATTTTGAGCCTTAAACTTTTATTTTTGCAACCTTTTCATGACCATCCTTAACTCCATATTGCATGAGTTGGGAGGATTCTTGGCTTTCAGTTGGTGAAAGGCTACGTTAGGTTCAATTCCTGCCAAGAAGTTTTATTTTAGATTGTAAACTGGCACTTTTTTGACATTAGAGGATCCAAACTTTTGAAATTTTCAATTTGAAGGAAATATGCTGGTCACAAACTAATATGGAGGTCAAAAAACTAGAAAATTTCAGAATTAAAAGGATGAAACTGGTAACTTCTGGATAAAAACCGGACCATTCTTGTGGAAGGAGGGTATTTACTGGTAGAGTTCCAAAATCTTCCCAAACGCTGCAGTAGGTGTCACTAGTTGGGTAGAGCTAAACATCCGTACTGGTGAGGTTTAATAAATCTCCAATTATTATTAGTTGGACAAATGATATACATGTGACTAACTACACATTCTAATTGTTTATGGAATTGGCCTCTTTTAATACCTGATTTGGGGGCTATTTGCAAGGGTGACATTGATTTCTGAGTTGTCAAGCCATACTTACTAATTTAAACTACCCATACTAACATGATAGATGGCTTGTTACATAGGATCTGATTATCTTTGCTTAATTGAACCACTTGTTCTACTTACTTGGAGGCCCTGTTGTGAGCTCCCAATTTGTCACTTGGGACTTGTAGAATTATTTTTTTGAAAATTTGCAATTTAAAGTTGATAAAAGTATACAAAAAGCCATAAAAAGAGTGTAGAACCAAAATAGGGTTGTGTCATACCCATTATAGTATTTGGTCTAGATTTGAATTTAGACTTAGAATCCCCCCAAACCTAGCCTAAAAATAGGGTAGAAATAGCGAAATGGTTAGATTTGGAAGATTTGAGTCCCATAGCCCCAAAAGGGCTAAATCCCACCATGAATGTGGCAATTCATGACTAAGACGGTCCGAGGGATCCACAACAAGGCTACAAGTTTGGATCCTAGAATTAGGTTTAGAATTCCCCATCAAATCGACAAATTTCCCAAATCCCGATTGTTAGCATGCAGGAGCCACTAACGCAAGACCGGGCCCATGGAGGAATCTTCAGTCCAAGGATGGTTTTCTAGGATAAATTCCATGCCAAGAGTCCAACGACGAAATCAATTCGCCAAGATTCCTCTATCTGCAAAAGATTCTAGCACCATCGCTAATTCAAGGAGATGGCCAGTTTCATCTCCACTGACAAATTGTGCCAGGTACGGAAACGCACCTACATGTCTTTCATGCAACTCCCTGAGAGGTCACGTGAAAATTCCTGTCATCTTCCGACTTGCAAAAGAACCTTTTCCAGGTGGTCAACCCTTCTAACCTCCAACGGGAATTTCATGAAAATTACCCAGGTTACAATAAAATCTCACTAAAAATTAGACTAGCTTGTTTATGTTAATAATGCGCTCCGTGAAATTTCACAACATTCCGATAGTAGCAAGTTCTTGAACCGGCAAGATTCCTCGGAAATTAACCACGTGGCGGGGTCCCTGCCACGTTGATCGGCATTCCGGGACCATACGATGGCGAAACGAAGTCAACCAAGAGTCCTTTCCGACTCTCTCGCACCTACCGGAGACCCTAGGCTTTTCACATTTCTCAAAATAGGAGACCCCCAAGATCTAGGATTTTAACACGATTTGGTTTTTAAACTAAATTAGCCTATGATGGATTTTTGGCCTCGGGACGGGGGACGGGGGTGTAGAATTGAACACGGTGATCCGGAGCCAATGGCGCAATCCGTTTGACGATTGGAGTTAATCTTCAAAAGTTAGGATGTTGGTCCAACATAGATGGTAGAAGTAGATTTTTAGGGATTAGGATGAAAATCTTTGAGGATGAGAATGAAAATCCAAGTTGATAAGATTACCTTGGAACTCTAGAGGGAAGGGTGGGGCCTTGAAAATCTATTTAAGGTCTCCATTTTTCTCTCTAGAACACCCCCAATTCTTGTTTTGGGTCCGTGGGTCCAAGTTTTTTTGGATATTTTGGCATTTGAAGCCAAAAACCTCTACGGTGTTTTTGGAGCACTTTTGACTCCATTGTTGCTTATTTTCAAGCTTTGAAGGCCTTGGGGGTCCTTCTATCTTGCCTTGTTCCTCTTTGTATACTCTTGCTGTGAGTTGAGTGGGTGCTCTATGCTTTGTGTGTCCTTTTTGTACCTATATGAACTAGTTTTTGGTGGTTTAGGAGTCTTGGTGGATCTTGTACTAACCCTAGAGCACCCCCCCACCGTACCTTGGCGATGCCGCTTTGAGGGGCCTTTAGCATGTGAGCTTTGTGTTGCCACCAGGGTTGACGAATTGGAACATCCGGGGGCAAATCACGTCCAAAAATCAGACGTCCGGACGCAGCGTCCGCGGACGCTGTTGCGGACGCAGCGGACGTAGTGGACGTAGTGGCCACCGTCCGACGGACGCAGACCACCGGACGGGCGGACGGTGCGGACGGGCGGACGGCGGACAATGCGGTCGGTCGACGGGCGGTTCGACTCGGACGATCCGATCGTCCGATCGTCCAATCGATCGGACGGTCAGACCGTCCGTTCAATCGGACGGTAGGTTCGTCCGATCAATCGGACGACCGAGTCTGCTTCGGGAGGTTTGGGAAGGCGTCCGCCGCCGGACCTACTTTAGGTTTGGTTGCGGACGGGTATAAAGGCGGACGGCCCTTCCATTCTTCCTCACTTCTTCTCTCCATTTTAGAGGTGGAACCCGTGTCGGAAGTTACAACTGTTGCTTCATTGTGCTAGTTGCTCCTATACGGGTAGAGAGTGAGGTCAATTATTTTGATATCACTTGTCGTCAGTCATGACAACGGAAGGTACGAGCAAGGGTACTGTAGCGATGACTTCAAGAGGTGGCAATCCCGGGAAGACAAAATCAAAAGGGGCTGCCCACGAGCTTCACTGGGACATTTTAGATGATCCAAATATCAAAGTGGAGAGCGAATGGGAGAAGGAGGAAGAAAATTATTGGACCTCCAAAATGTGCAAAAAATATGTGAAAATGTATCACATCGACAAGTTGTGGCCTCGTGAGGTCCACATTATTCACACACGAGGTTTCTGTTGCAAGCCATCGAATTGCAAGGATGGACATTTTGTCCATCGATCACTTGAGGTTTGGCGGGCCCTCTTCGGGGACAAATCAATGAGTAAGGGTCTCATAAACTACAGCGTGGCCTCTATGGTGTATGCTGAGCTCATATTGGCTCAGAAGGTGGACTGGAGCACATATCCAACGACAACTGCGGCTCCGCTTTTGCTTAGAGTAGGGCAAAAAGATATTCCGGATTTATATGATCCAAAGGCAAGTCCAAGTGAGGCACCAAAATCACAAAAGCGACAAAAAGATGGTTTAATGCAGGTTAAAAAAGAGATCATGGAGGGGGGAAATATTGGAGTACATTTGGATTCTACGAAGATTCCAACTACAATGTCAAATGCCATGGTGGAAGGTGTTGACGGAGAGGTGTTTTTAACTCCTCGGGCGGATTAGATATGCACACGCAATTTTACATCCGTGGGTGAACAAAGTGGTGCTCCAAGCATGCGGCCTATTTTTGAAGAACCGGTGGCCCCGTCTGCACCACAAAAACGTCGGGAAGAGGTTCGTCCCGAACAAATGGCAAGGGCCATCGCATCAATTGATAATATCATAACGAGCGATGCTACAAATTTTATGACACAAGTACCTTGCAATCAAGACTTGCCAACCACACCGAGCCCCGTATCAAGCCCCATGTTGGGCCCCGTATCGAGCCCAAGAGTTGAAGGGCAGATGTTGCCAAAAAATGGAAAGCAACTCGATGGCATGACGCAAAATGTATCCATTGATGACAACCAATTGGATAAGAGCTATCTGCATTTGTCAACTCAAAATACGGCACAATCGGAGGATCTTCGTCATTTGCCAATGGCGAGTGAATTGGAAAGCTTGTTGGAAGCTTCTTATTTGTTTAGGGCACATCAACAAGACATATCTCTTTAACCAAACCAAGTAATCGAGACAAATGAGGCCTGTCCTAGTAACCCCGCAAACGAGGCGGGCTTGACTGAAACCGCAAACGAGGCTGGACCGAGTAATCCCTTCGCCGAATACAGTGATCAATGGCACAATTTTGTGATCACCTCAAAAAGATTGTCGGTTACAGCTAAATTTGTAGCTAGCATTGCCCCCAAATTTATGGAAGTTGCTCAGGAATTCACCAAATCCGGGCCCGAGTTGGTGGAAGGTGCCTTGTCGTTTTGGGATTTTGTCATGTCTATGAAACCATTATTAGAGGAGCGGGTCGAAAATAATCGCAAGCTGCACATCTTGAATGAAGAGAATGAGAAATACAAGGCCTTAAAGGTAGAGCACGAGAAAATTGAAAGAAGAGCACAAGCAATTGATTGGTGCATTCAAAGGAGTGTGCGCTAATTATGAAAGATTTGCGAACGCACAGGATTGCCGATATGACGCTCTAGTTTCTCAGAGGAAATTTATCGAGAAATTGGAGTACGAAATTGTAGTGCTCAAGCAAAATAATTTCAAGGATGGGGGATGTGTTCTTCCAAAGACCGGCGGAGCCGTGCGTATAGAAGCAGTTGAGGAAAACAACCAAAAGGAAGTAATATCCGAAACCGCCATGGATAATCCTCCTCCCACATTCCGAGACGCGTCCATGCAAACGGAAGGCCATGAATTTGAAGAGGTGAAGCATGAACTAGAGTCGGTAACTCAACAAAACGTCTATTTGGAGGCACAATATTAGAAAATGATGCAAGTAGTGGAGCTAGATAAATGCTTGCCAAAGAGCAGTTCCGACACTCGTTGGTTGACGTGGGTTCAAAAACTACAAGACAAATCGTCTATAGTAACCCGAGCAATGAAGGGGCTTCTCAAATTAGCCATGAAGTCGAAGGAGCAATGCGATGCCATTTCTTCTGATCTCTTATCTATTAGAAGGATGTTTGAGGTACATCATAGGGGTTCAATTGACGTCACATATTGGGGGGACATGTCGGCAATGTTTGAGCGATTGAATGACGCCCAAAAGATTGCGTCAAAGTCCATCAATTGGACCTTGGAAGTAGAAGAAGGTTGGGCCCCTTACAACACGCATTTAGCGCACATCAAAGAGGCGGACAAGATAGTAGTGCATGGTGAAAGTTCAAATACGGAACTGTTGGAGGATAAATGCAGCCTTTGTCTAAATCATTTTGGTCCCGAGGGCGCCTTAATCATGGGCCAATGTCGCCACACTTACCATATCACGTGCATGGTGAAATCATACCTTGTTCGTTCGGTTTGTCCCGAGTGTCGGTCTCCTTTGAGCCCTAGGTTTTACGAAATGGTTGGGTCTGAGGAGAGCATGCCCCCTAGCCACGAACACAATCGATGGACCCTTCCACTTGACCAAAAGCCATTTCTATTCCAAAATTACATTCATTGGGGGCGACCTCTAATTTGGAATGCGCAAAAACTCATGCATGATGTTTGTGAGAACTACAATGACAAATTGGATGACTTTGACTAGATGACGCGCAATAGAGAGGTGGAGTTGCGGGCCAGGGGTATTGAAGACTTGGAGGCTCGAGAATTGTTTTGTCGTAGCATGAGGGGACACATTTGTTTTTTCATCATGATAAATTTTGCCTTATTCATTTGTCAAATATGTTTCTTTTGCGTATCTATTGCAGAAGATCATACCTATTGTACATTTGTACAAGATCATTTCATGTTATTGTTATGTTATCTTCTATAACCCCGTGTCTACAAATCACCCATTTTCATTTGCACATACATTTCTATTCGCCTAATCCACTTGTCCGCTTGTCTGCACACTTCAAACATCTTACCGAAATTATAAAAAACGGCTGTCCGCCCGACAGGTTTTAGGTTGGCTCGTCCGTCGTCCGCCCGTCCGCTAAACCGACGGCCCAGATTCCTGTCCGCCGACCGCCCATTCGCTGATCCGACGGTCCAGATTCCCATCCGCCCGTCCGCTGTTCGGACGAACCAGATACCCGTCCGCCGTCTGCTGTTCCGACGGCCCAGCTGGCCGTCCGCCGTCCGCCTGACCGTTGTGGGAGGATTTTTTTTTTTCCCATATTCAACGGTCACAAATAGATGGAGACTATAAGTGTCCTGAAATTGACATTTACAAGCACTTCTAAGAAACTGAACGTTAAGATTTCCAAGGGCTAGGAGCTGCAATTTTTTGTGTTCCTTGCTTGGTAATGCATAGTTCAGTGGAAAGGGGGGCCTTGTTTTCCAAGGCTTTGTGTATAAATATTTGAACGATTTTACCCAATTGTTATCATTACGTTTTGAATTTCTAATTTCAATATACAGAGCTTAAAACAGCCACTATGACCAAGGATTGGTCTTCTTGGTACGAAACCCTATCAAATGGAAAAGTACAATGCAAGGCTTGCAAATTGGTATTTGCCAAGAAGCCGGTCCGTATGTTTAGTCATTTGGGATACGTAGGCACATCGGGAAGTCGTGACAAAGGAATCAGCCTTTGTACCCAAATGACATCTGAAGTTCGAGGTCTATTTGTTCGTTGCAATGGAGTGATTCCACAAAGAGGTACTCCACACAATGTGGATGGCAACGGCACACCTATGCCTATGGTTGTTCGTACTATGTCAAATGCGAGAGACACTGTGAATTCTACCGAAGAAGACTCATGCACAGCACCAGAGGAATATGTTAGTGGTTCTTCACAAGGAAATCCAAGTACACAAGCATCAGGTGGACGTGGAACTCAGCGGACATCAAGCAGTAGGCCTCAAAGATAGAGTAGGCTAGTAGAAGGATTCGAAGAAGCAAATAAACGCATTTTGAATGCAATGTGGGCCAATTTCTTTTATGCGGCAAACATACCATTTGATGTAGCACGAAATCCAACCTTCAAAGAAGCAGTGAAGAAAACGGCGGAGTTTCACCAACCTTATAGCCCACCATCATACCATGATCTACGTCATAAATTGCTTAACCAAGCAAAGGTAGACTTAGAGGTCAATCTCCGTAAGCGGACAGAAACCAGTATTAGAAAGTTTGGAGCCACATTGTCTATTGATGGGTGGACCTTGGTTTCGAATCGGCCATTGATAAATGTCATGCTTGTGTCATCCGCGGGTGAGCAATTCTTAGGATCGGTGGATACAACTGGGAAAACTAAAGATGCTCCATATTTGGCCTCTATATTAGAGAGTTTTATAGAACAAGTGGGCCCTGCAAACGTAGTGCAGGTAAGTACAGATAATGCGGCTGTAAATCCAGCAGTATAGAGTTTGGTATCTACTACCTATCCCCACATTTTTTTCCAAGGTTGCGTGATGCATGCCTTGAATTTGTTGCTAAAAGATTGGGCAAACGAACAATGGATTGATGACGTCGTGAAAGATTCCCGAAAGATAGTCAAATTCTTCAGGAAGAGGCACATGCCGCTTGCGATACTTCGGAAATATTCGACGCAGTACAACTTGTTGTTGGCGGTGGAAACAAGATTTGCCTCGAATTACAACATGGTTGCACGTATGCTCAAGGTGAAAGCACAATTGCAACAAACTGTGACGGACCTGCAATGGGAGGAATATGCTAGAAAGCACTTGCGAAAATCCAAAACTCGTTTAGAATCCGAACGGGTGAAGAAGACCATTCTAAGTGGGCATTTTTGGCATCGTTGTCAAAATTTTGAAGATGTGACAGCTTCAATTGTCAATGCTCTTCGTGATTTGGATGCGAAGACACCATGCATGGACAAGGTGTTACATATTATGAGGAAACTAGAGAAGCACGCTCTCGCTTTAGACAAAGAACCTTTTTGTTTGGCTTTGGACAAAGGCATCCCGTTGGTGAAGGCGTTCTACGAACGACGTGATATGGTGAAGACCGATTTACATTATGCAGGAGCACTTTTGAATCCCTACCTTCTTGAAGACAAAGAACTAGCCGACGACACCGATGCCATGGCTGCATGCAAGCGCGTTTTGATGCAAATATGTACATCTTTAGAGTACGCGAAGGTGGTGAAGGAATTTGTAGCCTTCCGCCATAGGGAACCTCCGTTCCACAACATGTTGGATCCGGGTGAACAATAATTGTCGGCGCATGCTTGGTGGGATTTTGAGGGCGTGTGGGAAGCTCATTGCTCCAATTGCCAAGAGGATTTTGGCCCAACCGGTATCATCGTCTTCCTGTGAACGAAATTGGAGTAGCTATTCTTTTGTTCACAACAAATATCGGAACAAGTTGAAGCCACAAAGAGCACATGATTTGGTATATGTGTATACCAATTCCAAAGTCCTCGGTGCATCAAAGCAAAATGACGAGAAGAAGTGGTATGATGAGAACCTCGAGTCGGAGGATTCGGCCTTGTCTTCATCGGAAGACGAGGGTGGTGAATCCGGTGAAGAAGTTGATCCCCTCATGGACGATGAAGATGACCACGGCATCCGCAATTTTGATGATGAACCGCTTCGAAGCCCACCTCGTTATGATGCAGACATCGGAGATGATTGTGAAGACCTTTACAAGTTTCCGTTGGATGAAGACGACTGTGAATATGACGAAGGTGGACCTTCCATAGCTAAATACTTAGATGGAACCGGGTTGTTGCGTAGTGAAAACATTCTAGCAAATAGGGAAAATACTCATGCGAAGGTAGCGGAGGAAGATGAGGAAATGGTTATAGGTGATGACACTCCCCAAATGGATGAAGTGATTCGAATTCTCGAGTGTCCATCCATGACAACGGTAGGAGCTAAAGAAAATGATCAACATGAAGACATGAGAGAGTGTGGGGTGAAGTCCCACACAAATGTGGTCAACCAAAGTATTGAATTACCAGGGGCATTGACAAGTGAAACTATTGAACTTTTCGGCATTTAAAATGCCCAAGCACCTCGAATAGAGGGAAGTCAAGATCCAAGTGTATTGGAGTCCGTGTGCCCAATGCCAGACCGCAACGCCAAAGACATGAAGCACCTCGTGCGAGATCCTCAATTACCATCACGTAGCGGTCCTCGACATGCACTATATACAAGCGGTAGCACGACTTTGAATGGTCCTGGAGACTCACGGTTTAAAGAACAACATTTGAGCAATTTGAAAGAATTGCGCATTGGAACCAATCCCAATCCATCCGTTTCATCAGTCAACGATGATGTGGAAACATTGGAGTCTATATTTCGTCAATTTTCTGGCCATGCAAAGCATTCTCCGATCAAATTTTCAAACCCTACAGTGGAAGCTTTGTCCGCAGAGAAGACAAACATTCCAGGAGGTTCGAAAGCACGTCCACCCGCGATGAAGGAGTCCAAAAAAGCTAAGAGGAAAAGAATAATGGAGCCTTTTGCAATCTCTCCATTGAAAAAACAAAATGTAGGTAGAACCCCCTTTGATGCAAGTCTGCCTCTAACCAAGCGAAAGGTGAAACCAATCCACGATCTTAAGGGAGGTATTGGAAAGTCTCTACTAAAAGTCAAAAGGGATCATAAGTTAGGTAGACCAGTGAGATCAGGCGCATTGAAACAAGTACAAGGAGGAAAGATTGTACAATCTTCATCAGATAGTATGCAAAATTCATCTAGTGACGATGATTCCGGATGGGATACAACAGGTCATAGTAGCGGGGCTGAAGTCAAAGGAGATAGTGACTACCAGCCTTAGTCCATAAAGATTGAGGAGATGTAAACTTGGGTGTTTAGTTTCTTCCCCTAAACACATTATGTTATGACAATTCATTGTTTGAACTTTAAGTTTGTAATACAAATTTGCTCATTCATGTTGTGCACACCATCAAAATTTTGTTTTTTCAAATACCTTAAAACTAGCGAAGAATTTGGACTGTCTGTCCGCCAGTCCGCCCGTCCGCCTCGTGGCCCATCCGCGCCTTGGTCACCTCCGTCCGACAGGCGGACGGTCCGCCTTGTGGCCCGTCCGTGCCTTGGTCACTTCTGTCCGACGGGCGGACGGTCCAACCGCCCGTCCGCCTCGTGGCCCATCCGCGCCTTGGTCACTTCCGTCCGACGGGCGGACGGTCCGACCGCCCGTCCGCCTCGTGGCTCGTCCGCGCCTTGGTCACCTCCGTCCGCCTCGTGGCCCGTCCGTGCCTTGGTCACTTCCGTCCGACGGGCGGACGGTCCGACCGCCCGTCGGACCATCGCAGTTCATGTTTTTTTCTCATTTAGTGTAGCATAGGATTCCTAAAATGGCCAGGTCATCTCTAAAGAGTGTGCCTTCATGACAACAAGCATCCAATGTGAATACTTCAAAGACATTGAACTCCTCATGGGTCAAACATCAAACTTCATTCTTCAATGTGCAGATCATATTTTTAGGTTCAATCTTGAAATTAAACATCTCAATGATATTTTGAAATGACCATCTTGAAAGATCAAAATGAAATGCTACCTATAGTTCTAAATTTTTTTTTCTAATTTTTTGATGATAGATCGTAGATTTAATTATTCAAAAATTTATTTGGATTTTAATCATATATTACTATATATTGTAAGACATCTCAATTTTAAAATAATTGTTTTTATGAAGAAATTTGTCGAAGTAAGCCAAATTCGACTTAATGTCATGAAACTAAAAACAATTGCTATGTACTTATATAATACTATTGCATCAAAGTCACGATCTTCTAAGATATTTGTATGTAAAGTTGTAATATAGGATTTAGGATTTAGGGTTTAGGATTCATGTCATTCATATAAATGTTGTCCAAATTAGAAGTGTATTTTGAAAATGGATGTGTGATAATATTTTGATGTAATATTAAAAAATCATTTTGGTCATGATAGTATAGATTGATACCTAAAAACCTACTTATAAGAAATTGCCCCATTCAATGTCAAATAATGTTGTCAAAAATCATTTGGAGTTATATGTTGCGGACTTGCGGAGTGCGGATCATGAAGTTAGAAAAAGCATATAGAGTTGTCTTATGTTTCTAGAATTCAAAATTCTTTATTCAAAATTGATATCAAAGAATATTAATTGTCTATTAGAATATTTTTTTCATTGGGATTAATAATTCTTCAATTCTTCCAAAAGTTATTCGCGTATTATTTTTCATTTAATAGTGAACCAATTTCTACTTCACAAATTTTAAAAAATGAATGTATAGTTCTTTTGAGTTTAACCTCTAAAGTCCCATTGTCCCATCGGGCAGCGGTGCTATTTTGTGAGCCTGTGAGCGGCGAGCGGGAATACTGTGAGTAGGGAGCATTGGAATTAGAAAAAATAGTATAGATATCAATAATAGTGGAAAATAAAAGGAGAATCCTTACATTTTGGGCTAAATTTGAAGTTCATTATAAATTTCAGGGTCTAGGTCCCCAGACCTATCACCGTGGACCTATTACCGTGGATAAATATAATTTGTATTAGGGGTGTTGTTTATCATAATAGCATATAATGATGAGAGTATACATTGTAAAGACGAGGTGAAAGATGTGAAAGATGAATCTGGCGTTTGAAGGAAGGGTATATAAAATATAACCTTCAATTACAAGATTTTTCCAAAGAATAATTTATACTTCTGTCCACAAGTGTAACTTCAGTCAGAATTAATTTACATTCAGATCTCAGGCACTCTCAGGCTCTAGGGTTCCTAAGTATCAAATAGAGCCTTGTTTGGAACGTTGATAATACCAGTCCAAATGAGAAGGCGCTTGACCTCATTACAGCTGAAGCTTGGAGAATGTATGAACTTGTCATCTACTAGGTTCATTTTGAAAAAGTAACGAAATAAATAATAGAGATGTTTGCAGTTAACATATTGATGGCGTCCACCAATTGCTGAAACAGCCATGTCTACAAAATCAGGACAAGTACACTCCGAGTACATGCCCACTGTGATTCGGTACACTTTGTGTGCAAGCTCTGTTCCAGATTGAAGGGAGATTATGGCTCCAAGTCCGGGAAAGGGAAGCATAGTGACTCCTAAGATTGTTCCTTTGACGTTCCCAGCACTCTCCCACTTATTGCGATGCTCTGTAGTAGGAGCATTTGCAATACGTCTAATAGGCTTGTTTCGGCGAGTTGTTGGATAGGTGTCTGCATGCACAGGGATAGGCTGATCATACATGACCACCTCAAAAACATTTGACATCGTGAATAATCGTCGAGGTGATATAGGTGGTTGGTCTTGAAGCTGGAATCCAGCTTCCTGCAGCAGAAGTGTTTCCTGACGAAATAAACTAGTGCCTATCAAGACATGCTAGATGTTTGGTACTTCAGGCCAATCAATTACCCAAGCATGTTTAGAGCCTCGCACGCAACGGTGAACATCATCTGGGCAGAACCAAAAATCTGTCACGATCTCCTTATTTCCTCCGTACTGTTTTCTGCGTCCTCGGTATGTAGGAGCTGGAGTGCCTTTGCTTCCTCTTGCAAATTTGGCAACGCAATGGATGTTTGATCTTCGCTGCTGGGCATGACATTTGCAGCTAGACTTGTGGGATACCCTCGCAATATGCCATTGAGAACTGTCACAGTCACTTTCCAACGTAGTAGTGATATGTGGCACATGCTCACAGTTAGCCACTTAATTCGTTCCTATTCCTGATAGACTCCGTGGGTGTGCGTGTAGACCGAGTCATGACTCTTGGTTGAGAGAAGTTCACCTTGTCCGGCCGATGGGAATCACCATCCGACCCAATAGGGAGGTCTAGTTTGCGCTAACTGCTGCCAAATACCTCTTCACCCTCCAAGTGCGGAACACGCGTTGCAACCTTAGCTGCTTCAGGAATGACATTCAACGCCTCTGCGATCTTCTTAGGGTTGCCGCTGCGTCTAGCACCTCTTAACTTTAGCTCCTCCTTTGATGGACCTGACCTTGACGTTGTGCCATTCAAGAAAGACCGGTAATTTGTCATTTGCATGAAGGCTCGAATGCAATCATCACAGGTGGCGGCAAACAAGTCATTACCGCGATTACCCAACTGCTGTAACCATTTGTTGTGGACTATTTCAGATAAGTTGCATGATGGCATGTCTACAATTTCTTCAACACTCAGTCTTTGCAAAAGAAATATTTTGATTAGTCTTATAATGGTTTAGGCTGAAAAGACTCAGGCTTCAGCTTGCATAGGCATGGCAAAGCATTCATGATTTTGATCTCGTTAGCAGGCTGTGAAGGCACCTCTCGGCTCCAAGAGGTCTGGCACCCTATTACTAGTTTGATCACAATCATAGTTTTCCGTAATAATAATTTTGTAACAGAGAAAGCCATCTCAAAATGATAGTGCAAAAGAACAAAAGCAACAGAACTGAAGGAGGGATCTAAACATACCATTTGCATAAAGCCTCTCCATTGGCGATATCGGAAGTGCCAAAAAGTGAGCCACAACTCCAATTCACGCAGAGCATCTTCTGAGGCTGCCCCAGATGATAACCACCAAGATCGAATGGCCAAATACCTTATCAGCTTCTTCCATAGTGATTGAGTCCTTATATTGCTTGCATAGACGTATATGTTGGTGTTGCATATCCGATTTGATGAGCTTCTGGGTATGCCGATGCAATGAAGTACTCCAGTGCAGAAGACATGTTCGTTCGTGATTGACCATCTCCATTTTGGGGTTCTCCGTACCGTATATAATTCGAACGGCATTCCAATTTGCCTGCGCACTATCTGCCATGAAGCCCTTGAAGTTTGTATTCTCTACGCCGTTGCGTCTCATGACATCATTTAGTAACCTCCACATAATGCACTGGATCTCAGTATCTTCAGATTGCATGTCACAAACGGCAATTGTCATCACCTTTCTACATCCTGTGTCATAGACATGGCAGGCCATGGTGGTTCAATCCTTTACTCGTTTTACGTGATCAAACATGAGCCACGCGTTCTCCAAATCTCCTCCCACTTGCATACGCTTCACTAGATCTACTCCACTACCAGGTCCATCGACCAACATCTTACACAAGTACACTTTTTTTTTTCCTTGTCCAGGAAAAATGCTCTCATGAATGTATTTGAACTTTAGATTGCGTTTCATATTCATAATACTATCTATAACCCCACCTTTTCCAATGCTACGAAATGAAGAAATAGTATTACGGATGTTCAGGGAACTAAGGATTTGGAACCTGTCCATGACATCTTCCAGCGACTTCCCCCGCAGCAACTCCTTTGGACCTTCACCGTTGTGTATGAGGTAGTTCTCCAGAAATTGTTTACTAGCTGCAAGGGCTATGGCTGAGTTAGTGGCACTAGGGGTTTTTAAGACTTCACCTGCTATGAGCTCCAAAATGGTGTCTAACGACTCTCTACAGGTTCCAGAAGCAACAGGATGCATGTAATTACCCAAATGGATGCACGCTCTAGTCATCCTTGGAGTATCACTATAAACGTAATAAACTCTCGCATCACAAGTATTGACGCAGTGGGGTGAACTTTTGCATATTTTGCAAAGAACAGTAGAATCTTTTGGAGAGACTGCACCAACATAGAAAGGAGTAGGAGTATATCCACACCATTCGGTCTCGTTCCGCTTGGAAGATCGCCTGAAATAGTCACAATCGGAATTGTTACAAATCAAATGGCCTACACAAGATGATTTTCGGAATTTCAAGCTATCCTGGTTATGGATATTGGATGTAATGGTCCGACACCATGCATGTCCATCGTATCATTTATCCATACTCTGTAAGTTCCCAGCAGCGGATGATGAAGACGAAGCACAAAGAGAAGGCAATTCAAACACTACGTTTCCATCAAAGTCTGCAGGAAGGTATTGTACCTTTTGATGGTTGAGCAAATCATAATCTAATGCAGCAACCTCGTTCCTAGATCTGCGAATAGATGCTAGTTTGCAAAGGCACCCAACGATACTGTGCCCGGCTGAACTATTTGGATGAGTTGGTGGTCTTGAGTGAGTGGACAAAGCAGGACTAGTAATAGGCGTGGAGTACCTACCAGATGTTGTTTCTAGGACGTCATTACAGACACGTCTAGAAAGCGTTGTTGGAAGACCTGGTTGACTAGGCGACTCTCCCTCCGACTCGCTAGATAAATCTATCACAGGGACATTGACTTCTTGCTTCACTCGGACAAGTTGAATTGGAGTCGTAGCAATTGTAATGCGTTCACTGTCCATTGAAGTGCCTATACTTTGGCCTACAAACGGCATGTTAACAGTGGAGTGGTCTGACTCCCTTGGCAACCTCTCAGTAGAAGTATCCCGCATGATAGAAGTCAAACCATATACCCTATAACGCCCTCGACGGAGGTGCCAGCAATGACCGTCCTCTAGAACTAACATTGGCATATGGATGGACTTTTTTAAGTGCCCTAGATCAGACATGACTTCTTCCTCAACGTAAATACTAGATTGGAGAAATCCGAAACGCACATAAAGGAGGTGAGAAGACACTATAGCATACCCTGCTTCTCCTAAAGGCAGAACTAATGGAATTTCATGGCCATCCGCTCTAATGGTGGCCATTGACAAAGCAAACGTAGACACACTTGAAATGAAAACAATTTTACAGCAACCAGAAAAAGCAAAAACTCCTAGTGAATGAAGTGGTCCAGACGTAGAAAATATGCAGGCATATACTTGTCTTACAACGGGAACTTAAGAAGATAGGAATAATGGATCTTCATTGCGTATAATGATGCAGTACTGTCAGTAGCCCCCAATTTGGATGTCTAAAATCGCCGCCCAAATGTATATTAGGAGTGAGTACTCTTAAAGCGAGACCGTATCTAATCTAAGTCATAAATGAGAGTAATTCAAAATTCAAGGACCATGTGACGTGTCTGTAGATTTGGGATACATGTAGAGAGGAGCCCACATAGACAACTCCTACTTTGCTACCAGAACGCAAGTATAGCACTTGTGCCCCCCATCCCATGATACATCACGGCGTCATTGCAGAGTTGTCCCATAACATCATAAAAAATGTAGCTGACCTATATATTTGATAACCAGAAGATTTTGAAAACGGGCTAAATCTAGGGTGACTGATTTCAATAGCTCTTGGAACTGGCCGTCACTACCAACTGACAAACAAGTATTAGATATAACATGTGAACTCAGTTGTGGTTGCCAAAGTTCAGGTTCACAGTTGTGGGATACTAGTCAGAGGCGCTGAGTTTAAATGAAATTACAGAAGGAGAGTACGAGTTCCAAATTGGTCAATAGAATATATATGGACATCTTAGTTAGAGGATTTTGGAAGGGTCATTACTTCCTGAAAGTAATATGAACTACTAGTCTCATGCCTTTAGCACTACACATACCCGATTGTGGTTCATTGAGTAAAGCAAGGAAATCCAAAAAGAGAGGAAGATCCCATTTCTCATCACAAAAGGAGTTAATCCGTGCACGATTGAGAAGGCAAAGTACTGAGACCAAGAAGAGAGCGGCCCTACTAAGTGGGACATCCTGCATCGAAGATTTGAAAGCCTCCAAAGCCTCCAGCAACCATTTTGTAAGTCCCGCATGATCGCATGACCATAATTTGCTTCTTGAATTACATTTACTTCTGGAACTAGAAATCAACTAAGCGTTTCTTGCATGATCATTATCATGCAATGTTGAAAGTGACCCTTGAATACAGATTTGACGATATCTACATTAGGAAATAGATGCCCCTAGTATTATTCCTAATTATATAACTAGGGGCAATTCTAACAATCACACATTGTCTCGTAGTTTATAGAATCGGGATTAACCAGCTATCCATTTGCCTATTCTAGAAGCTGAATTTCATAGAACCGGGGAAGTCTACATGCATAAGAAACTATCCGGGAAACCTAATTCTAAGAGGTCCGTGCAAAAAGAGGAACGAAACGAATCTCGGTGCGCGTCTGGTTCACCTCTATGGGGATAGTTTTTAGGGTTTAGGGTTTTCTGCGTTGTGAGTTCCTGCAATCTCAACATTAGTTACAGTCTTCCTTGCTCTCACCTTCAGGAGCCCGAAACAATGGTTCGGAAGCCGGCGACAAGAAATGTAGCTCCAAGAGGGCGCAGCCGTGACGGAGATCGCGTCAACGACGAGTGGGATCGCGTGAACGATGAGGGGGCCGGCGACAAAAGCAGTCCCCGGAAAACGAATCGGGCAGAGCTTGAGAGCGGCGCTGAGGAAAACTCGACACTCTAGGGTAACAAGGTGAAGTTTTTTTTCTCTCCGCGCACTTGTGTTTTTGTATGACGCGTCAGGACCAGGGTCGTGTCTCGGCCCTCTCGGCGCCGAGAGCGTCCAGACAGCTCCCCCGACGTGATCCCAAACAAACGGGTGATCGGGGTGTTCAATTTTAACTTTCTCTCCGCGCGCTTGTGTTTTCGTATGAAGCGTCAGGACCAGGGTCGTGCCTCAGCCCTCTCGGCGACGAGAGCGTCCAGACACCTCCCCCGATGTGATCCCAAACGAACGGGTGATCGGGGTGTTCAATTTTAACTTTCTCTCCGCGCGCTTGTGTTTTCGTATGAAGCGTCAGGACCAGGGTCGTGCCTCGGCCCTCTCGGCGCCGAGAGCGTCCAGATAGCTCCCCCGATGTGATCCCAAACGAACGGGTGGTCGAGGTGTTCAATTTTAACTTTCTCTCCGCGCGCTTGTGTTGCCGTCTGACGCGTCAGGACCAAGGTCGTGTCTCGGCCCTCTCGGCGCCGAGAGTGTCCAGACACCTCCCCCGATGTGATCCCAAATGAACAAGTGACTGCGGACCAAATTAACTTTGGTTGCTGTACTGGTTTCCAGGTTCTGCCTGATGCTACTCTTGATTCTGAGGTGGACATGCAACCTGAGAATGTTGAGTCGCATGCCCTTGATCAACCGGACATTTCGATGGCTGAAGACATGGAAGAGGACGATTCCGAGGCCAATGATTTAGAGCCAGTGGATGACTTCACTTCGGAGGATGCTCTACGTAGATCCCAGAAAGTGAATTCAATGTCATCCATCTCCAATCTCCGAATGAAGCCCCCTTCAGTATCTCGACTCCGAATTCCATTGTGTCGCCTATCTGCGATGCCTATGGTTAGACCAGCATTGAAGTCTGACTTGACTAGGCTAGCTGAAGAATTTGTCTTTGGGTACAGGGATGGGTCGGCCGTCTTCTATGTTTCAGTTACAAATGAACAGGGGGAGGAGGAGCACGTCAAAGAGAGTGAGAAGGTTGCATGGGGACCTCTTTGGAATGATGAGAATGATGTTTTTAATGCAGTTTTGAGTTCTACGCCGGAGTTGAAGCATCTCCAGAATTCTAAGTTCTTTGTATGCGATGGTAACCATCGGCTTCTCACTTGGTTATCATATATTTCTCTTCACCATGATAATGACCGAGATTGGCATGTTTCCGTTGACTCTATATTATTAGAGACAAAGGGGCGGATTGGAGAAGTCATGCATGTTATGCACGACATAAATAAGTACGTGCACAAATCTGTCCTTCCGTTTTGTGATTCTTTCGCTATGTTTTCCTATGAGCTAAGGGATTCTGACGAATTGCTTGATTTGTGATTACAGACACATTGAGAATTCTTTCATCCGGACAAGCTTGGTGCACACCTTGTATCGTGTCCGCAAATACGGAGTCATGCCTTTGGATAAGTTTGCCGATCACTTGAGTACCTCTGAGATGTTACAATGCACTCAAAATTTGAGGAAGTCATGGTACAGCATGTCGTTAGAGGTGTTTACGGCGTTTATTTATCGTGTAAGCGTCAACTTTGGCTTTAAGTACATTTCAGTTACATTTATTTTTCAGTTCTCATTGTTTTCTCATCTCACTTGACTTACCCATTTTTCGTTTCAGTATGAGATAGCTGCCGCAGCAGATACTACAGTGAGATTGTATAAGGAAGACACGCCAATGGAGGAGCAGACAGAGAATGGAGTTCTGGCTGCGATGAGACTAGGAACGGAGGAGAAGACAGCTGTCTTGACCAAAAAGTTGGGGAAGCTCATTGCTGTGGCTAATCCAAGTCTAGGGAAGGAGTGGCTTGATGAAGTGAATTCTCATTTTAACAGATTTTAAACTTCTAAGTGTGGTTGAATGTATTTGTAATTCTAATTTTACCAATGGTTTTGTGAAGATTGAGCGCCACTAGTGTACAAATACTATCCCGGAGATGACTCTCAACAAGTTGCAGATGATTGCTACGTGCAATGTATCGTCAGAGCACAAAGTCATGTGATTACGTTGGTGGAACTCGTCCACCCAAACTAGAGAGGCGCGTCAATTTCCTATGAAGCCCGTGGGTGAAAATGACTTAAAAGCCTTCTTAGTCAAGGCGTGTTGGTATGCAGGGGCGAGTGACTTCAACTGCTATTTGATCTCCCCACTGTTCTCTACATCATTTGAATTCGTAACATATATCTGTCTACAGGAGTTGACTTGCATGTTGATGCTTACTTTCCACTACTTTCATCTCTTGAATGTTCAGATACAGGATGCAGCAACAGAAATGTTTGAGAATATCGTCAAGAAGGACAATCTGGATTTGACAATGGACTTGCCTCATGAGCCCGAGGTTTTAGCTGAATACATAGAGGGCTGGAGAATCCAACTATGGGATCATTCATTCCTTTCTCACTTCAGAGGCCACGATGTCTTCAAAAAATCAGATTTGTTTTCGAAGCACAAGGGTTCTGATCTCATGGTCAAGCGAGTAATATTCAGGTATATTTATTTTTGAACTGATTATTCTCAAATGCAATCAAATTTTGTTTTCTGGGGATCTATTTTATATCACAGCTCTGAGACGTATCTACCTTGTCAGGTACTTCAAGTACGAGCTGCTTCCAAAAGTAGCAATTGCAAAGCGCGACCTGCCTCCATTTCTAAGTACATGGCTAGACGTTTCCATCGAACACTGCATGTTTTCTCCTTCACAGTTGCGGTGGTGGACAAGTGCTCACTTGAAGTCCGGAGCATGGTATTTGGACTGCCCTCCTGAGTTCACACCTCTACCGGAGGAGAGATTGAAACGTTCAATTGACTCCCAAGAACTTGTGCCTGAGTACGACGAGTTCAATGGCTTGGACGAGGATGCTAGAGCAAAGGCAATGAAGAGGAGGGAGGAAGCTGATAAGAAGATTGCCGTGAAGAACTCCGAGGCAGTCAACAAGGCGCTTCAACGAGTGACGAAGAAGAAGTTCAAAACTGCTGAGAAGGTGAAGGTGACGTCTAAGGAGAAGAATGTGGAGCAGACTCCAAAGCAACCGATAGCCGGTTCATCTGTTGTGGATCAGGGTTCTCGATTGCAGACATCCGTTTCTAGAGGCTTGAAGCATGGATCGGAACGATTAGCACTCACAGAAGTAGGCTTAGTTTGTGGACCCACTGTCATTGACTTGGTCAATGACACAAACATCTCCATTGATGAATTCATTTGCAACTCGTCTCTAACAGCAGTTCTTGCTGATCCACTGCCTCCGCTTTACCATGACATACTGAAATTCATGGAAAAGGTGCGGCCCTGTCCTCTCATCTACAATGTCATTTTCACTCACTTGTTATATTTTTGTGTATTATACTGAATTTTCTCTTAATTGCAGCACGCGGCGGATAAAGATCGATCCTTCAAAGGAGTTCAGAGTACGTCGCCACGGGTGGACCTCATCATCGCCGACATGCCTGAAGGGCTACTTGTTCCTACTGTGTCCAAGCCTCCTTCTACCATTCCAAAGTGGAATCAGCGCTCCAATTCCTGGCTTGAATCTCTTTTCGAATTCGCCGATGGACATTTACAGGATGATGGGGCACTGCTTATTATTTATCCCTATAGGGCCTAAGCCCAAGCTGACATCCGTAGCTATGTAGATCCCTATGCTTTCAAATTACGGAAGGAATGGTGGGGGGCAAACCGCTTGCACTTAATGTCGCCCTTGGATCGTTCATTGACGGTAATGTCCCCTCTCATGCCATGTTCTCAGCTTCACTTCAATATTTTTTTTATTCTGGTAAGAGCTGAAGTGACACTGATCACTTTTGTTTTGTAGACGTTGCGTTTTGGAATTCAGTTGTTTGTGATGAACTTGCTGAACGTTGGTCCTTCAAAGTTTGCATTCCAGCCCTGGCCGACATTGCTTGCTCTCGGGGTGGATGTTGAGCGTGACGACATTATGCAGAACTTCACTACCTCGGAAACGATGGCCATAGACAAGGATACACCGTGGAGAGGGGCGCGTGAGAAAGACCCTCGATTGATGGCCATGTTCATTGAAGCGTCATCTATCCCGGGTAACATGGTTCTAGATTGTACGGCTTCAACTGGTACATTGTAGAACCAACGCTTCACGTGTTAATGATGCAAATTACATTTCAAAGTTGTTGCACTTGATGTAGTCATATTTTAATTTCAATTCAATGTTCATGTTTCAGGGGCCTTAATCCACGCTTGTAGGCTTCTAGACATGCACATTATAGCCCTAGAAGAAGACAAGGCCATCTTCGATGCAATGTTGGCTCCTCTCATTCGTCCAGTTCATGTTGTTCCTATAACACTTGCACCTGTGACATTGGCCTCTGACGATCCAGATGCAGAGGAGGTCGTGGTTCAACATATTATCAAGAAATCTCGGTTCAGTAAGTAAGTCCTTTTTGAATTTGCATTTGTTCATGTTCATTTCACCTTGGCCTATTGTAAGACATTTATAACTCTTTTTTTTTCCATGCAGCATGATTAATAATGAGGTGCAACACTGGCCATTATACTCTTCGCCCGGATTTTTTCCTAGTCTGGAGAAACCGTACCTACTACCCCCCTATGCCGAGGCGTTAGCAGTTCAATTTGCATCCCAGCGCCTTCTCCCTACACGGAATAAGGCTACTCCTTTAGACCCTAGGATGTTGGAATTTGTAGATGTGGAAGCTGAAGAAGCAGATGAGGAGACCTCTAGCAGTGATAGCAGTGTTCATTCTCACTCAATGTCTTCTTCGTCTAGGTGATCTTGTTTTGAGATAGATTATTCTTGTTTGATCTACATCTCCATCTTCTACTCTTTACTTTATGTATTTGGAAAATGATGGCAATCACTAGAAGGAAAAGGGGGGTTTCGTAACCCGCTGTGATGCAACTACGGGCCTATGCAACTGAATTTCAACTAACATGCAACTGCGTCCCTCTGTATTTGCACCTAGTTGCAGTATTAGTCGCGAAGTAGTTGCATAACGAACAGTGGGGTTACGAAGAAGTAACAGAAGGTATTCTACATCCGCTAGTTCTCTACGTGGACAACTACTTTTTGCGTGGACTCCACGCTGTCAAACGGCAATCGCGCCAATTACACCTGAACTAACAAATGACTGCACTGCAACTAACAAATGACTGAAATGCAACTAACAAACGACTGGACTGCAACTAACAAACAACTGCACTGCAACTAACAAACGACTGCACTGCAACTAACAAATGACTGAACTGCAACTAACAAACGACTGGACTGCAACTAACAAACGACTGAACTGCAACTAACAAACGACTGGACTGCAACTAACAAACGACTGCACTGCAACTAACAAACGACTGCACTACAACTAACAAACTTCTGGGCTGCAACTAACAAACGACTGGACTGCAATAGACTACAACTACAAAGCGACTGGGATGCAACTAGAAAACAACTGTATTGCAATTACCATGTCAACTAGAATGCAATTAGAAGTTCACTGAAATGCAACTAGGAAACAACAAGAATGCAACTGCAGAATGACTAGAATTCAACTACAAAATCACTAAAATTTGACTCCAAGACAAACGTAGTAGTCTGAGTTCAGTCGAAATGCTGTGGAACTTGCTGTTTATAAATTGTAGTCACAACCTCGTTTTGCCATATAGTTGTGACCAAATGTTCACCATAAGTTCATTGTGGGATGCAACCTAACATGTGCATGCATGAAGATCATCCACAACTAGTTACTGCATACACTTGAATAGACCAAAGAAGTATGGCTTTATAATATTAGAAGTTCTACAATCTGTAATGGTCTGTTTCATTTCTAGTTGCCTAAACCCATTAATGGAGAGTATGCACATATGCATGCAGTTGTGCACTAACTGTATTTGAATTGAAAAACACTGCAAAGCTAGTTTCAAAGTAGGAAACATTTTCTACTAATAATTTCAATATCCAGCTGATGCTAAGAGATTGTCCTCCTCAGATAACTCTATGGCTCCGACTAAAGACGGGATAGCAGGTAGAGGAGGCACATCCTCTGGAGTAGCTAAACCAGAAGCTTGTACAGTGGTGTTGACGAACACATCTGATGTGTCCACAAATTCTCGTCGAGCACGGGCTTCTTTATGTAGTACTACTTTCCAACCCTCTTTCTTTACATCATCAGCAAAAAAAACTTAGGTTGCCTGGCTTGAAAATATAAAAGGATCCAGCATCCTGCTCATTTTGTGGCGGAAGTTTACTACAAGAAATCCAGCCTCATCTCTAATGTATGTCGGATTTCCTCGATTGTTTGTTTTCTTCACCCATTCACACCGCATTAATATCACAGGGTTGCTGACAGGCCCATAATCTAGTTTCAATATATCTTTCACCACTCCAACATAGGAGTCACTAGAGACATCTCTAAGATCAGAGGCTGGAATTTGGAACACAGATGCAACACCACAATCATATGTCTGCAATTGGTTGGAGGCGTTGTCTTCCACTCTAAAATGGTTTCCAAAAGCTTTCATACGAGAATATCGAAGTGCCTTCTGTGATGGTTTCCTGGCTAATAACATCCTATCTCTGTCCTCAGGAGTCTATGCACCGCTGTCATTGTTGCAAACAGCCGTTTGTATCCACACCTCAAGGGGTGCTGTGTGTGGATCTATCTGACATTCTTCCTTCCACTTCCTGCACGCGTATGAAAGAAGTTAAAGCCAACACTATCAAAATTTGACATGTAGGAACTACTACAACTCTTCAAGCATTTTGTTCAAGTTACCTTTGATTACCTCAGACATTTTGGTCGGTTGTGATAAATTATGACTACCTCAGATATTGTGTAGTTACAATAGTTGCACAAAAGAGTCGCAGTGTCCTTTTTGCGGTTTTAGTTGCACAGTACTCGCTTTCTAGTTCCACTGTAGTTGCATTATAGTTGCATTGTAGTTGCATTGTAGTTGCATGTTAGTTGTATTCTAGTTGCATTGTAGTTGCGTTCTAGTTGCATTGTAGTTGCATGTTAGTTGTATTCTAGTTGCAATGTAATTGCGTTCTAGTTGCATTGTAGTTGCATGTTAGTTGCATTCTACTTGCCTCTGTGCTACTGAAAGCAGTTGCGGCAAACACTTACATAACTTTGTTCCACTAATTGGGTTGTATAAGATGATGATACTACTGCAACTTACTTGATGAGTGGCTCCAAAACGGCAACGTTGTTCAACACATAATTGTGCGCTGTATCCCGTAGCGTAGTAGGCATCACGAACTGCCGACCTGCACCTTCTAGAACTTCTTCAGCATCGCCAAACTCTTCTTCTGCATCCCACACGCGTCTCTTGACCAAATCAAATCTTTGCAAATACTTTGTCACAAAGCCCAGACCTTCTTCCTTCACGTATCCTTCTGCCATGCAAGCCTCTGGTCTAGCCATGCTCCGAACATAATTCTTCAATGTTTTCATATACCTTTCAACTGGGTACATCCACCTTGTACTGACAGGCCTACACAAGTCAAGTTCTTGAACCAAGTGATATGGAAGGTGTGTCATCATGTCAAAAAAAGACGGTGGGAATTCCATCTCTAATAGTGCCATAGTCTCAGCCACATCTAATTGAAGGGACTCAAAATCTGCTGGATTATAAGCTTTTGTGCATATTCTCCTAAACACCTTGCACATCCGCATGATGGCCATACGTGGCCCAGGTTTCAATAAACCCCTCATAGCCAATGGCATCAATTGTTGCATTAACACGTGATAGTCATGCGATTTGAGGCTTCCAAATTTTTTAGCCTTCATATGCTTACCAAATGCCGAGGAGTATCCTGAAGGAAGCTTCACAGATGCAATAATGTCTGCAAACTGCTCATACTCTTTCTCTGATAGCACATACCCTACACTTGGTTTCAACATCTTATCAGCTTTGCGAGGGTTCGGTGTCAACCACAAATGCCTTCGTATACCTCTTCTTTGAAGATCTCGTCGCACCTTCACAGTATCCTTTTTTCCGCTTATTGTTTTTAAGAAATTCTTTGCAAGATTCATCTCGCAATGCATGACATCCAGCGTGTAGCGGATAAGAAGCCTCTGGACACATGAATAGTACTCTGCAGTTAGTTTTGGATTGACAGAAGACAAAGACAAACAGTATGTAGACATATCTGCATCCCAGATGTTTTTCTAATCACTTTAAATCTTCCCAAAAAAATGCTTTGCTACTTTGGTAGGATATCACATTTATTGAAAGCTGATTGTAGATGCTTCAATGGCGACTACAGACGCTCATGACAAACACTGTGCTACCACTGCTCAAAACCAATGCAGCACAATTTCTATGCGAATATTGCACGGCTGCTATGCGACTACAACACAACTAATATGTGACTATGACACAACTAATATGTGACTACGGCACAACTGATATGCAACTATGGCACAATTGATATGCAACTACGGCACAACTGATATGCAACTACCGCACAACTGATATGCAACTACCGCACAACTGATATGCAACTACGGCACAACTGATATGCAACTACGGCACAACTGATATGCAACTACGGAACAACTAATATACAACTACGGAACAACTGATATGCAACTACGGCACACCTGATATGCAACTACAGCACAACTAATATGCGACTATGACGCAACTAATATGCAACTGCATTACAACTAATATGCAACTACAGAACACTTGACATCCCACTATTCTACTGAACACTTTCACTTCGAGAACTTAGGTTGCGAGTAACCCACGGTTGCCTTTTAGTCCTTTTACTTGAAAGACTTGAGGATCTCACCTTCCAATAAGGCAATTTGAAAAGAATGCTAGTCCGCTTTACTCCATGCAATTTGGACGGATTCCCTGGAGCACCTTCTCTATTCCCTGCTGCCTTCCATGACTTATACTGCTCCGCATATTCCAGTTGTTCCTCCACAGATACAACTTTGGGTTTTCCTCGTGTTTCCAATCGCCCATCAAAGTGATCTTTCATATGCTCCGAGCGATAAGGATAATCAGCAGGTAACCATCTACGAGTCCCTTGATAAATTTCTTTACATAGCTCCGTTGAATGCTCTGCTCCTAAGTCAACACCACACCATGCACACCCTGCATATCCTTGGTGTGCAAATCCTCCTACAGTGCCGTATCCAGGATAGTCATGTATTGTCCATATAAGAACTGCTCTAAGGTTGAAAGAACGAGCACCAACTTCTTGTACAACATCATATGCTGGCACTCCTTTCCACAATTCCAACAATTCATCCACCAAGGGTTCTAGATACACATCAAATACTTCCGCTGTTACAGATTGCTTTCCAGGAATCAACAAAGCTAACATCATGAAGAATTTTTTGGTGCACAACCAAGGGGGCAAATTATAATTTAGCAAGGTTACTGGCCAAGTAGACCAACTTGACTTGGTCTGCTTGAATGGATTCACTCCATCTGCGGCCAGAGCAAAATGGACATTTCGAGAGTCTTCATCAAAGCTTGGATCCACATTGTCGTAAAAGTGGCGCCATGCTTTCGAATCGCATGGATGTCGCACTAAATTGTCTCCCCCTGGACGATTACTTCCATTCTCTGAATGCCACAGTAACAATTTCGAGAGTTCTGGGCTACGAAACATGCGTTGCAATCTTGGGATGATAGGGAAGTGCCTCAACACTTTCACTGGGAACTTCTTCCTAATCTCATCCCTGTATCTTGGACCATTACACTTTGGACAACGTGTAAGCTCTCTAAAATCGCCTCTGAAGAGTACACATCCTTTCTCACATGCATGGATGCTATTATAACCCAATCCTAATTTCCCTGTTAGTCTTTGAGCTGCGTAGTAATTCTTAGGCAACGTATTGCCTTGTGGCAATATGTGTCCTTCCAAAAGAGTAAACAATTCATCAGCAAAGCTGTTACTCACCCCATGGACAGTACACACATTCATAATAAGAATGGTGGCTGCCAATTTAGTACATTGAGCACCTTCATATAGTGGAAGCAAAGCCTCTTCCAAGATGTGAGCATCAAAATTGATTTGACCTTGAAGCTCTGGCTGCTCATTGGTATCACCTATGGGTTCTTCCTGTGGCAATGCATTTTCGACCTCCGCTTCAGCTCCTTCATTTTCAGCAGAATTTGCCGTACCCCCACTTGCTCTACAAATGCATTCGTTGTTACGCGGTCTGCTACTGTAAAGGCCTCCACTACTGTGTCATGTAGTCGTTCTTCCATAGCCTCTGTGTCATGTACATGTTCTTCCATGGTCTCTGAGTCTCTGAAGTCTTGGAACACATTGGAGAGCATGTTTCTAGTGTCCACTTCATTATCAATTTGTACTTCTTGACTTCCTGTTGAATTCCAGAAATCAGCCTCCCATTCTTCATCTGATGTCTCCCTACTCCCAGGTCCTTGCCACACCCTAAAATTTGAATTCCTCCCATATCGAAGTAGATGCTGCCCCACTTTGGAAACACTGAACTTCCTGGCGCCCTTACATTTACAACACGGGCAATTCAATCTTTGCAAATTTAACAACGTAGCTCGGCGATACTCTCTCACCCAGAGTCAATCATCACGTAATTTCTGTCGCCGCTCCTGTCCGACTAGTACGTGGTCATTTCCTATATCCATCCCCCTTGATAGACCTCCAATCTTGCGCAGTGACTACAGTTGCTTCAAGAATGCAGAAGTACCCTAGAGATGGAGTACTAAACTAACATAAGAAGACCCCCAAGTAAGGTAGCCTTCTATTAGAAACCCTAAACCTTCTCAAATAGCCTTGAATCTTTAGAAGAACACAGAAAATCATGACACAAAATGAGAACAAAGCGCATAATGTTACTTCTTCTGCTGTGAAAGATATGAGTCGCTTTCGGAGGTTGCCTATAGCAACGCCTCGAGCGAACTTCTCTCCAAGAGGCGGCCTTGCCTTCTCCGACGGTGCTCTGGAGTCTTCAGGGGTAGAAGCGGTATTTCCATGATGTTTCATTCATGCCCGTGGATGAAAGTTGGCTCATCACACCAGTGAAAGATCCGGCGCTTTCTTCCTTCACTAACGTAGATGAAATGAATCAAACCTTGCTTGAGCCCGTCTAAATTCAGTTAGCAAGGAACGAGCTCTCTCAAGTGCCTGCCTGCCAAGGTCAGACTCCCTTTTCTTGTTTCGCCGCTGCTGGAGCGATCATCCGCTTGGGAATTTGGATGCTTGTGTTTCCTGGGAATTTGTCAGTTTTTTGTTAATTTCTTGTCAACTTCTGGAATTTCTTTGAGAATTTGGCCGCTCCTACGACGAAGAATATAGATCAGCCCACTGGTGGTGCAAACGGTTTAAACTGAACCCTAATCTCTCGTTGTCGTGAATTCTCGTTCGATTCGAGGCTATCCTTTGCCGGGATTCTCGGATAAGCAGGGGTTCGTGGTTTTGGTGCAGGACAGACACCATTTTGAGGGGCGCAGAGGATTCCTAGGTCCGTGGATTTTAGAACTTCCAGTTCTGCTATTGTCACTCAAGGCCTCACCTAAACCCTGGATTCTTAAAACACCGTTGTTTTCGTGCGAATTGTATCGCAGCTGTACTACCCGAGTGCTCCTGGAGAAGATCATCAAAACCCTGAAACACCATTGCAGGGTGCGACTGCAATACTCAACCTCAACTGTAGAAATCGGGGCTTACGGTTGGTTGGTTGGGTCTCGCCATGTCGTCTCCCTCCCAGATTTACCTGTCCGCTCGTTGAGTCTCCACTGCCAGGTAAGCCGAACTTCCACATTTCAATTCCTCACTGCAGCATGATATATTTTTCTGTACATTGAAGTTAAATTTAGAAGTTCTTTGGATATGTTGAAAGTTGTGGGCGTTGTGGGTTTAGGGTTTCTACTGGAGTTGGAGGTTTACTCGATTGGAGGGGGAAGCTCAGATATTGGGGTTTAGGGTGTGCGATGTTGTGGTTCAGGTTTAGGGTTTTTCTTCAGTTGCAATATCTGTTGCAGCTTTCTTGCTGCCTTTAGAAGAGTGTGTACGGGATTAGAGAATATTAGAGATTGATACTTTCACATTTGAGGGTTTAGGGGACTCCGTTCCAGTCCAGTTTTCTGAATCTAAAGTCATTTGAAGTTGTTGAATAACTTGAGGTCAAGCGCTGCAGTTGTTCTTTCCTTTGTGCTTGGTGGCTTGAGAGTTCCGGGTTGAGCAGTGTGACGAATCAAGTAGACATAGATGCAAGGGAGCAGAAGGCCATTATTTTTTTGACTGAAGCTAAATATTAAGGCTCCATACGTCGGCGGTGGTTGATGCAGGGAACTAATGAGTGTTTTTTTCTCTCAGAACCGTGAGGGCTGGGCAATTTGGAGGGGTTTCCGAAAAACAGGAAGAGATCATTTTCAATTAACGGGGAGCGGAAGATCTCAAGACAGGGATACATATGTAGAACTTTTGTGTGGACTGAATTGAACTTCTTCTCTCTAAAATTGGAAGCGGCAGACCTTGGAATTATTGGTGCTGAAGGCCGAGAAGGAGGTATGAAATCAGACAAGCAATTGGACAGACTTGAGGATATTACCAGTCATACATGATTTTTTGTCTCTGCTGAAGTTGAGTTTCATTGTGTTCATTGGACGTTGCTGATGTTGAGGTTGGGGTTGGTGAGCCAAACTGGAATTTCTCTTCCTGCCTTTCAGTTTAGCAAATGCTCAGAACTAAGTCTGCCTGACATTGGGGCAAGCAAGTTCTGATCGGTTGTCGTGCATCTTGTTGATTTCCGTTGTCTTAATTAGTTGGGTAGATAGTACAGGGCAGGAGGCTCAGCCAGTTTGCGATTTACGATTGCCTTGCCATGGGCAAGTGATCTAGTGCGCCACAACAACGGCTTGGGTTCTTGGTCTCTCTATAATTATTGCTTTAGGATGACAGAGTGTCTTGTGAATCATTTGCTCAGGTCTGGTCTGGTATTTTAGTTTTGAATTGCAGAAGTGATTATGCTCGACTTGCAGTTTTTTATGTGTGGCGATGTCCCGTCTTGCAGATTCGTGGGGTACATAATTTTCTTGGGCGAGAGCAGGGAAGACTGTTTGTAGACATAGTACTGTAGCAGTGGTAGTGTCGTCCTGGGCACACCGAGCTTCTTGAGAGAGCCGAGCTTCTTGAGAGAGCCAAGAGACCCTTTCCTTGTTCTCCGACGTCGGTACTCCACGGCAAGGGCTGCTGCATTCTTGAGGAACGCAGTGGAGGCTGCCCCGCTCGCGGAAGGCCGGATTCAAGCTCTCCTGCGAATTTCGACTAGTGGGTTGTGCAGATGCTTGTCGATCGTGGTGAAGTCTCCGCTCTCTTGGGCTTATCAACAAATTAAACTGAAGCCCTCTCTGAGATATATTCATGCAGAAGAGCAGCTTGTATTGTGAGTTGTTGCGGTACTTGTCACACGGTACTTGTCATACGATACTTGTCACAGGTTTCCTCGTTTGGCGTTACGCATTAGGCTTTGGGAAACAGGTTTCCTTGTCTGGCGTTACGCATCACGCTTTGGGCACGCGGTCTTGGTGGTCTGGGAGTTTAGGGTTTCAGTTTTGGTGTGCGGAAGTGGATATGCTCGATCTTGGATACTAATCTATGGTGATATTCTCTCTTGCAGAGTCGTGAAGCCATTGAGGGGTACAAAAGCGTGCAAGCTCCGTGCGAATTCTCACCTCAAGGTATAGGTGGCTGCATTTGCATCTTTGTCGGTATGGAACCTTGGGATTGAGACGTCTGTCTTGGTCAATTGATTCGTTTGAGTGTGCCTGACATTGGGGCAAGAAGTTCTGATCTGTTGTTATGCAATTTGTTGATCTCCGTTGTCGTATATAGTTGGGTTGATTCTATAGAGTAGGACTTAGCCAGTTTGCGATTTAAGGTTGCTTTAGTGACCTAGATGTAACCACCGCAACAACGGCTTGGGTTCTTGGTCTCTCTGTAATTATTGCCTTACGGTGACAACGTCATGTGAATCATTTGCGAAGAGGATTGCTTAGCTCGTGGATTTTAGAACTTCCAGTTCTGGTATCACTCAAGGCCTCAAGGGATCCTTGGATTCTCAAATTCGAACTATCTGCCTTCATGTACAACAGCTATCTTGAGGCTCCTGAAAAAGACTATCTGAATCCTAAAGCACCGTTGCAAAGTGCGACTTTCACTGCTCAGCCTCGACTGTAGAAATCGGGTCTTAGGGTCTTAGGGTTGGTTGGTGAGGCTGACGCTTTTGGTGTCTCGCCATGTCCTCTTGCTGCCAGTATCTGCTGCAGGGTTCTTGTAAGGGATGGAGAATCTTAGAGATTGATACTTTCACAGTTCAATTTTCCCTGTCTACGTTCCACTTAAGTTTTGCTGAGTCTGAAGTCACTTGAAGTTGTTCATGTAGTCGCAAGTAGCAAATTGGTTGCATTGTAGTTGTAGTTGCAAGTTGGTTGCATTGCAGTGGCAAGTTGGTTGCATTGCAGTGGCAAGTTGGTTGCATTGCAGTCGCAAGTTGGTTGCATTGCAATCGCAAGTTGGTTGCATTGCAGTCGCAAGTTGGTTGCATTGCAGTCGCAAGTTGGTTGCATTGTAGTTGTGACTTAGTTGCAAAATGGTTGACCCTGAGTTGTATATCACTAGTTGCAATGAAGTCGCAAATTAGTTGCAGTGTAGTTGCAGCTTAGGTTAATTTCAGTCGCAAAGTCTGAGCAGTTGGTCATTCAATTTCAACGTTCTAACTGTTCATTCCTTTCAATAGAGTGAAATGGACAGAGGAGCTTCAATAGCGGGGCAGAAGAAGACGAAAGAACGGCAAACTACTGGTTTGCCATTGGCCACTCGTAAGAGTGTAGAAGTTGTTAGCAAAGACACAGTACCTACCATTGTTCATGGAAGTTCTGAAGATATCACTTCTGAGTATGAGCACTCCAAACCAAGTGATTGTGACAGCAACAAAGAAGGTGAGTCAAACACATTTTATGGAAATGAGTTTGCTTTACGGAAAGTCAAATTTTCAATGACTATAGTATTTACTGTTTTATACATTTTGTGTCATTCTACTAATTTTGTTGTTTTTCTAGGGAATGAAGAGGACCTATTTGGAAAGGATACTGAAGAAGCATTGGGTAGCTGTCGAAAACGTCAAAGACGTCAGTCAGACAGCAGAGAGTGTTCAGCAAGGTGCAACAAATCCCAGAAATCTGAGAAGACTTCAGCAGAGAGAAGCGGGAGTGCCCGCAAACCGAACGAAGTCCACGTGAACTCAAACGGTGAAATCAGTACCTCTTCTGCCGGAAAGAGTGCGTGGGATCAAGGCATGAGGGCGTATACTCCCTTGGTACTTGATATGAGTGTCATCAACTGGAATGACCACAAACCTCAAACTTTGCAAAAACTCCGCACCATTTTGGATGAGGACTTTGAGCATTTGGAGCACCCCCTTAACGGTAAGGGTTTCCGCATTGCAGTGCAAAGATTTTTGAAGGCGGAACGTCACCGGTTGAAGAAATTATTTGATTCAGGAGAAGATGCTGAATGCCCAGTGCATATTTTTCCTGAGCAATGGAAGCGGCTGAAGGCATACTGGGAGGGAGGTGCCTACGTGAAGAAGTCTGAGCAGATGTCCAATATGAGAAAACAAGTGCAGAATCCCTCTAAGCACGGTAGACAAGGAAAGGCAGGCGATCTCATTGATGTGGTGAGCCTCTAATCGAAGAATTTTTGTAGTCTTGCATTTCAATCAATTTGTTACTACTTTGTTCTATCTTTTCCAATCATTCTAACAACAGTGTGGCATTGTTGACGTTATATCAGTCAGGAAAAAGGGCAAGAAGTCCAGGACTCACAGAACCATCAGGATCATCGGTAAGTTTTGGTAATTTGTTATTGGTCGCTGAAGTTGCAATTTTAAGATGAAGAAGTCATAGGAGTCCTGGAGATGCATGGAAGTTGTACGTGTAGTTGTAGAGTAGTCTTTAGAAGCTCTTGCAACTAGTATGCAGCCGGTATGCAACTGGAATACAATTAGTATGCAACTGACATGTAACTAACATGCAACTGGTATGCAACTTAATTGCAACTAATATGCAACTGACATGCAACTGGTATGCAACTGAATTGCAACTAGTATGCAACTAATATGCAACTGACATGCAACTAATATGCAACTGGTATGCAACTGAATTGCAACTAGTATGCAACTAGTATGCAACTAACATGCAACTGGTAGCCACGTTCACAACGTTGCGGCTCTTATATTATGCGTTTGCATTTGTCATGTCTAATCATTGTTCTTATGTGTGTCATAGGTGGTGACTTCAGGCTTGCAAGGAAAATTAACCGCCATGGAAAGCAGATTACTGGATATGGAGAAGTTTAGGGTTGAAGTCCTAGCTAGTATAGATCGCAATACGAAGGCTGTGGAAGGGTTGCAAAAGACATTGTTGAAGTTTCTGCAGAAAGGAAACACTGTTGAAGGCACCCATGAAGTATTAACCAACCCTGTTGAAGACATCAAGGATTCCAGTGATCCATGGGATTTCGATGGATCCCCTACTTTAGAGCCTGTTGTTGACCTGGTGTGGAAATCAACTGCTCCTCCTGACCTGCAGGTTGAAGAACACAAGCGGGCATCTTCTGAAGACAACAACAAGAACAAGAAAGAGAGGGATCCAAAGGAGACAGATGGAGAGCAAGAGCAACCTCTTGGAGATCCACAAAAAAAAGATAGTGGAGAATGCGGTGGGAACAATGACACCTTCACACTTCAACCCGAAGTTCAAGGCACAGCTAATGCCACAACCAAACATACAGAATTTTCTATGCAACTCCGGAGAGGGAAGGATCGAGAGGTGAGGGAAAATAACGTAATATGTGTTTTACACTTTTCCAAGTTCTTATAAGTTTTTACATGCCTCTAATATGGAGCATAACTGTGGTATACAGGTGCAGCAGCCATTTGCCAAGAAGGAGATCTTAAGGAGGACGAAGCAACCTATTCAAAATCGGAAGGTGAAACCTCCACCAAAATTCAAAGTGAGTAACCTACATGTCTAATCTCTTGCAAATGTCCTTGTTGACATTGTTTCCTTCACTCATCACAGACTTTGTTGAATAAATGTTATCCTTTACTCATGAATGTTTTGGTTTTATGTGATGGCAGTTTGAGGTTGGACAACAAGTTTCACTTTTGAATCCATCAGCTCCAAAGCAAGTGGTGGCATCCGGAACAATTACTGCTATTGGTGGTGGAGGTGGCCTACAGATGTATCATGGGTCCCAAATTTCAAAGGGATGGTACAGACTTGACATTGCACGTGCACCACCAGGAGGGTTTGTTGATTTGATGCATCCAAATCCAGCTGGAGATGAATACAAGTTGAAAGATGTGGTGGGAAGTAGTACACTTTGGAATGAGCAATTTGTAGTCTTCATTGCCCGTGTTGCAGGCAAGATTCCTTCAGACTGCCAGGGGAAAGTTGGAGGCAAATGATCACCAATTCTGTTTATCCTAATTGTGCAAGTAGTTTGTTCTTCCTATAGTAGTCGTAGTGGATGCAGTTGTTTTGTAGAAAATCAACTTTGTTGATGCTTGTATAGGAGTAGTTAGAGTTGCAAGCCATAGCCAGACAGTTGCACATGAGTTGCGTAGACCAGTTGTATATGATCTGCAGCACACTATATTTTATAGTTCATACAGCAAATCTGTTAGTTGTATTCAAGTCGACTATAAGTTGCAAGTAAGTTGCAAACCAGTTGCAAAGAAGTTGCTCATCAGTTGCAAACTAGTTGTATGCGTGTCGTTGTGCGTTGCATATTAGTTGCAAAATAGTTGCATAGAAGTTGATCGTAAGTTGCATATTAGTTGCAAAATAGTTGCATAGAAGTTGGCCATAAGTTGCACAGTAGTTGCAAAATAGTTGCATAGAAGTTGGCCATAAGTTGCACAGTAGTTGCACACCAGTTGCATAGAAGTTGATCCTAAGTTGCATATTAGTTGCAGAATAGTTGCATAGAAGTTGGCCATAAGTTGCACAATAGTTGCACAACAGTTGCATAGAAGTTGATTCTAAGTTGCACAATAGTTGCACAACAGTTGCATAGAAGTTGATTCTAAGTTGCATATTAGTTGCAAAATAGTTGCATAGAAGTTGGTCATAAGTTGCACAGTAGTTGCACACCAGTTGCATAGAAGTTGTTCCTAAGTTGCATATTAGTTGCAAAATAGTTGCATAGAAGTTGATCATAAGTTGCGTATTAGTTGCACAACAGTTGCATAGAAGTTGATCATAAGTCGCGTATTAGTTGCAAAATAGTTGCGCAGAAGTTGGTCATAAGTTGCACAGTAGTTGTACAACAGTTGCATATAAGTTGCACAGTAGTTGCACAACAGTTGAATATAAGTTGCACAGTAGTTGCACAACAATTGCATATAAGTTGCAAATTAGCATTCTGTGACCAACGACGCGGCGTGAAATGAAGGTCGATCCTAGATTTTTGAAATCTACAACTTCCCTAGATATCTGAAATCTATAAATTTCCTATATTTTGTAAATCACATGGTCTGAAATCTAAATTTGTCATAGATTTTTGAAATCTACGAATGTTGTAGATCTCTATAATCTATACTAGTTGTAGATGTCACTTTGTATATGAAGTTGAACATATTCCTCAATATCCCGTGCAAATAATACCACGTAGGAAACCACGTAGGAAGAATTCATCGATCATCGTCCTCTGGCAATCCAAAAATGTGACGATTTATGCAACTACGATGCAATTGAAAAAGTGTCTGGTTGAACTACGGGCTCATCCATCCCTCTATCACTATCACCCAGTTGCATCGCAGTTGCATAAACCCATTCGCGACTAAAAACGTAGTTGCATTGTAGTTGGCAAACTCCCCCGTTTTCTTCTAGTGAATATAGCTACTAGCTCATGGTCCTCAGATCTGAATTTGTATTGTCAATATCTTGTCATGGTTTTGATTGTGGTAAATGACTGTATCTATAGTCATTTACTACTTGTTTTAGGAGGTGCGCCCCTTGATTTGCCTAAATTGGTTAGAAACAAAGAGAGCTTTGTTGCTTTTAATTTTTGGGCTGGAAAGGGATCCAAATTACTTTAGTTCATATGATGTACTGCTATTTTTTATGTACATGCAAGATTTTTTTTATTTTTTATTTTCGAAACAAGCGAGTTGAGGAAACACACTGCAAAGGGTCTGTTAAGAAGAGAGGCTGATTTCCCGCAAGCTAGAGAAACTACTTCCACCAGGTTTCAAACTCGCAACCACATTATTTGGTTTAGGTACCTCTCGACCATCCTCCAGTAGTTTAGGATCATTGCGGACCAACATGCGAGATTTAGGCCATGTTCAAACCCTATAATTCCCTAAATCCACTGTAGAATTCCAAGGAGGCGCAATTCCTAAACCCTAAACCGAATTAGTTCATCGTTTTATAACTTCAAGTATAGTGAAATTCGATAATATTTAGCCATAGAGTGTCCCTCAAGGGTTAAAATCATTTTAGGTATCCAAAATCCGAACATTATTTTAGAATTTCTATCCTACTGCTGTATTTTTCATAAACACGGTCATAGATCCCACCCTAGAATTCAGTCTAAAAAACTGTATGCTCATAGGCTCACGCTTGCAAGCTCACAGAATAGCAACCCTGGATTAATTTAGAAGTAAAAATCTAGAGTTAATTTAGGAGTAAAAACCTAGAGTTAAATTTAGGAGTAAAAACCTGAGGATAAAAGTCAAACCATAGAGTCAAAATTGGAAGTAAAAATTAGAGTTAGCACTCAGGAGTCAAAGTCTAGAGTTACATTTAGAAGTTGGAAATTAGAGTAAACACTAAGCTTAGGGCTAGCCCGTAGAGTGAAAACTTCCGAGAGAAGTGTCAGACCTCAAAAGATAGTCTTGAATGTTCATAGAAGGAACGTGAGGGTTCCCCTTCCACGTAGTTAGGGACATTAGAAATGAGGCCAACTACCCAGCGGCCCAATCAACCCTAGACATAGGATAAATAGTTAGGGATTTAGGATTTTACTATCAACCCCGGTCATTGCAGTTAGCCTGTTAGTTACCCATGTATCTCTAGTAGTTTCGTTGCCATCCATGACACTTAGGAGACGTTAGCAAAAAAGATCCATTGCTTGGAAGGCACAGTGGACCGCGCTCACAACACCCCCATATATTTAAAAGGTGGATAAAGGCATAGAACCTGGTCGGTGTTCGCCTGATTACCAAGGGTGGGTAATCTTGCGCCCACACCATCCAACAGACAAATAGTGTGTTAGAAAGTGTACGCGAGGTGTCAACGACATGACTACACCTTGTTATTGGAGCCAAAGAAAGTTGCACAAATTTTCAACGTAGGAAAGAAAAACAACAAAGAAGAGTCAAACGACATTTCCTCCACACGATGACCATCATTCTCATCTCTCGATGATCCACATGATGATTCAAGATACAACACCTGTGTGGACGTTCTTGTATTCATATTTGGATTACAAGTCGCTGCAAACAAGTACCATGCTCCACAGCGTCTCATGTTGCAACTGGTCCTACATCGCAACTGGTTCCACACTACAATGGGTTCCTCGCTGAGATTCAAGGCGCTCCACCGCAAGCAAGTACCGTCTGCTACCACCGAGCTTACCAAGACAATATACCTCCGTGGTATCGAAGCAGGGATACGTTACATCATGGTGGGAGCTGAATCGACATGCATCGATCAAGAAGAGTACCAATTGTGGTCTTTGAGTACATATCCGGCTTAGAAACTTGCTCTTATGAGCTTGTGGTTGCAGGATATAGAGAGCCGGTGCAGGTACCAGTGAATAACGTACTGGCTTGTGTTGGTAGCACAGGTATTGGCTGAGTATATATCAACTAAATAGTGTAATTAGCTCCTTGATGTATGTTGTTCGTGATTTGTTGGAGATTGTCAATCGATATGCAGGGAACTTTTAGTACATGCGTCATTTGGTTACTTTCAACTATGGACAAAAGAGAGAGAAGAAGGTGCATCCGCCTTTTTGTCTTTCTGAAAACGGTTCTTCAAATGTAACCGTTGAGATCTTGTCAGTATTTTATTTTTTGTTAATTTTTGGATTTTGAAATTTGATGGACTCTCAAATAGAGTTTGGGTCTTCACTTTTGGCCGACCTAAAGTCTAGTTGAGAATTTATCAAATTTTGTGCCATGTAAGCAACCATGTAAGCAACGGACTTTGGATTTTGGCGAATAGTGTGAAGGGTCAAGAGGCCAAACTCTTGGCTCCCATTGGTGGAAACTGACAGACTCTCAACTTTGGGCCATAGTGTGAAGTGCTTTGAGTTCCTTTGTCTCTGATCATGATGGTTTTTCTTTAGCTTTGTCTGCTTAAGTGTATACACAAATCCCTATTTTATCAATTCTATATAGACAAGAAGTCTCTACTTTAAAGCATGTCTTCCACAAAGTCATCACAAAACAATTAGGTTTTGATATTTGGATTTTTTGTCTTGGCTTTATGTCATCTAGTATATTGTTTGGATTTGTGCAAGGTATGTTTGTATCTAACACAAGAAAATGATAACGTGTCACCCCTCCGAGTATTTATATTTCACAATGCATCTTTACTCCTCCAAAACTAACAGCAACTGACTATTTTTTTACTTCTACTTGCTATGTTTTTTAATTACTTCTATAAAATTGTTGTATCAAAGTCAATCATATCATACAACTCTAGATTAATGTGCATGATGCCATGATGGTAATTTGATTATGTTATAATACTTGGTTAAGTAGCTAAAATGCTTTGGAAAGAAGAAGTTCTAGATAAGTGCTCTTTGTACAAAGGAGATGTTCCAATAAAAAGTTTTTTTTAACACAAGTGTGTTGAAAAACACATTGGGTTTCCATTAAGTTGACCTAAAGGAACCTTTAGTGCACAAATGGGCAATTTTGTTAAAATGGTGCTATTCCGATACTTTGGCAGTTTTTACAATTGAGACCGAGCGATCTAATATATAGAATTGTCATAGATGTATGAAATCTATACTATTCCTAGATGTCTAAACTCTACACTTGTTCTAAATGTCATTTTTCCGGTTCAGATTATGTGGTTTGAAATGCATACAAGTCCAAGATTTCTAAAATCTATACTTGTCATAGATGGCACTTTCACGGTTCAAATCGGATAATCTAAAAAAGGCACACGGAATACTGCCATTTTAACAAAATTTTCCATACAAATAAGAACAAGAACGTAGCTGTAAGTGTATAGAGGGGCAAGTAGCACAAACAAAAATCTAAACTAATAACTTACAACTGCCTTGTTAACGTGGCTTCTATTGCTAGTTTAGTTGATATTTTTCAATTTAAAGTCGCTAAGAGGGGGAAGTTTAACCCTAGAACGCCGCCAATGTCATTTTGTATTGCCTAGATGACAATCTAATGAGTTGTAAAGCTATTGGAAGCATTTTTTCATCCTCATTTTTCTTATTGACCTTTCATGTTGAGTTATGAAGAGTATCCAATTGAATTTGTATTCTTGTCAATGTTTTTCTACTCGCAAATGGGAAGTTAGTAAAAAAATGAATCATAAAATATGTTATTTTAGTGTATTTGGGGAAGTTATTGCTCCTTGTTCTAAATTTAAAATTTCTTCACAAAAATAATATTTTTTGAGTTTGTGCCCAACTAACAAAACAAAGGTCATCTACTCCACTTTTAATCTTGAATAAAATTCCTAATATTGAATATTTTTATGCATTTTAAACTTTAAATGTATTTTCAATGTCTATTGAATTCTAATTATAGAATAACAGAGAAATTGAGTTTATACTATGATGTTTGTCATTGTAATATACACACAATCATGGTGAAATTTTTAGAGTTCTTGAAATAATTTTCTATTTGATGTGATTTTTCTTCACTATTTCTTCAACAATTCTCAAAAAAATCAATTTTCCACAAAAAAATCTAATTTTTTGGTGAAGCAAAGAAGACATGTAATTTTATCTTTAACCCCTAAAGTACCATTGTCCCCTCGGGGGACAAAATGGATTTCGGGCAAGCTCCTACGGTCTCAATATTTTTTGTGATTTTCTGAATTTTTTTGTGAAGATAGAAAATTACATTAGCTTTCCAAAATGTAATTTTTATTTCAATCTGTGCCCGGGAGCAAAAGTTATGGCACAAAAGCCCCATATTTTAGTTTGGTGGGCAGAAAAGAATCCTCAAAAAAACTTTAAATTAAAAATTTTAAAAATTTGTTTCATATGGATTTTATTTTATTTAGGTGGGAAGCTTTGATTCATTCCATTTGGATTTGTTATGCAAAAGTTATGGTCAATCTTATTTTTGGGGCAATTAGAGCATCTTTTTGAAAAAATAACTTGTAGGATTCGTTTCGGAACTCAATTTTAATAATTTAAAAAAAAAAAAATTTCACAAGGTCAAGATTTTTTGCTAGAACAATCTCACCGTTGAGATTGGTATATATCAATTCTATCTTAGAGCTATTAATGATTTAATTTTTCCTTCAATCTTGAACCTACTTCTACTTAACAATTTTTTAATGAGTGAAAACTAAGTGTTGCTTCTTAAATTTTTTTTTCTAGATTCTCAACTCAATTCTTCATTATAAAAAATTAGAAATTCAAATCATTAGAGCAAAAATTTTAAGTTAAAAAGGTTCAAAGCCAAAAATTGTAATTGAGCAAGGTGCAAAAAAAACTAGATTCCTTCAATTTAAATGAAAATACCTTGCAATCTACATGTTAAAAAATTTTGAAATTTCTTCCACACATTCTTACACTAGTCTAGTACAAGATCCTACGGTTAAATTTGCAAAAAAAACATTAAATTTGTTTTTTTGCTCTTTGCTCTAGAAATGGCAGTTTTGAGTGTTTTTTGATGAAAAAATGGCCTTGGGACTTTACGGGTTAAAAAATTAATATAATTTTTTTTACATATTTAGTTGCAAAATGGCAGCAAACTAAATCACGGGCAGTGAGGCTTGAAATCAATGGTAACGTCATGGGTCCGTCATTTCGGGGTTAAGTCTTCAGCACTCAAATGAGTGAATTTCGTACTTTCTCTGTTAAATTCCTTTTTCCATTTTTTCTTCTGCTCATGCTTTTACAATTTTTAATTGTAGATGTTGATTTTTGAAGTTTTTAATCCATTTGGCTTTAGAAGTTTGAATAGGATAGAAAACTAGTCTATTTTCCACTATAGTATGTCAAGTAGCTAGATATGATACATTAAAGGTTAAAAGACATTCAAATAGATATGAACCGGGTTAATAGACTAGGATTTGAACCAAGTCAAGTGGATGGTTGTATATTTCTAGTGAACAATTGCATCCTTTGCCAATTCCTTCTCTTCGAACTAGAAGACAAGGTCTAGTTGCACATTCTCTCTCTCTCACTTAGAGGAGCAACCACTTTCTCCCATATTAATTCTATAGTATTGTAATATTTGTCAAAACTATTGTTATATAAATTGAAAAATTTGTTAAATTGAATGTATTTGCTAAGTGCCGCTGTGGGATTGTGGTTAGTGGGTTGTGTTATTGTGTATTCAAATTGTATGAAGTGTATATTGGCTTGCTAAGTTATTTTGGTTGTGAGTTGTGAGTAAATCAAGAAGTGTAAAATTCAGTTGTGAGAAGTTGCCAAGTGTTATAATTGGAAAATTCCTTGTGAATCAAATTGTCTTGTTGAGTTTGTTTTTTAAATAATTGCTTGCGTGTAAATTTAGCAAACTGTAGATCAAATTGTATATTGTACATTGGGACTGCATTCATGGATCTTTTCACCATTCCCATCATTGGTGAAACAACATCCGCCATATACCCACTACTCCTGCTACCCCAAAATGCAACAGAAAAGTGAACAAAACACCTAGACAAAAATGGCTTTAACTAAGTCCTGAAAACTATTCTCCAAAGGTCAATCTTTGTGTTGTTGCAAATTCTACTGTTCGGGTTCACTACATCCAACGAATTAGAGTCTAGCAATGTCTTGTGGACATTAAAAATTACTAATTTTGAATGCCTGCAATTATCCATTGTGAGAATGTGGCGAAAGGTGTTGGAAGCCCTCACTTCACTCGATGTGCATTGGTGAACACCAGAGTGGGCTTTTACCTTTAATGGAGACTTCACAGGTTTAAATGACCAACTACGTTTTATATGGTATCAAAAGGTGGTCAACCCTTGCCTTCCATTGACTTTGTGGTTTAGGTAGTATCAAAGGGTGGTCAATAGAAAATGTAGATGACCAAGTTTGAAGTCCTCTCTAAGCTAAGCTGCATTTCTGGCAGCAACATAAGTTCAATTTAAATTATAACTAATACGAGTAGGATTGTCACCGTCACGCATTAGAGAAAAAATTTAGGTCTCCAAAGGGTTGCTAGAAAGTGACAAATTAGTCTATTAATAGCAAAATAAGAAGCTTGCCAAATGTAACAAATTTATATTGTCAACTTGTTTGACTTTTGTGAAAGACGTTAATATGTTTAATAATCACTTGCATCATAATACAAGGTGATTAATTGGCAAATGAAACAAATTAAGTCAAATTTAGCCAAGTGAAGTGGCTTTTGAAGCTAGTTCTTAAAAAAAATTAGACTTCTCTAATGTTTTCCAACTAGCTTCAAAAGTCATTGAAGTTTAGTTTAGTGTGATTGAAGTTGAGAAGAAAAACTATTCATACAAGTAGGATACTGGGGTAGTAGTACTAGGTAAAACAATCCATGTGGAATATGTAAATTAGAATTAATAGGAGCACAACCGCTCATAGTGAAGTCCAAAACATAGGAATTGTATTCAAACTAGAATTTCAGACCTTATTTAGGAATAGTAGAATGTTTTTTTTCAAATACTTTGAACTAAAAAAGGTGGGTAATCAAGCTAGTTTCATCTCCAAAAATCTGTTTGAGGTTTAGAGCCTCTAATTCAAAGTCATGGGCAAAATTCAGAGAGGGTGTTTGAAAATGCCAAAGAAAATGTCCCTTCCAACCCCCTTTAGAAGTTTGTCCATAATTTTTTATTAGAGGCTCTAAACCTCAAACGGAATTTTAGAAATGAAAATTAGAATTATTCCCAACTTTTTTTATTTCAAAGTTTTTTGATAAAAAATTATTCTACTATGCCTATATGAGGTCTGAAATTCTAGTTTGAACACAATTCCTATGTTTTGACAATGAACGCTCAAGCTCTCATCTTCAAATTATTGCATACCCTTTGAGGATCTATGATGGACAATTGATTATTCTATAGAAACTATCTATTCACTCTCAGTTCTCACCAAATGTCAATGGATTAAGTCTTTCACATTGTTGTCAAAATAAATTCTTGATGGTAGATGGTCACTGGACTATTTTGGACAATTGCTTTTTTTTCCACAACTTGGTTAGAATACAAGGTATTCAATAATTAGGATTAAAGTGCATTTGAGTACCTTAACTTTGATTATTTAATACCTTCTACTTGGATTTTAAGCCACTAACAAGCATTTGACATTGCAACGTAAGATGAGCAGCTATAAGGTAAAAAATAACCTTTAAGCAAAATTAAATGTAATCGTGGGGGTCCTTTCAAGGTTCTAGAGCCTCCAAAGGCTTGATTTTTTTTCCTACTATTAGGATTTCCCAAAGCATTTGTCAAAATCTTGAAAATATAAATATAAATTCTCTGGACGGTTTGTCCATCAAGTTGGATGGTTGATTGGATTGTTCAAGTCAATGGCTGGGCTGTCTAGGCAGTCCATCAAGTTGGATGGTTGATTGGATTGTTCAAGTCAATGGCTGGGCTGTCTAGGCAATGGACAAACCGTCTCAATCAACGAACAAGTCGTTCAATCCATCTGGGAAAGGAAAATTAAATTAATTTTTTTTTGGCTAGCATGAATTCGGATGCGTTCAGATCATTGCTGGCGGACATTCTGACATGAAAAGCGAGCATCATGTCGAGATGGACAATCTTGGCACGTCACATACTTTCAGATCCTGAACTTCAGGTACATAATTGTTTCTTTCATAATTTGTGATTTTGTACTTACAACAACTTCATGTAGCTTTTGAATAAAATACAACATCTATGCAGCTTGCACTACGTTCAACTTTCTATTTAAAAATAGATTTAAAAATTATAATTGAAATAGCAATATAACAACTATCATATGTAAGAATATAACTAATAGAAAATACTGTACAACTTCAAAAAATACAAGGCCAACCCATGTCAACTACTCAGAGCTCATGCAATCCCTAGGACAAAGGGAACTAGTCATCCCCTACATTTGTGCACTGATGCTCCAACGAGCGTCCCAATTTTTTGTTGGCTTTTTTGTAGTTGGGATCCATTTGTTGTTGCCTTTCTTCCCTTTGACATCCCTTAGATCTTGAGGTGTGGTTACTTTCCTTAGCTCATCTACATCATTTGGTCCATTTTCACTATTCAATTTTAGTTTTATAGAGAATTTCGTTAAAATGGCGATATTTTGAGTATCATTTTCAGACCATCCCGTTTAAACCATAATAGTGCCATCTACGATAGATATAGATTTTAAAGATCTTGGACTTGTATAGATTTCATAAATCTAAAATTGATATAGTTTTCAGATTGTGTAGTCTAAGGTTAATATAGATTTCAAACATGTATAATGTTTGTACATTTTAGACTGCTTGGTCTGAATTATAAAATCTACCAAAGTAGCAAAATAGCACCATTTTAACAAAATTGTCCATTTTCGTAATTGATGATTCTACTATAGTGGCACTATGGCTTCTTTTATTTTGTGGTAGGCTTGATATCTCTAAAGACTAAGCTTGATAGTCTTTGTCTCTATCACTGTGTCCTAAGTCTTGCAACTCTGTAGACAAAAATAACAAGTTCTTTAATAAGAGTGGTATGCAACATATCTTCAAGCAAAGATTTGTGAAACCCTAAGAAATTGCTTTGGCTAAACTAAAGTGAAATGAGATTGAAAAACAATTGAAACTAATGGAAGACAAACCTAGAGAAACATTACTATTGAAATTCATCAAAACTGCTTGTATTCCAATATTAGTCTTATTAGTCTTATCTTCCATATTGACCTCTATACATGAAGGCAATCAACCATATAAATGCTTACATGTATATGAGCAACAAAGTATAACAATCTTTTTGTAAACAAGACAAAAGTAAACCACTCTTCAATCTTTCAAAATATAAACTCCAAAGTCTTCTAAACCTCTAAAGAAATAGAAAACTCACAAGCATTCACTACTAAATTTGAGCAATTCATAACACAAACACAATCCAACATTCACATCCTAGCTAATAATGATAGCATTGAAAGTAACACTCTCAGACACTCACTATCCCACCAAAGCCATCAAATCCAACACTTACTTTGAATCTTTGACCTTTAAAATGAAAACTACTTAAAAAAAAAGGGACAAGTAATATGTCCATCATCTAAATTGTTGAACTCATCAAATCAACAGTAAGGCAAATATAGTGCACCTAAACAAATAATAATAAAACAAGTACATCAAAATCGCCAAACAATTTGATAAAATGTAAGGGTTATTTGAAGTACCTAATGAATGAGGTTTGATGTTTTTACATAATGCTTTCTCACAACCATAATTTGTACTCAATGATATCTTGGTTGAAAGGTTGTTGGAATTTACAACGCCCAATTTTCTATTATCAAAATCAATATTGGATTCCAAAAGTTGGAGAATATCTTTATGCATCATAGAACTTTTATATAAAGAGTCCACCTCACAATAATCACTTTCTACTTTTGTGAAATCTATAGTCGGTGAATGACATAGAGCATTGTATCTACTTTGACTTGGCAAAATGTAAAAAAATAACTCATCCTTTTGGTTGATGTAGTAGCTAGATGGGCTGGCAAAATCTTTACCATCTGCAATTCCAAGACTGTGCCTTCCTTGTACTAATTTGAATGCGCTTGTAGATTCCAATTCATTCTATAGCTATGTAGTCTCAATTGAAATCCCGTCTACAAGAACAAATATACATGACAAGTGTCAAAAAAAGCAGCATCACCTTGTAGAACATACAATGTCTACTGAAAACAATTGAAGCATGAGAAAAAAAACATAAGTCTTTTTATAAGCAATAAAGTCATATTGATAGCACATACTTAATTATTTTGAAAGCAATGTAGTCATTGCAAAAGGAAGGGAGTCTTTCCTAGTAGAAGAATCCATCCTTTTAAAAGCAGTAGAGTCCTTGTAGAAAAAAATGTCCTTCAAAAAGCATTACATTAGCTGCTTTTAAAAGAGCATAGCTATAGGCAAAAGCACAATATTCCCACAAATTAAGTAAAAGATTACAGAGAAAGGAACATAGTCCTAAAGAAAGCAAAGTTAAAGAGGTCATATTCAAACCTAAAGATTGCTTTTGGAACAATAGAACATGATTTCAAAAATTTAATGATTAGAAAATGAACCTCACTTGCTACACCAGTGGAGGTTAATTTCATTGAATTCTTCAATGCTTGGATTGTGTCTTCCTTTTCAACCTCTAAATTCAAGTCACATGTCAAGTGCTTGAAGTCATCGTCCAATTCACAAATGCCCCAACTTGACCACCAGTTTGTGTGGAGTCTCTCATTACGTACCAATCATTTGGTGCATATTTTCAAATACTTTATCAAATATGCAAGTTGATAACAATGCTTGCAACTAGTAAGGAAAACATCATAATTGCAATTGTACCAACTACAACAACCACAAGGCATCACATGAATAATGTGGAAACATTATAAGAAACCCATGTTTTATGTGACATTTTATGATTTTAGGAGACAGATATTAGTGAACGTCCAATAAAACAACTTGTGTTTTAATGTCAATAATAACATCCAATACAAAATCTAAATGACATCCTCCCTCCAAAACGCATTTTTGTTGCTTGATTGGAGAGAGCTCTGTATTCAACATTCAATTTGTTGACTTGCATAGTAGCTTGTGAAATTGCATCTTCTAGGTCTTGGTTTTCTGATTGGGTGTTTATAAACACCTTCTCCCCTTGGTGAACAACCTTCCTCAATTTGTCACATAATAAATTAGTAATGTTTACATTACGCATCATTGTGTCTAAGTTGTCGTTCAAAACTTCTAATTCACCTTGAAGCGATTTATTTTCCCTTTTCAAAAGAAGCAACTTAAGTGGAGCAGCCTTATCATCTGTGGTTTCAGCTGCATTCACTTTCTCTTGTAGAATCACAATTACAGTCTGTAGAGACGTTAAAAAAAATTCAGAACCTTTAACCCTTGCAGGTTATAATTACAATTAAGAGTAACATCTTATGTGTGAAGGAACAAGTAGGATAAAGATCATTTTCCATTTGAAATAAATTTGAAGAATAAATGAAGACCGCCTAATTGTGCAATAACACTATGAGCAAGATTAGAAATTCCAAAAGCACGTGAATTTGGAAGAAATTGAACCAATATTTATTAAAATGTACAATTGTGAACCCTAAACTTTAGTTTTTAGAATGCAATTTATACTCAAAACTTATTTTGGGTGATAATCAAAGAAAAAATATAAACAATTCTGAATCAAAAAAACAATTAATCAAAATTGTCATTCTCAGTGTACTAAGCCTAATACTAGTGAAGCCAAGTCTCCCAAAAGGTTGTTTGCTCTATCAATAGGGTCTACCAATATTCATTTCACTTTTATTTGTTTTCAAGTGTGAAATATTACCAAAATATCCTCTGCTCTATACCAAATGTATTGAATTTTGCTTCTAGAAGCACACATCAAGCCAATCCATTTTAATTAAGATTGACCACTAAAATGAGAACACAATCTCCATCTCTCTTCACCAAGATCCATGAAGTGTCATTCAAATTCAAATGAAAGACCTATACATCGAAACATGAATTACGAGTTTGAAACATCTTTTACTACAAATTTAAGAGAGGAATCCCTCTCAAACAATTGACTTGAGAGCAACATTGATTGCCCATTCTATACACACAAATTATATTTTGGTAGTTGAGTACCAATGCTTTTAATGAACTCAAGATGTGATCATCTGTGCCAAAGAAAAGAAAGCTAGGTGCTAGGCTTGTCATCAATTTACTTCAAAAAACTCATGAGCAATAGGAACACCATCACATTCAAAATAGATTGAAGATGTTGTTATCTAAGACCCAATCCACCCCCCTTGGAAAGAACTACAAACACATTTCAATTTCAAATACCTCTTACTATGTACATTGTGATTTTCCAAACAAAAATAAAAAAGGCAAATGATCTTGCCATGTAAAGTTAAACTAGAATGTTGAATTGTTGGCTTACTTCAATTGAAAGCAAAAGTCTATATTTCTTTTTATTATTAAGCTCTTGTTGTTTCTCCTCCAAGTCTTTGGCTTGCTCTACAAATACAACATTTCTATCTTGCATTGAACATTTCAAACCCAACAATTTGTCTTGATTGACTTTTCATTTCCTTTTGAAGGTTGTAATTTCACTTTTGGTTGTCTTTCATAACTCAAAATTCAAACCTATCAATTCTTCTACACAGATGACAAACTCCTAGCGATGAAACTTGTGTATTGTATAGAAAAATAAGAAAAGGTCCAATGCTAATTATATGTGAGGAATTAGGGTGATTATGAAGAAGACTATTGTCATGCTTGGCTCTTTCTCCTACATTGTTATTGGGACCCAAGGCTTTTTTATAAGCTTAATGGAAAATGAAGTTCACTGTAACCTAGTAAACTGCCCTTGGAATCATCACCTAAATCTTGAAAATGGTGAATAAGAGTCTCAACTATCGGGCCATCCCTTTTTTGATCTCGAGAAGAGATGTCACGTTTCTTTCTTCTAGTCATCTTTGTAGTAGTCATTGCAATAGCTTTGGCCCAATTAATTTCAAATTTTTCTTCTCTGCAATATAGTCCTTCACAGTCTAGCCTTGCACCTTGTTATATGTCACCTCCTCAGTTCCAAACACTCTCCAATAAATATTCCACAAACTTAGTTTATCTGACTGAGGTAAATGGGAAGACATAAGTCTACAATTTTTTTGTTTGAACAAAGAATATACATCTTTGTAGGTGACATGTTCAATGTTAAGTTGCTTTCTAGGATTGACGCCAGAGTTGTGTAGCTTTCGCATGTTGAAAAATAACTCTTCATCTTAATCAGCCCAAGCTATTTTTGGCCAATCAACAAGAATCTTCACTTCTATCTTTGTCATTTGCAAAATGACAACAAACCACAAACAATTCAGTATTCTATTGAAATTTTGAAATGTTCAAACTACAAATGCTAGAAGTAGTGTTGAGGCAGATGTTCAAGATTGAAGCATATATCCATATCATTGCACATACTCATGAATTCAATGATGTTCTATCACTCATGAATTTTAGCAACCAAATGAAGCAAGTAATGAATACAGGGGTAAGTCTAGGAATACCATACCACTAGATCGTTTGAAGTTGCAAAGTTGCATCAAAGTTGCATCAAATTTGAAAAGTGTGATTGTCAAGTTCTTGAAGACTGGTTTCAAATTGACAACAAAATAAGGGCAATTCAAGACACAGAGAGCAGATTAGCAAAAGAGATTGAAGCTTATTACAACAATTAGGATCTCAGGGAAAGAGCCTCTCCGTGGTGCATTAGGGATGCAGAAGGAGGAAAACTTTTGAATGAAACCATGTGAGCATTTATTTACCACCCTTGATAAACACACAAGCACAACCAGGTTCTTGTGTTTATGGTTGATTTTGTCCTAATAGTTGCCTAACGTTGATATATTGTGCCTGACAAGCAATGGATCTTTTCTAATTCCTAAACATATACGAACTTGCAAGATAACCAAGAAAATTGACCCAAATTGCAATAATTACCTTAATCGATTAAAACTAATTAGGCCGCTGTGTTTTTTGAGCAAAAATGGTGAAATTATAAATTTAGCAATATAAAGTGATAGAGAATTTCATTCCATTTCCAAAAGTATAAAATATGAAACCATTTGGCCTTCCTAGCAAAAATTGTGGGGCAGATGAAGTTTAGCCCTTTAGAGGCTATCTAAACTTCATCCATCTTTTTAGACACCTTACCTATTTCAATTGACCTTTAATTTTTGACCTAAGTCCTAAGCTATCTAAGTTACAAGTTTGGACTTGGATGGATGACTTTTCAAATGACTTCATCCATTTTTGACCCTAAACTTCATCCACCTATATCTCCTTCAATTTAACTCCAATTTTCATGTATTTCATCTACTTGGAAACCTCTAAACCTAATCTACAAGGTTTTACATATAAACTTTGGGGGAAAAAATCTAATTTTAACACTGACTTGGACTTGTAATTCGGCTCAGAGTATAAAATGCTAATCAAGGAAATTAAAAAAAAGTTGGAGAATTTAACAACTTACCTTGGTTTGGGCCTCATCTATGAGGTGGTCAAACATGGCTTCAAAATCCCCGTCATTTACCATGTTTGATTTTTTCTTGTATTTTTTCTTACCACTTAAAGTTGTGCAATTAATACAAGTTGGGAAGCTTGAACTTCCACTTCTTCCCTTCTTTTCCTTTCCCTCTTATCTTTTCTTTTGCCACTATTCTACTACATTATTTTGATTCTAATGGTTGACCTTTAATGGAATAGAATCCTAATGCTTCAAATTCCAAAATAATAATTGACCCTTGGAAATCCCTTATCCCTATCCAAGCCAATTATTAGTTTATCTATATTCTAATGGTTTACAATACTCCCAAGGAATTTCCTTCTAATCTCTATCAAATACTAATCCTTCAACTTCCACACTACCTCTTCATTCTACAATTACAATTTGAGTTTGAGAGGTCCTATATGAGTCGTGTCTAATTTTCTAAGTGCCTCTTCTAGTCTTCTCCCCTTCAAACCTCTACTTCCTACTTAATACGGAGTATTTGATTTGTTTTCTTGCAATATGTCTAAAGAGTTTTTTGTGTGATGTTTAATTCTACTCTACACTTCTTCTTCTACTTCCTTTTATGATAATATGGCAATATGGAAACATGGCTAATATGCACAAATAACTAGTAGCACCCAAAGATTTTAATTTTAATTTCAAATCCTTTCAATTTTCTGAGTGTGTAAACCCCAGCATAACTTAGTTCCGAACAGGACAGGGCTCTCAAACGATCACTCCGCTGTCACCATGTGGAGACTTGGTAGCAGACTTCACGAGCCCGACCAACAATCAGGGTGGGATCTCAACTCCGAATTTCGGGACCTCTTCTTCAATTCAAGACCTCGTTTCAGATTTGGGATCTCTCGTTCTTGACTTCAAGACTTCGGTTGTTCCCTTGATTTAGGATGGCTGCTTGGATGCTTGGGGTGTTGGCTAACTTGACTTTTGATCAATAGGGATCTTTGGAGGTGGCTAACTTGGAATTTAAAATACTAAAGGATACTTTTAATTTTTGGATTTAAAAGAAAAAATCAACTTTGGGGACTAGGCTTGAACCAATGTTGAAATGTTTTTTTTGGATTTTTTGAAGGAATTTTCTAAAACAAGGGACTCAAAGCTCCATTGTCTAGGGGAGTTTTGGAAATATACAAACACTTTTAAGACTCCTAAACTCAATGCTCTGCTGACTCGAGGTATCTTCCCAAGACACTAAATACTTTTAAGTCATGGCTTTGATGTCAAGTGGGTAATCGAGATGTAATCAATAATACTAAATTTTTTGGGAAGTCAAAGCTTCAACGTGTAACAAGGCCACACAAGAAAATTGGAACACATTTTTGGACAACGTACAATAATCCCAATCCTTAGTACAATAACACAATGGTACAAAACACGTTAGTACAAAAACTAATTAGTACAAACTTGTTAGTGCTAGCATGTTAGTATAAACTTAACTTCACAAATTGCTAGAGGGCCCCCTAAGCGGCATTGCCAAGGTATGGAGGGGGCTAACTCTAGGATTAGTACAAATTTCACAAAAAAATCAACTCAAATACAACAAGTAATTGCAAAGACCAATGAATACAAGTACAAATGTAACAAGCTTTTAACGGACCCCAATGTTCTTCAAGGAATGCTTGAGAAACAATAACAATGAAGCATAAAAGCTCTTGAAAACAATTGTTTCGTGATTTGGATCAAAAAATGGCTAAAGTCCAACTAAATGGACCCAACGGGTACACAATATAAACAAGGGGTATTTTGAGAGGGGAAGGGGTGCTCTTATATAATCTTCCAAAAACATACATCTCCTTTTATTTCCTAGAGGTAATATTATCAACTAAGATTTTCAACCTAATCTTCTTATTTTTGACTTTCTACGCTAGTTTAAACTCCAACTTCTGGAGATTAACTTCAAATCACAAATGAATTGCGTCATTAGCTTTAGAAGGCTATTTCCAACGTAGAAGAATTCCCTAGCCTTTATTTCCTACTAAAAAATGAAACAACATCTAACACCAACTTAAAATAAAAAATGGATAAAAATTCACTTTTGAAGTTAGCTTTTTCTAAGAAAAATAACTAGCCTAGGTTCTTTAGTAGGTATAAGGGAGTAAGAAAAAGACCCCTCTTTGACTTCATTCCGATTTCATATGTTCCCAGAGCGTCGGTCAACTTCCTAAACTTCCCTTCAATTTTGCCAATTTTGAAGAATCTTGTTGGTTTGGATACTTTTGATTATTGAAACGTCTTGAAACTTGTTGGAGTGTCTTATTAATATTAAAAAAAACTATAAATTCTTTTATTGAGATTTTACCGCACCTTGATTAATTCCTACAAGTTTTCCATTCATGAATTATGGCGGTTGATTGTTGGGAAGAATATCTTCTGACTACTAGAAAATTCCAAAACTTTTAGTGGAACCTCTTAAGGAATTCCATAAAATATGTAAAAGTTCACATTCTTACCTTGCACATTTGAAAAAGGAGGATCAAATCTCACTACCTCCTCTAAATTTCAGAGAATAAAAAATCTTTCACATGGAAGTGAATCTTGATGAACCGATTACACCATTGGACTTTTGGCATGTTTTCCATCTTGAATCACTGTACATGAATTATAAATGTCCTTCACTGGTCCATCTTGAATTTTCTTCACTTGTAGGCTAACAATTGGAGGTTCTACTATTTTGTTGGTATAATAGGAAAACTGAAACCTCTCTTTGGAAATCAACTTTAGAGTTCTTACGTAATTCCCTCATGAATATCAATTTAAATAGAATGAATCATATGCACAATAGGTAGAGAATTTGAGCAATTTCTACTTAATATGCTTACTATGTACAAATTGTGGGTTTCTACCCTATTTACATGCGGGATTTGGCTGTAACTAAAGAAGAACACTCTATTTAGGACCAAATGCTATATTGGCATGTGACATACCTATTTTGGTATACACTCTTGCTTGGGCTTTTTATATATAAAACTACATTCAAAACTGCAAAAAAAAACCCAAAAATAAATCATGAGTCTTAAATGACTAAATAGAGACTCACAAATAGTTGTAGGTTTATTCCACAAACTAAGAAAATACTGTAACTCTAAACAACTCCTAAGCTTTGTACACCAATGCAGTACAACAAGCTCACTAGGAATAAAACATATGCAAAGAAGACCGTTTACTTTGCATTGCAAAACGTCATCATTCCTTGCAGTGGGTATGTCCCTCTCGAAACACACAGGCACGTTGAAAGAATCCATCTTCGAAGAAACTAGTGCAAGACAGTTGGCAAAATCTAAAGTAAGCCTAAACCATGCAGCAAAAAAATTTCCACTGAATGTGGACAATTCAAAAACTTGACATTCACCAAAATTCAAACACCAAAATTCAAACAGAGATGATTCCGCAAGCCCAAAATAATGTTCAAACAAACTTGACACTCGCTAAAATCCAAACAAAGACAATTCGCAAGCCCCAAATGACATTCAAACAGGCATGGTGTAAAAGCATGACAACAGCACATGCTACGCAAGACTTGAAATAAATTTCAAAATGCCACACTAAAAAACCCTGAGAAACCATGTTACTGTGTGAATAAAATATTTTCAAAATATACCAAAAATTGAAGGCTCCATATTTTATTGCATGCAACTAGCAATAAGAAGTGTAGTCTTGTACTAGCAAAGTAATCCCTATGGTACCTTTGAGTGTGGTTT
>OX579641.1:23130390-23168361 GCA_951230915.1 Antitrichia curtipendula | reverse complement strand
GTTGTTTAGAAAATTAGTATCACACACACTAATTTATTAGCAAGGTTGATAATCACACACACTAATTAGTTTTGAGGAAATTGGTATCATACAATAATATTTCAACTTACAGTAGTTTATTCATTTTATAAATGGTGTGACTTTGGAAAAGTAGTGTCACGCATACAAATAGGACTATTAGTGTAGTAGATATGATTTTATGAATTAACTCCTACCAAGGTAATGTGGAAACACCTAAAATTGTCACTATATTTTTCCCTCCCAGGAGAATGGTCCAAAATGTTGATTTTTTTGTGACATTGTTTGCTTTCTCAAGACAAATCAACCCATTCAAGACCTAAGTTGTTTCATAATTTTCTGATACTTACACAATATCTATGAATTTTCAAAGTTGAAAGCATAGGATAGCTACCATGCCACTAAACTCCTCTAAAGCAAATACCCTTGAAGCACAAAATGCTTCAACTCCTTTTAGTTTTCTTCACAAAACTCTTCAATTCTCAAGAGTATACCACCAATAATTTCCTTACATTATTTGTTAAATACACCCATTATCCAAACAAAGCCATTATAGCCAACAACCCATTTCCAACAACTTAAGCAATTACGCATATTTAGAGTGCAATTTTTTTTGAATGCCAAATTTTTTTCATGTATAGAAATAGATTTTCGAAGGATTTCATATTTTTCAAAATTTTATTACACAAAACGTAATTACTATGAATGTTTTAGTAGAAGATTCTCTTCAATCTAAAATGGTCACATAGACCTTTCTATTTCTGACCATAGGCTACTTGCAAAATTAACAAAGGGTTGCAATATTAACTGCCTTGTAGCTAATCATGATGCACCACAACTACTCCTTGAACTATGCCACAACTTCATGGAAACAGAGCAGTATATAGGTTGGAAATGGGATTGAGGTTGGACATAGGGAGGAGGTTGGAAATGGGATTGAGATTGGACATAGGGAGGAGGTTGGAAATATGTTGGCTACCATATAAATATACTATTACAATCACATTTTTATATAATTGAATGTGAATAGAAAAATTTAGAAAAAATTACAATTATTTATGGTATTGGATTTGAAAATATGACATTCAATTTATATTTTTTAAATGGCATGCACACACAAATGTGTGTCAATCATGTGTGGGATAGTCACTTTGCCGCACTTCATTAGAAGGTGACCTTCATTCCTTTTGACTTGTATGTTATTCTTTGGAAAAAAAACATTCATTCTTTGTAGTATACGAGAACAACAAGTGGATTTAGGATAGAAGCACTTTGTAGGTAATAAAATGTAGAATGGATACACTCTTTACCGCTCTCCCTTTTGAATTCCAACAATCTTCACATATTTGATTATATATTTAGAATACTTCCAAATTATCTCTAATTTGAATTTTGAAGCCCCTATGTTACTTATGGAATTTTTAAATTTTTAGTAGCCTAAAATAAAGGGTATTTTATATTTGGACTCTCCCCACTTTCAAAGATTCCTACAAGTAACACATTCTCAAGTGCCAATATTATTTATTTAGTTTGGATTCTAAGAAACATAGAATAGTCTTGCAGAGCAATTGCAATTTTGATTTTTTAGTCACATACAATGAACTTAGTCAACAGAGAATGCTTATGGAAGTACGATGCCTTTGTAAGTTACTACAAAACATTGATTTTTTCACACAACATCATGAACATTTGAATTCTATTTCCAATGCTTATTTTTGTATTGATTTGGAGATGTAAAAGTCCTTCAATTCAAAAGTTGATTTGAAACTTTTGAAGATCATGTCATTCAAATATGATTTAAGAAAATTAAACAATACATAATTCTCAAAATCATAAGCTTGTGACGTGTAACATATATATCTTTAGGGATCTAAAAAAGAAATGCTTTTACCATCTTGTACAAAGGTTCATTATTTGAGCTATTTTGTTGATTTTTTCTAAATTCAAGTATATGTAAAGTGTTCTAAATAGTATACCTCCAAAATGATTTTTGTAATGCAATTGTTTCCAAATTCCAATAGTAGATAGAGTTGGAAAAAAAAATTTCAAAACAATACATTGTTTGGTGAGCTAAAATCCTCATTCATTTGCTAAAGAAAATATACACTAATTGAACATTCTAATAATAATAAATATGCTCAACAATACAATGACAATCTTTAGTGTTCCTATCTTAGCTCATCACTTAGTTTACGGAAACTACTTCAAAGACTAAAAATATTGTGATGAAGTACTGAGCTTGAAGGTCCAGAGATATCGAATGAGCTAGATTTACTAAACGGTGTAGAGTCACTGATGATGTCAATATCTAATAGATTGTCACCCTCGTCAAGGAAGTCAATGTGGGGCTTTGATGATCCCATTGGAGCCAATCCAATCTCTCGCATGTTTTGCACCACCTAAATTCAAATTGAATTTAGTAGACATTTTCAAAAATATTCCAATTGTTTAAATTTAAAACCTTAATTCTATGCAAGTTTTATTTTCTCAAAATATTTTTTGCTTAATAATACTAGAATGATGTTTTTAGAGAGCATACAAAAGATAAATTGTAATTCAATATATGGAGAAAAAAATTGGTGAAGATGACCAATTGCAAACTTGCAAGGAGTGTTTGTTATAAATACCTATCTAATTTTTCTTCCATTAAATTTACTTGTTTGATTTGTTCTTTGATTGCATGGTATTGATATATGTACTTTAATCTATTTATTTGGTGAAGTTCAAGCATATGAAAATAATTCATTATTTAATATTTTACTTCCAAATTTTAATTATTCAAGAAAACATCTTATTATGATTAATAATATTGTGTAATTTCTTGTTGATCACATTCTTTGGTTTATGATAAATTGATAATCAATATAGATGGTTGGCATTAGTTGGAAGCTATATGTTAGATACAAATTTTTGTAATAGATGTGGCCAATCAATTGGGATTTAGACAAATGTTTTATTTTTTAAACAAAAACAAACTATTTCATAACCAAAAGGTTCAAATTTTTGACTTGAGCTATAACAAATATACCAAAGATAAATAACATGGTAGGAGCAAAAACAAAGAAGACTTCCTTCAAATAAATCTACTTGAAGGATAAATCTAATGAATAAGAATTGTTAACTATAGTTGAAGTCTTTGAGAAACAACAACCTCCTTTTTTTCCTTGATTATTAAATCATATGGCGTTTTCATACTATAGATATTCCAATGGCCTTGAAACTAGGATTGCATTTTTAGTGCACACTATGTACATAAAGAACTATGAGAGGATCTATTTGATAACAAAAACTTGAGGATAAATTTACTTCAATTGAAAATTTATTAATGATAAATGATTGGAACACCTCTAAAATACCTATATCAAAAATTCAAGTAGAACATTTTCTCTTCTTTTCATTGATATATTTCATGATTTTTCTTAAAGCTTCTTCAACAAATCTTTATAAGACATAGTACACTTTTACAACATTCATCACCCTCCTAGTAGATGGTTTGAGCATTTAGGAATTAACCTTCATTGAATAAGGCACATCAGGCTATTACTAAAGTAGCCAACCAAAATTTATTACCTTCCTTTCATCAATAGATGCATTCTTCATTTCTAAAATAGAGTTAATTGTAAAGTAAACTCTAGTTTGTAGTTGGGGTGTCAAACAAAGGTTTAACTGAGAATACTACAAAAAACACCCACCAAATTCCACCAGCCCAAATTTGGGCGCTTAAAAGAATTTCATCATGTGTTTTTCTTAAACTCGGGCTCCTAATCCCTCATTGTACATATGGCTTATGATTAATAACCCTCAAAATCATTAAAATCATCAGCCGACCCTTTTCTTGTCCTAGATAATTTTTTTATTAAAATGGTAATATTTCATATGCCATTTTCAAACCGCCTAGTCTTAACTGTGAAAATGCCATCTAAGATAGGTAGAGATTTCAGATTGCGTGGTTAATCTGTAAAAGTGCAAAAGTTTGTGGAATGACGCCAATTAAATGAAATTCCCTATTCCGGCAGAATTCAGGGTTATTTAACTAAATTTGCAAAACATCCACAAAATTGGCTTTTGGATTTCCATATTGTCACCTGCCATTCGGAACCTTCGATCTAAACCCGTCCTAGATTTCAGAACAAGTTGGGAGTCTTACCTGGCGCATGAACGGCCTCTCCTCGCTGCGCTTGCGGACGCACCACAAGGAAAGTTCCACCAGCTTCACGAATTCCTGAGTGTCCAAGTCCCTTCCCAAGTTGGGGTCTGGCAAACCCTCAAGCCTTTCGGATCTCCAGGCGTCTTCCACCTGGTCGAATTGAAGGCATACCCATTGATCACCACGCACTTTCAGTTACGACGTTCAACACAAGCTTGCATGAAATGGGAGGAAATCCAAAAAGTTCATCCTTCTCCGGAATTTTTGAAGGATTCCATAAGCGATCAGTCTAGTGATGGTAGAGTAGGAATCACTAACAATGGAACTTGAATACAATAGGACATTTTTCCAATTTCGTTTTTTGAGTTTCTCCTGTGCTTGCCCTTCAGTCCTATTGGAAATTAGAACCCAAGCAATCTTAAGGAGTAGTACCAATTTTGGTCTACTTCGTGAAAATGGCATGTCTCAGACCGCCAAAATTGTGCTGTTGAAGCTCTCAGCTCTACAAACTAGTACTGGAATAGATCTCATGTTTCCGACAGCGCACCTGGAAACTGAGGTGCCACTCACTTCAAGAGAGATTGTCGTTTGGAAGAATTTGACATTCTGTATGGTTACGATTGTTGCATTTGGCAGAATTTGATTAAATTTGGGCTCATTGTAAAAGGTTACAACAAGGAATTGGCTCCATGGTTTCTAGAAATTAAACCAGTACAGGCCTTTATGTAGAAAACCACAACGATTCATCAATATCAAACGACTAGAACGAAACGGATTACACTCCAGCAGTTACATTAAGAGGAGCAATCAGTACAAGAATGCGTGATCTAATAGGTTCTAGAATGGTTTCATGAAATAACATTTGTACTGAAATGTCTGTTCTCACACATTTCAAATTCTCAAAGACATGGCTTCTGTAAAGCTAACGAAAACCTTGAACTAGCTGGTGACACCTCAATCCAAAGAAGGTATAGATTTTAGAGCTTTGAATTTCACAAATTTTGGCACTCTGGAATTTGTAAAGTTAAACAGACGGGACCATTCCACGTCAGTTCGTAAAATTGGCGATATTCCCAGTCAATAATTGTGATGTATGTCTTCACAAAGATCTAATGTCAGGTCACAAACTAGGACACGGTATAGATTTTGGGTTCAGGCGTGAACCGCGCCAAAATATTGCAATATTGTCCATTTAACGAAACTGACGTTAATTATGGCTTAGACTCTAGAGTCCTGCCCAAATTTTTTGGTGCTCTGAAATTGCACCAATTTAATAACTCAGTTCAATAACTCAACGTCCAAACGATTCGCTGAGCAAAGTAATATATCCAACTTACCCTTTGCACAATCATCATTTGAGATCGTCCTGTCAAAACCTCCATCACCACGATTCCAAACGCATACACGTCACTCTTGGCTGTGAGCATGCCGGTCTCATGATACCTGCAAATATCGTCGTCAATTTCCGCGTTACATCAGGCACGATTCTGGGTGCCAAAAAGTATCATGTTAAAAGTGTTTATCAATTAACACCCAAAACTTGACGACTACTTACTCTGGATCCAGATAACCAGGAGTCCCTTTCACAATCGTGGTGATGTGAGTAGCATCTTCCTGGTCCAAGGCTCGGATTTTAGAAAGCCCGAAATCAGCCACTTTGGCCACCATCTTGTTGGTGAGGAGGATGTTGTTGCTTTTCACATCTCGGTGGATGATGGACGGGGAGCATTTGTCATGAAGATATTCAAGTCCTTCACACGGCCGGCATCACCATTAGCTGGAGGACACGTATGGAACAAGGACGACACAACTTCTAAGAAAGTGAACCCTTTTTCCAAGGAGGACCTATAAATGCCATGGGGAGGCTGGGAATTGACACATGGAGATCGGGGAGGCGTCACACACCCCGGTGTAAACTTGGGGGTGTAGCTTACACCTGGGGGGGTAACCCCTCCCCGTTCTCCCTGTGGAATATTACGCTATAAGTGTATAATTGTGTTATTTGCAATGTTAATTACATTTAGAATCATAACTTGTAAATGACTCACAGTGGTGATGCATGCCATGAATAATACCTTCCGCAATTTGAAGGAGAATACTTGTCCTATGTCTCCAGCTCAATGGATTCGCCCCCGCATCCTCGCCTACAGTCAAGTTCACAACAATATTAGATTAGCACCAATTCAATTCGATCATGTAGCTCCTTTGGAAAGTTTATAATATATATAGTCAAGGATTCAAACAGTTTAATTGGAATTGAATTGGTGACTGAGGGGGGTCTGCAAGCACCTTGCAATCTCTGCCGCAAATCACCACCGCCCAGGTATTCGTAAATGAGGATTTGCTGCCTACGTGTGCATCTGTACCCTAACAGAGAAACCAGGTACTTGTGATGCACCGTAGACAGCAGCTCAATCTGTACACCACACCCCATAACCACGTCGATCATGAAGATTGATTGCTTGCTAGCTCTCGTCCAGATTAAAATCATTTACTAATAGTTTTATTAGTAAACTCTGTTCAAATTCCCTGCTACTGTTTTGGAGATACTGTAGTTTTTTACTGCAAGTTTTTTCTAGTTTTTATGTTTCCCTTTGCTCTAATGTCATCATGTAGGGATCTTTCAAAGAATTTCTATGCAAAAGGAAATTGTGGATTTTCTTTGCAAGGATTTTCATAAATTTTCCCCATATCCTCGGTGTGCCACCTAAATTTGTAGATTTTTCAACATTGACGCATCTTACATTTTACGTTGTTTCCACCTAGTATTTGGTAGATTTTAGGAGATGAAAATTGTCCCATATCAATTGTCAAGCGTACCGTGAAGTTGGTCACATAAAATTTGTAAGTTGACAACATCTAAGTTAATGTATTCACTTCAAAGAAATCTAACATATGTACAGTTGGTACATTTTAGAATCTTCGAAATTTGACAATTATATATGAAATTGTAAATTGCTCAAACAAATGAATTCTAAATTTTATAAATATTCTGAAATCCAGAAATCGGTCTAAACTATCGATTTTGAAATGTACAAATTAGCAAGATTAGAAATTTAAAGACTACATACCCTTCAGATTTCAGTTTCCAAAATCTACAAATTGTATTGATTATTCAAACTAAAATCTACATTAAAATTATACTTTAGAGGCCTAAATCTAGAATATTGAATTTTAAAAACTGAGTTGATTTTGAGGTGGGGACATCTTCACATAACCCTCAGAAATGCACAGATTTCTTCCTTAAAATTCCCTTCAAGTTCCCTGTTTCACATTTCCCTGTGAGAGCCACATTCCTTGTGAACAACAATTTGTAACATTTCTATGTTTCCTTGGAGGGGCCTTGGAGGGGACTTGCAATAGAAAGCCTCCAGGGAATTCAGAAAACGCTTCCACAATGGACTTTCTTGGAATTCCCTCTGACTAATTTGGAGATTCTGCAGTTTTTCCCGACAAGTTTCTCTTAGTTTTCATGTTTTCCTGTGTTCTAATGTCACCATGGAGGGATCTTCAAAGAATTCCTATACAAGAAAAACCCATGGATTTTTTTTGCAAGTATTTCATAAATTCTCTCCAAATTCCCTGTGTAAAATTCAAATTGGTAGACTTTGTACACATTTTACATTTCAATGTTTTTTCCACTTGATATTTGGTAGATTTTGGAAGATGCAATTGTCCCATATCAATTGTCAAGGGTACGGTGAGGTTGGACACATAAGACTTGTAAACTGTCATGTAATCTCCAAAGCAATGAATTCCATTGATTTCACAATAATCTAACTTTTCTCTATAGTTTGTACAGTCTAAGAAATTTTGAAATGTGCAAATCTGAAATGTACAAATTTTGAAATGTACAAATCAATAAGATTGGAAATTCAATATCTACATTTCCGTCAGATTTTAGCTTTATGGGCAATTTCGTTAAAATGGCGAAATTCCTTAACTTTGGCAGTTTTCACAGTTCAGAGCGGCCGCTCTGAAATAATCAACTGTCCTAGATTTCTGAAATCTAAACCTCTTATAGATGTCTGAAATCTACAGTGGTCATAGATGTTGCTTTCAAAGTTCAGACCACGCAATTTGAAATGTACACTTGTGCTAGATTTTTAAAATCTATATAAGACAAAGATTTATGTAATCTATACCCCTCGTAGATGTCACTTTCGCAGTTCAAAGTGGCCGCTCTGAAAATGGCATACGGAATATGCCATTTTAACAAAATTGCCCATCTTTCAAAATCTATAAATTGTATTGATTATGCAAGCTAAAATCTACATTAAGCTTAGATTTTGGAGGCATAAATCTACATTCTGAAATATTAAATTTCACAAATTCAATAGATTTGGAGGTGGGGACATCACTGAAAAATGCACAAGTTTCCCCCTGAAAAATGCACAAAATTTACTGTCTCACATTTCCCTGTGAGAGCTACATTCCCTGTGTACTTGAAAAAAGGCCAAAAAGATAAATTCTCGGAGGGGATTTTTGTTATAGTGCCTACAGGGAACATTGAAAATGTTACTTGTGTTCCTGTGATAATATACAGTATGATTCACGTACCTCATTATAAAACTCCTGCTTGCTTTGACATGAGTCGGCTGCCAACACTTTGGCCGCGATTTCCTGGCCATCGGGCAACTTCCCGTAGAACACATCGCCAAACCCGCCCTGGCCGATTTTGCGGGCGAAATTGTCCGTACATTGAATGATCTTGCTCTCGGAGTACCACGCTTGGGAGAATCCCGCGGTTCGCATCTTCCGCTGGAACGCCTTGTCCACAGGGTCCAGGAACTCTAGATACCACGGACAAGTCATCGTAATCAGTGCAACCACAATCATGGCCATGGACAGCGTATAGAGACAGACAGGCATGACGGAGCTAGTTGCAATGTAGGTACGCACTGTACCTACCGTTTTTTCGAGACAGAGTGAGAATTGATCGACATCTAAGAACGTCAACTTCGTTAAATTCGCTGAGGTACACCACTAGCTGCGTTTAGAATTAACCCAGGTTTCCTGAGTTTTGTTTCCTGAGTTTGTTCAGAAGATTATTGTCACAAATTTTAAAGTCCAGAATCACGAATTTGCTGATCGATAATTCGATATGTTTTGGTCCAAGTTTACTAAATTGTAAAATTTCAAGAGATTGCCACTTTCATTTCTCGGCACCCCGACCGGATGTATACCAGTCCTAGTCTCTAGAGCTCTGAGCACTTTAATGGCATAATCTTTGCACTCTCTACTGACATCCCAAATTTAACATGCAATCCATACGTTCATCACTGATTTAATTTGGCCCAATATCTTTTCAGGAACAATCCATATTCTTTCACAAATGACTCACTCTTATTCAACCTAGCTATGTCGGCAGTAGTCAAAAGCTGGAGATATATTTATTTTCGGGGGGTTAGTCTGTGATCGATGCTTACTATCCCGAGCATAGCAGAACCAGAAGACTAATCCCGCCGCCACCAGCGCCAGCACACCACTGATCACGCCCACCACAATCCACCACCAGGAGGTGTTTCCGGCGCTCGAGCCCTCCACGCTGCTCCACAACTGCGTGTTGGAGTCCAAGATGTCACACACCACCAAGTAGCCTCCGCGGTCCGCATTCAGTTTTAGAACCCAGTTCACGCTGGGGTCGCCTGCAGGGGTGCTGCTCCAGTACACAGTGCCGAATGTTCCGTTACCCCTGACCTGTAGGACGCCGTTCGGCTGCAATGTGAGTTGACAGCTCTTGCGCGCTTGGGTGGTGTTGGCTAGACCCGGTGGTTCCCAAATCACCTGCACAAAGGGAATGTCCCAGTGCATGAGCAAGTAGCGTCAATTTCGTCAAATTGGCGGAACTCCATGGAAATGGCATGGTGAGAGCGAGCTTCTAGAATGAAAAGCTTATTACATACGTGAAAATGATATATAAAATTTCAAGAGATTGGCACTTTGCTCTCCCGGCACCTCGATCAGATCTACCCTGGTCCTCATTTCAAGATCTCTGAGCACTTAAACGGCATTGATACTCTTTGCACTCTGGAACAGGCCAGTTCTAACATGCAATCCGAGCTGAGGGGTATACGGGTGGAAATCTTAACTGAACAGCTAGTCCACAAGTGTAGATGAATTGCAATTTGCATACAATTTGCATGTCGATCAGCACAGCAACCAAATGGAATTGCCAAAAATGGCCCAGCGAACACCGCCAATTTATCGGAAATAAGGGCAATTTCGTTAAAATGGCGGTATTCCATGTGCCATTTTCAGAGTGCCCACTCTAAACCATAGAAGCGACATCTAGGACAAAGATAGATTTTCAAAGATCTAGGATTATTGTAGATTTCAGAAATCTATGAATGTTATAGATTTTAGACTGAAAATTTTGAAAAATCTAGGACTTTTATAGATTTCATATATCTAGGAATGATATAGATGTCAGAAATCTAAAGTGGATGTAGATTTCAGACCATTTCAGAGTGCACGGTCTGAACAGTTAAAAGTGCCAAACTAACGGAATACCGCCATTTTAACGAAATTGCCCATAAATGTGAAGCTCACCAAAATCGACTTAAACGCGCTCAACACGTATACGGTTAAAGGCAATGCTTTCTGCAGCTGTGCAAATTGAAACTTTGACGAATTCTACTCTTTGTACATAGGCAGATTGAGGCGCATTAATTTGGCAACTGGAACGTGGCCAATTCAATGAACAGAACGCCAAGTTCGTAAAATTGGCGCAACTCCAGTAAATTGGCACGTGTTGGACGTACCCTCAAGCAAGGAAGGAAATGACACGATTTAGGTAGCCAGGAGGGACTGAGCGCGGGTGGAAAATCCTAGCTTAGCGGCTTCAGTTACCTTCTTCACGGTGTTATTCCCTGGCCAAACCTCCTGCAGCTTCAGCGTGCAATCCGTCTCCAAGACCAGATGAAGATGAAAATTACCCCCTGTCGACAAATCCAACCTGGCTCCCTCATTGATATAATACTCCGCCGGTAAGTACGGAAACCCATCCAATGACACATTTGGTTTCCACGCCGCTGCCGCCGGAAACGGATACTCCAAGTTCCTCGGCAACACTCCCGACTCATTCATCGACACATTCGCCGACACATTCGCTGCCCCTCCCTCACCAACTGCAACAAGCTCAACAGTCATGGACAACATCGAGAAGTCCGGTCCATACATGGTGAGGCTCCCGTTACTCCCCAGCACCACAAACCTATAGTTGCTGTTGACGAAGCCGTAGGCATATGTTTCCGTCGCCCAGAGAGCCTGATGACGACACAGAGTTGAGTCACGAATATGTGGAATAAATAAAAGAGATAGATCGAGACTCACTAGTATCTACAGGTTGCAAGCATACAAGGGGCAGGTATAAATACCCGAATTGAATGTCTGTTTTGTTCAATTGGCGCTATTGTAGAACCTCAAGCAAGGAAGGAAATGAAATCATTTATGGAGCAGGGAGAGACCGTGAAAACCTTTGCGATGCAAGTGTCAAAATGGCTCATGGAATATCATCAATCTAACGGACTGAGTTGACGTTCTAGCCTTAATAAAGTAGCGCGAGTGTAAGCTTGCTTATGTGAAACTGAAGTTGAAGTAAAGCATATATTGGGGTAGATCGATCTATTTGGTTTGATGCTGAGGATCGGAGGAGTTAACAGTAAATTCCAATACCTGGGTGGCTTCCGGGTTGCCCTGGGTGCCCTGGGTGCCGTTCCATGTGTAGACGACGAGGTTGCCGTCTGCTTGGTTTTCGACGTAGCAGTTCCAGTTGGTGGCGAGGCCTGGCGGCTGGGTTTGGTCTGTGCTCCCGAGCCCGAACCAGTTGGATGTGGCGAGAATAGTTGGACCTTTGTAGGTGTAGAGGACGCAGTCGGGTTGCATCACAAGGTAGGCCTCGCCGGATGCGTTGAGGTAGTAGTTGGCTGGGAGTTGCAAGCGGGAGTTTGAGCTGGGATCGCTTACAAATACGCTCAGTGAGTGTCCTCGTGGCAACCATACCGACGATGCAACAAGAATAGTTACGAGCGCTACCAATTGATGCATCGTGATAGAACTGCCTCGCTTAATTGGACTCAGGTATTTGAAGCTGGCATTGAGACTTGCATAAGCTATCTGGCAGAAGATTGCTAGCATGTTACTCCGTAGAAGCGAATTTGCCAATTCCGCGACTGCAACAAATCGATCTTATCCCAGAGCTTCCTGCACACGATCGAACATATATGCACCAGAATCGCTCAGATCAGTGTGCTGCAATAATTTCGTGCATATGAAATTAGTAGACGGTCTTCTACATCAATTTCGTTAGTTTTGGCGGTGTTGAACTAATTTGCCACTTTTTCGAAGTCGCAGCTGGAAACGTAAATCTATATCTGTCGTAATTCTTGGAACTTTATGTAAAGGTATGTAATAATGACTGGCTCCGGAATCACGCCAATTTCACGAAATGGACGATCTATTGTTACATGGACCCTGAATCACAGGGAGAACGGGAGGGTGTTACCCCCCCCGTATTATATTGGGGGGTGTAACTTTACAGACGTTATGTAAATCTGTACGCCTGGGCCAGCTGAATCATTTCTCATCATTCCCTGCACGAGTTGACTGGGAGATTTGATCGATTCCTTGGTTACCATGTCATACAATATTACTCAAACGTTCCTGCCGACTGGTTGAAACGATAAAGCTTATTGACACAGAATATGTATTGGCAGCTACGGCACGGGTCCGTAAATTATGATTATATTTGACATTTTGTGGCAATTGATTAAAAGTTCAGGTCGCATCTGACCCGGGGCATAGATGCATAGGGCACTGTGACCTGGCGAATAAAAGCCTCAAAAGTCCAAATTAAAGAATCATTTATGTATTCTATCGACATATGGTCAGAATATTTGTGATTGAGAATACTTTATTCAGATATGGCACCATTGCCGTGTTGAAGAGCTGGCAGCCTAGGAGTGGACCTGTGAAACCGACCAACAATTTTCACATGAGAATCTAACGAGGATAAGGGCAAGTGGGCAACCCCACATCTAAGGGCCTCCTTACATGCTGGGTGGGTGGGCAAAACCACTGTTGCATTTTGTCCGGACCTGGTGGGTAAAGAGCCTCCCACCCAGCATGCCCAGCACTTTTTTGTGAAGGCTGCCCAATAGAAGGTGGTGACCTGCAGGGTCAACCATTCAACAGGCACACACAAGTGGTAACTCTGGGAGATTAAAGTCAAAATTCATTAGATGTGTTCTTCGAAATCCATTTTGAAACTGAATTTCAATGAAATTTTCCCTTTTGGATTGTATCGGGGAATCGCATCTCTTCAAATTCCATTTTTTGAATCCAATATTTAACACAAAATACTATTTCAATTCCATAAACAAATTGATAACAGTTTAGTATTTTGAATCATTCTCCACTTCTTTCTACTTACTATTTTTTTTTCTATATGTTGTACAATAAAGTCTAGCTTATTTACAAAATGCCAATTAGAGACATTCCAATTTTAATTGCGTAGCATAGAAAAAAATGCAAATTTTTGTCTTGCATAATTAACATTCATTTCTTATGCAATCCCAATTAAGCAAACCAAATTTCAATTTATAAAAAGAAAAATTCAATTTTTGGTGAATTTTTTAAATGAATTTTCAAGGTTCTACATCATTTTTTTTTATTGAAAAAAATTGATGGTCAATTTATATAAGATGTTGTGTGTACATATGTAGGAAACATCCATATTCACATCTTTTATATTAAAAAACACCCTATTAAGTAACAAAATTATAAGCTTTACGATTTTGACAAAGCACTTGTACTATTGTGTTCAAATGTATAATATGAGACACACTGTTTGGGTCAAATAGCAAAATCCAGTAGAAATATAAAGATGTCTATTTCATAGAGTTTGGTCAAAAGATACTTCTCACTAAATTCTTCCTAGCTTATAATTTTGTTACTTAATGGGGTGTTTTTTTAATTTTAAAAAATGTGAATATGGACGTTCCTTACTTATCTACGCAATTGAATTAAAAAAAATTTGACACCAAGTTCTTTCAATAAAATTTTATGTGAAACCATGAAAATTGACTTCAAAAATTTATCAATACAAAAATTTTGCTTTTTGAAACTGAAATTTGGTATGCTTTAGTGGGATTGCATAAGGATTCAATGATAATTATGGGTACCAAAATAAACCAATTATACTACATATTATACCCCCAAAAAATGAAGGACTCTAATTGGCAGTTTGTATTATTGTATATGAACTAGACCTTCCTGTATAATTCCATATAATCTGAAATTTCTCAAGCATGTAGCCAACTTGCCTTAAAGAAGGAATCCCAAGAAGCACCATCATTTTGGATTTCTTTTCATACAAGATGTGCCCTTGTAAAGTATAGCTGCCTAATTTTTTGGAAGGCCAAAAAACATATTTATATCACTCCAAACACTAACATTTTGCAATCTCTACGGTGGAAAATTGTGAAATATTTTTCACAATTGTTTAAAACCAATGTATTATAAGATCCTATGCTTACATGTTTTTTATCATAAAATTTGATACTTAACTAAAAAAAGGTAGTTTTGGAGTGTTTTTGGTGAAAATATAGTCAAAACCTCTCGGTGTTTTAAAGAATGCAGAAGCACTCATAAGAAGTTAAAGTATTATAGGAGACCTTACCTTTCATCACGCAAAGTTTGGAAGATGAATAGTTGTACTCATGTCTTGCATGAAGAGATTATTTGTCATTCATCAGCCAACTAAACATTGTTTATGGGTTAATACATCTGTACTTTCATAATGTGCATACAAAATATTCTAAAAACATCTTGGTGACAACTAAATTTTTGTATTATTCTTAATTAGAAAACCAATAGACCATGGTTATAGGCCCACAATTCAAACTGCAAAAAAATATTAAAATTTAGTAGTTTTATTATCTTTTCAAATTGGAGAAGATATTGGAATAGAAGTTTTAATTCATTAGTTCAATTTGAGTTTTTAAAGACTCCTTCATGACTAAAATTCAAATCAAAAGCAAAGAGGTAGAAATTACTAAAACACTGTAATAAAAAAGGCATCTTTTGTGATGCATGACTTGTACATCCTTTTACAAAAAAAATGTAGTTCCTCAATGTGGGGCTTTCCACATCCAATAGCCCCATATGCATTTAAAGAATCGTCACTAAAAAATTGAATGGTGAAAACGTAGTGTGGAAATTTATATAAGATGTTCCAAGTTTAAATATGATGTTAAAATTTGTATACAATTTACAAGTATTTCCATAAATTATTGTCAAACTCATATAATCAATCTATTAAAGAATTTGATATTTTTTATATTAATTCATTGCAATATAGTATATAACAATATTGTACTATAATAGGATTCTTATAATGTGATTCTTAAAAATCCTCTACATTTTTCATAGGATCACAGAAGCAAGTAAGGGTACACAATGTAAAATGTGTAAAAAAATCCTTCATTTTCCTTAAAGAATCTCCAACATTAAATAATGGTACACAATGTAAACTACGTCACAATATTTTATTTGTTCAAGTGCATTGCTTCTAATAGGTAAATGTGCCTTGCAATTGTCATTTGCAATTGTTCACCATCATTTTGGGGAGGACTTTGCACTATTTGTTGTGCATATCCAAAATCATGATGTCCCCATAAAACAATTGACTCATCAATAATGATGATATTATGGGTAAACAACATGCTACTATCAAGTTTGGAATCCTCTTGAGATCAGGATTGGTAATGTATTTCTAAGAATCCTCCACATTCCTTTAATCCCTAAAGGCCCGTTTGTCCTCTTGGGGGACAATTTGGGTCCAGGTAGGTTCCTATGACCTCAATTTGTAGAGAATTTTTTTGGGATTTTTTGAGGTTCAACACCTTGGATCTCGATTGTTGGCCCATTCAATCGGGTCCCTGCAATCACTTCTTTATAGTGATTTGACATCAATAGAATTCGAGAATCATGTATAGATCCGGGAACCCTAACAAAAACATCTGTAAATTGGGCTTTATGGTCTACAATTGCTTGCATTATTGTAGAGTAGTTACGATCACAATCATACCAATCACTTGATCTAATATTTGCTGGTAAGTCAAATTGGACATGAGAGCAATCAATAGCCCCACAACATTGTGGAATGCCATGTAGGTTTTTGAAACCAAGTTTCATCTCAGATAATCTTTTTCCTGTTGGTCAATTTAAATGCAAAAGTAACGCCACCTTTTTTAGAGCAATAATAAACCGTTGACAAACTACCACACTTGTTGAATCAGCTATGTCAAAAAGTTCACCAATTGAAACATTTGTTTTGACCAGTCCATAGTCTTTGTAACGCAATAGCAACTTGTATTGAAACGTCCATCAATCTCCCAACAATGTTGATCAAACCCGATGGTGGATTACGATACAATTCTTCATTAACCAAGCTGCAGAGATAATGAAAAGTGGACAATAATAAACGAAAAAAATTGTCGGAATCGCTCCGGATCATCATGTATGACCAAAGTCAAGTATTGATCCCACCAATGAATTGAGATTTACGTCAAATCACAAAAGGATTGTGTCATTAGCTTTAACCCCTAAAGTTCCGTGACTATGTTTTCACTGAAAACGCTCAAGAACTACCATTTTTAGTACAAGTACCAATTTTTTGAATTTTTTTTTGACTCATGTAACCGTAGGATCTTGTAGTATGCTGACTTGAGAATATGTGGTAAAAATTTCAGAAATTTCCACCACATGGATAGCAAGATATAAGCATTCAAAACCACTGAAATTGTTTTTTTGACCCTGCGAAAAACAGGGCAGCTGCACTTCACAAGCTCAATTTTTTATGAAAAAATGTCCAAAATGGTGGTGCTTCTTTGGAATCTTTTTTCTAAACAAGTTGGCTACATGCTTGAAAAATTTCACATCATTTGGAATTGTACAACATATAGAAAAAAAATAATAAGTAGAATGAAGTAGAGAATGATTCAAAATACTAAATTGTTAAGAATTTAGGTATGAAATTGAAAAATGCCAATCCCAATGGTTGAAATGTTGTATTAAACAATCTACATCCTATGATTTTATTCTTTTCAAAAAATATTGAAAATTGAGTAAGATAAAAGACTTCAAAGTTTATTTTAGAGTAGAGATTCCAAAACTGTCCGCAAACTAAAACTCTTCATAACTTTTGACTCATTGGTCAAAATGGAATGATTAAAAGCTTTCCACGTATAGATAGCTCTAGAAAACCAGTTCCAAATTTTTGATTCTGAAAAAAGTGATTTTTTCTGATCTGACCTAACTGCCCGGCTGAGAAAAAAAGTAACATATTAGGCCATAAATTTTGACTCGTATTTCCAAATGTCATAAAATTTAGTTCAATGAAAGGTACTCTTCGTCCACAACTTCTATTAAAATTTCAGCCTCAAACTTGTAAATCTCTGGCCACATGTACTTGCCCAATTTTTTTATGTTGCCAAATTCTACAGGCTGGTCCTTTAGGGGTTAAAAGGCCATTTATAGTGTGCAATATTTCCCTAGCCCTTGTTTTCTACTAAAAAACGCAACAAAATCTAGCACCAACTTAAAATAAAAAATGGGTAAATATTCAACTTTTGAAGTTAGTCTTTTTTAAGAAAAGTAACTAGCCTAGACTTTTTAATAGGTCTAAGGGAGTAAGAAAAAGACCCCTCTTTGACCTCATTTTGATTTTGTATGCCCCAAGAGCACCAGTCAACTCCTTAAACTTTTCAATTATGTCAATTTTGAAGAATCTTGCTGGTTTGGATACTTTTGGTTATTGAAACGTCTTGAAACTTGTTGGAGTGTCTTATTAATATAAAAAAAACTATAAATTTTTGTATTGAGATTTTACCGCACCTTAGTTAATTCCTATACATTTTTCATCATGAATTATGGCAGTTGATCATCCAGAAGAATATCTTCTGACTACTAGAAAATTCCAAAATTTATAGTGGATCTTCTTATAGAATTCCACAAAAGATGAGGAAGTTCACATTCTTACCTTGCACATTTGAAAAAGGAGGATCAAATCCCGCTACTTCCTTTTAATTTTGGTGAATAGAAAATCTTCCACATGGAAAGGAATCTTGACGACTTGATTACGCCGTTGGACTTTGGGCATGTTTTCCATCTTAAATCACCGTACTTGGGTCATAGATGCCTTTTACTAGTCCATTTTGAATTTTCTTCATTTGTAGACTAACAATTGGAGGTTTTACTATTTCGTCAGTGTAATGAGAAAACTGAAACCTCTCTTTCGGAATCAACTTTTAGAGTTCTCACGTAATTCCCTCATGAATATCAATTTAGTTAGTATGGATCATATGCATAGTAGGTTTAGAGAATTTGAGCAATTTCTACTTAATACGCTTACTATGTACAATTTGTGGGTTTCTATCCTATTTACATGCGGGATTTGGCTGTAACTAAGGAAAAACACTCTATTTAGGACCAAATGCTATATTGACATGTGACATACCTATTTTGGTATACACTCTTGTTTGGGCTTTTTGTATATAAAACTACACTGAAAACTGCAAAAAATCCCCCAAAATAAATCATGAGTCTTAAATGACTAAATAGAGACTCACAAATAGATGTAGGTTTATTCCACAAACTAAGAAAATATTGTAACTCTAAACAACTTTTAAGCTTTGTAAACCAGGGTTGTCCAGACGTCCGGACGCCCTGGACGTCCGGACGTACGTCCAGAGTCCCAGGACGCTGGCCTCTGGACGTCCCTGGGCATTCGGACGGACCCCGCCCCCCCGTCCAGTGGATGGTCGGACGGGGGGTCGGGAGGTCGGACGGGACTTCGGATGGAGGGTCAGAGGTCGGACGGAAATGCGGACACTCCGTCGGAGGTCGGACTGGCTGGAGGAAAGTCAGACGGGAGCGGGCGTCGGACTGGCGATTTTTTTCTTAAATAAATATTTTTTCAAATTGAAAAGCCTTTAAGGTATTCAGTTTCAAAAAGAAATGGGTAGAATAGGAAACTAAATACTCTCTAGGGTATTGAATTTTTTCTAAAAATGGGTAGAATAGGAAATTGAATACCTCGGTTGGTATTGAATTTTTTTTTAGAAACAGGTGGAATAGGAAATTGAATACCTTGTAGGATAATCAATTTTTTTTTAAATGGGTTGAATAGGAAATAGAATATCCTACAAGAAATTCAATTATTTTAAAAAAATGGGTAGATTAGAGAATTGAACATCCTCTAGGGACTAGTGTATTGAATTTTAAAAAAAGATGGGTAGAATAGGAAATTGAATACCCTCTTACCGTCTAGAGTATTTGATTTTAAACCCAAAATGGGTAGAATAGGAAATGGAATACCCTGGAGGGTATTAAATTTAAAAAAATGAATCAATAGAGTAGGAAATTGAATACCCTCTAGGGTGTTCAATTTTTTTTTAAATGGGTTGAATAGGAAATTGAATACTCTAGAGGAAATTCAATTTTCTTTTAAAAATGAATAGAATAGAAATTTGAACACCGTAGAGGATATTCAATTTTTTTTAAATAGGTAGAATAGGAAATTGAATACGCTCTAGGATATTGAATTTTAAAAATAAAATGGGTAGAATAGGAAATTGAATACCCTTTAGGGTATTCAATATTTTTTTAAAATGGGTAGAATAGGAAACTGAATACCCTGAAGGGTATTCAATTTGGAAAAAAAATGGGTACAATAGATATATATAGTACCCTCTACTCCTCTAGGGTATTCATTTTTTTTCTTAAATGGATGTTTCTTCAAATCCAATACCCTCAAGGATATTCCATTTTGAAAAGAAACTAGATAGAATACATATTGAATACCCTAGATTCCTAGAGGGTATTCAATTTTTTTAAAGAAATGGGTACAATAGGAAATTGAATACCCTAAAGGGTATTGAATTTTTTGTTAAAAAAGGGTAGAATAGGAAATTGAATACCCTAAAGGGTATTCAATTTTTAAAAAAAATGGGTAGACATTACTGAAAACCTAAATATAATGTACTCCATTTGCATTGTCCTATTACATGCACGTTCATATGACAATTCATACAACTTCTCACAGAACCTTATCAATCCAACATCCATCAACAAGAATTTATGCATTTTTGGTTAAAACGGTTTATGTATTTCATATAAAAAATGATGGAAAAGATATACAATTTCCGGACACTATAGAATCCAAAATGTACATCCAATTGCATATAAATTGGTATATACTGGAAATAGAAAATAATACTATTTAGGCCACATGGTCCACAAACGTAAATCCTCACTTCTACGTTGATTAAATACTTCTACAGTTCTATAGTCTATATAGTACGCTCAAGTACTAATATGAATGTCGGAAGTGTTCATCTGGTATTGGCCAATTGTAAGAATTGGTAAATCAATTGGTAATTTCAGCCAAACTACCTCGTGAACCGTTGTCTTCATTGCAAAGTCGCTCCAAGTATTGATGAAACACCATTGCCAAATCCTCATGGCTAAACTTTGTATGTCCTTGGGTTTCCTGGTGTAACTTGTGGTAGGCCACTGACATGCACTGTTTGTTGATCTTCTGAGCTATTCGACCCACCGCATATTCCTCTGATTTTCGTGATAAATTGGGAATGACTTCCACATCCGCATTTCTCTTATGCAAATATGCAATATTGGGGTCTACCCACCACCTCCTTCACAAAGCTTCTTCCTTCTCACTCGCAGATGTGAACGTGCACAAGGATTTGGGTGCTTCGCTACTTACGGAAGTCAAGCCCCAATCGCAAACTCCAATGTAGACTAGGGACTTGTCTTCGGGAAAGTGAAACATGATGTTGTCCGGGGAAATATCATTGTGGAGATGTCCAGCATTGTGCACTGCATTCATGATGTGCAGCAATGCCCATGCAAGCTCCGTGCGCTTTTTCCTCCAACGAGCGAGACGGAAAGCTCGAATCACCTCTTCGGGATCAGCATTTGCACAAGCCAAAGCAATACCTATGTTGTCTGGATATTGCACATCCAAGTTCAACATTTGCCATAGTGTTCCGCCGTTCCACCAGTATGAATACCCTTCGTTGTTTGTTGCATGCACTGCATAAAATCGTATGACTCCATCATGTGGAATCCTCACTGCCATTGACTCGTTTTGGTGTTCCAATTTTGCGAGTTTTGGTTGTATACCATGTTGGCGAGATACCTTTGATGCAAACTCCCAAAATACGGGCATCCCAAGACATCCTTCAATTCGGACCCTACGAATTGTTGCATACCAGCCCATTATGACTTTGTCATCTTGTGCAATCACCCTTGCTGTTTCTGGAAGCGCTACGAGATGCCGTTGCCCCTTCTGCAATTCCGCCATTCCCTCAACGCTCTTCCACCAAAACATTGACCCTTGCCTATTCCGTGAATTAGCAAATGGACGGCACCGTTGAATAAACAAGTCTGCCCTGAGAATGACTTGCTCGAAGTCTGCATCCTGTGCACGGTAGCTCTTGCTGAATTTTTCTACAATCACTTTGGCATTCCAAAATGCATCGTTCACCCTGTTCGCCAAGAATTTGTTGAAGCGCGGTTTGTCCATCTCATGCCTCCATTGCGGAACGTTCAGTGCTTCTAACATCTTCTGCGTCATGTCGTCTTTGAATTTTTGAATGCATTCCTCTTGATATCTAACATATTTGCTATCCAGGGACGTGGTGGTTTCGGACTCATAAAACTTGACAGTAAATTCGATCAAAAATTCTTTGCAAGCATCTATGGGATATTCCTTAGTTATCCTAGCTTCTTCATCATCTGATAGCACCCGCTTGCCTTTCCCTCCCTTCTTTGGCCTCAGCATCTTGCTGAACTGTACTATCAACGAATATTCAAAAGATGAAATTGAACTCGGGATTTCACTTCAAATCAAAAATAATGCATACACCGTCACGCCAAAACTAAAAAAAACAGCAATAAGGGGGCCTCTGTAATCCGACTCTTGCCTTCCCTAAGAAAGGAGCCAATGGAGGATAAACCACCAAGCTCTCCGCTCCTCTTGTTAAACACAAGGGAGAAGGCAAGAGTGAGGGCGGTCGGGCTATCCGCCACTCTTATACTTGTCGGACGGCCTTCTCGGCAGTCGGCCCGATTCTCCGCCGTCCGATCAGTCGGTCGCGACTTGGCCGTCCGATGAAGCCGACCAATCGGATGGCTGTAACGGGTATCGGACGGGGTATCCGACAGATTTTCGGACGGTTACAGGTCGGACGCAGCGGTTCTCGGACGGGTGGTTCGGACGGGTTTTGTGACAGTTTGGTCGGCCGGGTTCTCGGTCGGGGACGCAGAGGTTCTTGGACGGCTGTGTCGGACGGGGTATCGGACGGGTGGTTCGTCCGGGTTTTGGAAAGTTCGGTCATCCGGGTTCTCGGTCGAGGTTAGGGTCGGACGGGGTTCCCAGTGGGGACAGATTCAAACTACACATGTTAGAGGTCTAATACCAAAAAAAAAAAAAAAATATATCACGGATGGAGTTCAAGATTATAATGTTTGACCATGAGGGTGCTAGAACTGCTAAAATCTTTCAATCTTCTTCCATTGAAAGATAAATCTAAAAATTTGGTGACCAAAACAATATGAGGTTAAACTGTTAAACAGTTAAAGGGCCTAACAGCCCTAACTTGTATAACCCCAATCAATTTATGGCTTCTTCAAATGTACTCCACAATTTTATTAAATGGATTTTGAATGTGAATTTTCCTCCAAGATCTAGTATATTTGAGGCTCATTTCGAAGAGCTCTCAACAGAAAGGGAAGTCAAGATTGCAAATTTGCAATGGGTACCCTTGTACAAAAACTTGAATAGAAAAACCACTATCATTTATTTTCAAGATCGGACTTTTGTAGCTAAAACTAGACTTGTAGAAGAATTTTCTAAAAGTATGAACTACTAAAAATAGCAACTTGATTAGGTTTTATTGAACTTCAAAGTTCTGCAAACACCACATTTGTGTGGCTTTGGCATTTAGGGGTTAACACTTGGAAAAAAATTGGAAATGAATGACAAGTAGACTGAGAGCCCAAAAAAATGAGGAATGAACGACAAAAAAACTTGAAGCCCTAAAAATTGAAGAATGACTAACAAGATCAGAAAACCCCAAAAAAATAGGGATGGCATGATAAGGAAAAAATAAGCCAAGAAAAAATTGGGAATGAACGACCAGGAAAAAGAAAGTCCGAAAACATGGGGATTGGGGAATGCATGACAAGACAACATAAAGCCCAAAAAATTGGGGAATTCATGCCAAGGGAACGTGAGGCCCAAAAAAATTGGGAATGAATGATCACGAAACAAAAAGTCCAAAAAAATGTGCAAGTTCATGACAAGGAAACATAAAGCAAAAAAAAATTGGAAAAGAATGGTGGTCCTCTGAAAACAAATAAGGATGGGGAATGAATGATAATGAAACTTCAGATTTTTTGCGACAGGGTCTCTCATTTGTAGTCCAAGTATTGAAACTCCAGATTTAATAAAAATTGGGAATGAATGGAAAGGAAACTAAAAGCAAAAAAGGTGGATGGAATGAATGATAATGAAACAGAAGCAAAAAAAAAAGAAGGGGAGGTAATATAAATCCACCACCAAAACTAGAAACAATACCAATTTCCGGTAACATTATGCTTCGGATTTAAATGTGAAGTTTTCATTCACTCAATTTGGACTACAAGCATGATTCAGAATGTATGGACTATGTTTGGAGGGGCTCATGTGATGCGTCAATCATTTCTTGGAAAAATAACTTATACAATGCATTTTTTGAGGTCAATACGGAAGTCATTATATTCTTTGTTGGAGATTTACATACGCCACTCAGTTGTAGAACGCGGACCGATACCATATGTATATTAAAAAAAAACATTGGTTATACAACAACGATATTCAAGGATAATACCATCACATGGCTACCAATGTACTTCTATATGGACATAAAAACTTAATCCCGCTAACTTAGAAAATCAGGAACTGCAATTCCCCAACATCACTGTACAATGCTTGCCAACAACAACAATCCACGGCCATTACAATCAATGGATAAGGTGCTCAGGCTTGCACTATAAGACAAAACACCGCTTCACTCTGAATCAGAATCGGTATCATCTCTCTTATTTGGGCCTCTAGAACCACACCCATAAACATCAAGATATGGTCCTCCTCCGTAGGTGTCTCCCTGTCCACTTGGAGCCACTCCTTTTTCGTAATTTGGGCAATAAGGACCTCCAAAAGGAGGAGGAGGAGGAATGGGAACATTGTGTTGGGACCCTCCTTCACTTGAACCACCATAATAAGAACCTCCATGATGATGATATGAAGCGGGTGCAGTACTCCCAAGATAGTATTGGGAGCCACCTTGGCTAGCATCGTCATACCGCGTGCTTCGAGAGCCACCTTGGGATGCATTACCGTATTGTAAACTTCTTCCTGAATCTTGTGGGGCACGTGAACCACGGTCAAGGTGGTGCGATCAGTCATGCCCATGTTGTCGACCACGGTCCTCCACGCTACGACGCATTGCCTCTCGCATCTGTTCCTCGTACTCAATGTCTTCGCGAGCTTCTCGCTGTTCGTGTCTCTCTCCAAATGTCACAAGTGCTTCAACATCGGGAACATCATCGTCGTCCAAAACATCATCCTCTGAGTCAGGCAACACAACCGACGGTGTTCCAGAATGTCTTCGATTGGACCACTCTGGCAAGCAATCGCTCGCTCCAACCCAATTGGTATAAATCATGTGCTGTCGGCGATTCAGAGTTTTTACATTTTTCCCATACACTGTTTTCTAATCTACGTCTTTGTGGAGTACAATCTCCGCCCACACCATGGGCCCATGGCCATAGTCAAATAAGTCATGATATTCGTTTTCGACATTGGTAAACCGCATGCCGATAGAATCTCTTCGTACCAGCGAACAAAATGGATGCTATTGCACGTGGTCATTTGCCCTTCCCAATGTCGAGCTTGTACCTCCGCACGAGCACGTGACCACAATTTGGAGATGTGTGTCATTTTCACATACTTTTTGCACATTGTGCAATCCCACACTTTTTTGGGCTCTTCTTGCCATCCCGGCTCCGCTACGCAAAGAGGATTTTCCCATTCTGCCCAATTCATCTCTTGTGATATTCCCTTCGGTGCACTTTCTCCGCGTGGCATGGTAACTTTGATTACGTTTTTAGGAGTCGATTTTAGAATTTTAATTGATTTTTTCAACACATCCGTGCAATGCTATGAAGTTAGAATGTGGATGAAAAAAGGGACTTGCACATTATAAAAACAACTTAGTTTCGATTTTCAAAACCTGACTTAGGACTAACAGCACCTCAATCTCGAACCACAGGCCACAGCCGTTCACACACCAAGCTGGAAGGGGCGCGTAGAATCCCGAAGGCGCTGGATCAGCCCACTCCGCAAGGGAAACGACTGTGAAAAGTGAGCCGACCGACGCGCCCTTAAATAGTCGGACGGGGCGTACGTCGCTCTGGACATCGGACGGCTCTAAGTTCGGACGCCCAAATCGGACGGCCACGAAGCTCCGGATGTCCAATCACACGGCCACGGACGGAAGGTGGACGACCGAGGGAACGGAAAAATCGGTCGGAGCGACCAACCGATCATCGGACGGGGCAGCGGGCGGTCGGCAGCAACTTCGGACGACCAGAATCGGGCCTCGTCGGACGGCTTCATTTCGGACGGCTCCAGTTTCGGACGCCCAGGTGGTCAGACGGCGTTCTGATCAGACGGCGTGGATATTGGGGCAGGAAAAAAGGGGGAGTTTTAAGGTAAAATAGCCCATTCTCGTTAATTTTCCAACTCAGTGAGTAGACCAGCCCTATTCCGTCACCTCATTTTGTCCATAAAACATCCAAATCTGTCCACAAAACATCCACTTTCATTCGTCTTATGACAGAAATTAAAGCGTTCTATGATAAAATCTGATTTTTTATGACAACAAGGGATAATGTGTCACTCCATTAATGGTCAGTATTTTGTACTTGACTTGGGCGGTTATGGGTTCATTAGGGAACGTTTATTTCTGTAGTCTACTGACGGTTTTGTAATTTCAGCCCAATTACTTCAAAAATTTATAGAAATTACAGTTTTAATCGAAAAATTATAATTCCACTTAGGTTTGATTTGTGAAACAAGCACACACCTCTGAAAAATATGTACCACTATTGAAATTGGCCCCAAGATATTCAGATTGCAAGTCAGGGGGGTGATAGGTAGTTTTACCTTAATTCAAACTGCATTGATGCCAGAGGGAATTATGATTTTTGAACCTCCTGTAGATTCCTTTCCAAAGCTATGTTGGAAGAACCTGAAATTATTTTCAGAAATTGAACCCTAAATCCTAAACCCTAAACCCTTGACCTGGAATACGTTTATAATATTCATTTGTTCAGAGTATGTGATGATGTCAATTCATGTAAAGAATCTCTACGCACACTACTGAATTGTGTAGGCACATTTTGAAAGCTTCCATGCATACAAGTCTATAACTCCTAAAAAATTTGGCAAACATTTAGAGTTCAGACTTGTACTTATGCAAGCTTGTTGAAGTTTGAAATTTCTAATTTTATATTAAAATGTGATGATTAACTCCTATGCAATCCCCGTTTTAGACTTTTAGTGTTTTCTTTAAAAATATTGCATCACAAATGAACAATTGTCTGTCAAGTGTCGTAGAATTGTACATGATGAACATGTCCAAATAGAGGGGCATCTAGAAGCTCAGAGAGACAACTTAGTTATTCTTGTAAAAGAAATGTGGATCAACCACATTCATGCACAAAAAATGGGTATCCTTATGAAATTAGTGACAACACCATAATAAGGAGGCATACGGGTATTCTTATTTCTTTAGGAAAAAACATGACTTAACGTTAGACCGTAGTGGGAAAAAAAATTGGATATCCTTATGAAATTAAAGACGACACCATAATAAGGGGGCATATGGGATAATGGTTATTCTTATTTATCTAGGAAAACACATAAATCAACGCCAGACCATATTGAAAAAGAAATGATTGGATATCCTTTTTAAAATCATTGTGGCTTTGTTTCGGTTTCAAATGGAAAAATTTAAATCATCGTGGCTTGATTTTGGTTTGAAGTAGAAAAATTGGCTTGAAATGGCAATATATAAATCATCGTGTCTTGATTTGAATGTGAAGTACCAAAATCTAAATCATGGTGGCTTGGTTTTAGTTTCACGTACCAAAACTTAAATTATGTTGCCTCCATTTTAATGTGAAGTAGCAGAAATTAAATCATGGTTACTAGATTTTGGTTTCAAGTGGGAAAATTAAATTATAGTGGCTTGATTTGAATGTGAAGTATCAAATTTAAATCATGTTGGTTTGGTCTTATTTTCACGTAGCAAAATTCAAATCATGGTGTCTTGATTTTAGTTTGAAGTAGCCAAATGTAAATCATGGTGTCTTGATTTTTGTTTGAAGTAGCAAAATTTAAATTTTGGTGGCTTGATTTTAATTTGAAGTAGCAAAATTTAATCAAGGTGTGCTGATTTTAATGTGAAGAAGCAGAATTTAAATTATGGTGTCTAGCTTTGAATGTGATTTAGCAAAATTAAATCATGGTGGCTTGGATTTATTTTTAAGTAGGTGAATTAAATGAAGGTGGCTTCGTTTTATTTGTGAAGTATCCAAGTGAAATCATGGTGGCTTCGATTTTATTTGAAGTGCACAAAATGAAATAATGGTGCCTCCATTTACGTTTGAAGTATTAAAATCAATTCATTTAAACTTCGTTCTAATTTGAAGAGATCAAATGAAAATCATATCATGGTCGCACTCTAAATTTCATTTATCCGCCCCCCCCGCAAAAAAAAGAAAAAAGAAAAAACATCAAGCCAAGGCATGATTGTACATGAGTAGCAAATATTATTTACATGTGGAAGGAGCAGGTGTCCAATCTTGAGGGTTTCGAATGGAGAATTTCGAGTTTAGAACATAAATGTTTGTAGTTGGATGGTACTACAAACATCCTCCTTCTAAACTCGAGATCACCCCTTCCAAGCACTCGATTTCAACACCTCCCCCCTCCACAAGCAAATCGTGATTCCCTCCCAAATACAAACACAATTTGGTTGGAAGTTTTTTTTTTTTTTTTTGGATGGTTGGCTACCACGACCAAACCAGATCCCACAATCAGGGAGGTGACATCATCAAACAAGGTAGATGATGTCACTGGGAATCGAACTAGAGACCACTTCAAACTCAAATGAGTTCGAAGGACAAAGGAGGCCACTACTTCCGCCTAAGGTAGGAGGCTGTAAAACAGAGCGGACATTAAGAATGGACCCTATAAATGACTGTGAAATGGACATGAGATGGTTGTGAAATGGACTAGTACATTCATTGAATGAATCAAGGAAAAAAGTCTAATTAATTGCAAGAGCCAATCATTCTCTTTGCTTTCCCCATTTTTATTTAGAATTGCAAGTGAATTGTTTATGAAAGACCTAGGGTCACAAATAGGGACCTATGACCCAACTTGTTTGAAAATTCATAAGTAATTCAAAAATGATCGGAAAAATACAAAACCACTTGGGATAGATTCCTCGTCAATTTCTCTATGTCTGAAAAATGAGCTAAAAATATTCCCGTCCAAAGAAATACATGAAAAACGCAGACCAGCCCTTAGATGCTCCATTTCTGAGCCTCCTACCTTACTCGGGTTGACCTTTGATGTTGCAAGTTCATGAGTTCATGATTTTTTTATCTCCTGATTTCAGCAGCCGTCGTCGCATTGGATGCTTGTTTCATAAATAATGGGCCTTGGAAAAGGATCCTAAGATCACTGAATCTTATATTTATATACTTCTGGAAACCTGATCGGACGGCGAGTCGGACATCGGTTGGACGAAGACCGACCGATCGTCGGACGGCGGGTCTGAACGGCACTTCGGACGGGGGTCGCAAGCGGCATCGGACGGCTGGTAGGAGTGTAGGACGGGCCATTGGATGGCCGGTCAGATTGGGCATCGGACGGGGGTTTAGGTCGGGGAATCGGACGGCAGTCCAGAGCGACCGCCGGCGTCCGACAGCCGGCCGTAATCCACTTCGAGTTCGGACGGCCAGGTTCGGAGGTTGGAGGTCTCGGTCTGGCGGTCGGACGACGTGCTGCCCGTCCGACGAACCTCAGGTCCGGGGACGCTTCGCGACGTCCGGGACAGGTTCGGTACCGGACCTGACTTAGGTCTGCCGTCCGACTGCTATAAGGTCGGATGGGATGTTCATTTTTTCTCACTTCTTCTCTCCTCTCAGAGGTATTAGAACCGTGTCGGATGTTCTGCTCTTGCTTCACCGCGCGAGCTGCTCCTACATGGTGGAGAGTTGGGGTCATTCATTTTTCATAACGACATACGCTCTTTTTTTGATTGAAATACACGTGGTTAGAGGGGGTCACTTTCAGTGATTTTTGAAGCGGTTACAAATTCAAAGCGACAGTCATGAGCGGTGAAGTTGTTGCGGATATTGGTAGGATGAATCCAGGGGCGGAAAGCAGTAAGAAAACTAAATGGAAGGGGGCACCCCACGGGCTCCATTCGGAGATTACGGACGACCCTAACATCAAAGCGGAGCCAGATTGGGAGAGGGAGACTGCGGAATATTGGAACTCTAGGATGTGCAAGAAGTATGTAAAAATGTACCACATCAACAAGTTGTGGCCCAAGGAGTTCCATGCCGCTCAGACGCATGATTTTAGTTGCAAGCCATGGACTTGCAACGACCAGCATTTTAAGGAACGATCGTTGGAGGTGTGGAAGACACTCTTTGGGGACAAACCAATGAGTAAAGGGTACATAAACTACAGCTTGGCCTCCATGGTGTATGCAGAACTCCAATTAGGTGGAAGGTGGATTGGAGCACATTTCCAACGACAGCCAAGGAGCCACTGCATCTTAATCGCAATCAAAAAGATATTCCGGATTTGTACAATCCACAGGCAAGACCAAGTGAGACACCAAAACCAAGAAGAGTATTAAAAAATACTTTAGTGCCGCAGAGAATCATCTCTGGGGGCCCAAGAGATGCATTACCGTTGGCTTCTACGCAGACTCCAACGATAGTGAATCATGCCTCCTTGGGAGATCCGGAGAGAGAGGTGTTTCTTACTCCTCCAACGGCTTTGATGTGCACACCGAACGTAGAAACCGTGGTTCCAGTAAGTATGGTTCCGAACGAGCAGAACGTTCTAAGCGAACGTGGGGCCCATTTTTCGCGATGAGAACATGAGCAGGACCCTAGACCGGAACAAGTCGCAAGGGCCTATGCTACAATTGATAATCTTTTAGAGAGCAATGCTCTAGATCCCTTGACACATGTACCTTTGAACCCAGACGAGACAGGGTCGCCGAGCCCAATATTGAGCCCTCGAGATCAATGGCGTCGGTCAATAAGAAATAAAGCACCAGCCCATGATGTGACTCGGGATTCCACCATTCATGGCGATGACATTGTGAGCAAGTATCCAGGAGTGTCAGCTATTCCTCCCTCGCAATTGGAGATTCTCCGTCACATGCCAAATCTGAAGGAATTGGAAGCCTTGGTGCAGTGCTCTGCTCGATGGAAGGAACTTCACATAGGGGTAAGCCCATCCGTATCAGATGCTGAGGCGGGCAGCTCTGATACTTTTCCTAAACCCGACACAAGGTGGGAGGCGTTTGCCAGAACCGCTGTCTCATTGACCACAGCAGCGGGGATGGTGCAAGAAATGTCCCCAAAGGTTACGGAATTTGCAGAGGAATTGGCCAAAGTATCGCCTGAACTGATCATTGGTGCCGTGGCTTTCATGAAGTACACGTACGCTATATTACCATTCCTTGACAACAAGTACGAAAAGCTGAAAGACTTGGTTGCTCTAGCAGAAGAAAATCAGACGTTGAGGGCCTTGAACGATTTCAATGACAACTAGAAGGCACAATGTGATGAATTGAAAAAGAAGTACGAAAGGCTACAGAGGATCCATGAGCACTCAGTTGAGCAGTCGATGAAGGATATTCCAGGGTTGGTGCCCATAACACAAGAGGTGCAAGAGACTCAAGAGAGTGATCAACTCTCTCTTCCTTTTGAAAAAGATGCAACTGTAGAGGGCCACAAGAACAGGGAAGTAAACCCTAAAACCGCCATTTGTAATCCTACTCCAACATTGCAAGATGCTTCCATGCAAACGGAAGGAAGTGAGGTCGAAGAATTGAAGCAAAAATTGGATGAGGCGACCAAAGAGAATGCCCATGCTTGGTCTGAGGTGGTGCGCTTGAAACGAATAGTGTGGTTGGATAGCAACATGCCATCGGGCAGTGCGGACTCTCAATGGTTGGCATGGATACAGAAGCTCGAAGACAAACCGACCGTAGTATCCCGAGCAATGAAAAGGCTCCTGAAATTAGCAATGAAGTCGGAAGATGAATGCAATGCCGTGGAGAGCTCTTTTTGGCAATTGAAACAGATGTTTGAGGCACATCTGAAGGGGTCCACCGACATTGTGTATTGGGGAGACATGGATGCAATGTTTGAGCGCTTGAACCACGCACATAACAACCAGCATCCCCACATCAATTGGACCTTGGAAGCAGAGGAAGGATAGGTCCCTTACAACACGTTTTCAGTACACATCAAGAAGAATGAGAAGGAAGTCGTGCACGCTCATGATCCTAACGTCGGAATCATGGAGGGCAGGTGTAGCATTTGCCTAAGTCATACTGGTCCGGAAGGAGCCCTAACAATGGGTCAATGCCGCCACATTTTTCATGTCACATGCATTGTCAAAGCATCTCTCATTCAATCACGGTGTCCCGAGTGTAAAACTCCTTTCTGCCCGAGGTTCTATGAAATGCTTGGGATCTCAGAAGGTATGCCCCCCGGCCACGAATACAATCGATGGAACCTTCCACTTGACCAAGCGCCATACAAATTTCAAAATTACATGCATTGGGAAAAACCTATAACGTGGAATTCACTAGACCAAGTGCACGACCTAACCAAGGCGTCTTCATGTGAAAATGATCATTACGTGTGGATGACCAAGGACAGAGAAGTGGAGTTGCGGGCCAGAGGTATTGAGGATGACGAGGCTCGTGAAATGTTTTGTCGCAGCATGGGAGGACATTGGAGCATGCAACACAAGAAATTCTTCCGATTTCCGGAAAAGGAGGTGCGTAAAGATGGAGATGGTAATTGGATAGAACAAGAGCATGCTCAAGAGTTCCATGAGCAATACTCGGCGTACAATCACACTTTGATAGGTAGGGCCCTTCTTTTGTCCAAGTTGGAACAAGCCGCAGAAGTTCGTGCTTTTGTGGAAATAGATGTGATGTCAATCGCAGGGCATTATTATGTAGACGTGGCAAGGGAATTTGATAAGAGGGTACGCGACATCATAAGTGCATGGAGGGTGTTTCTAATGGGAGGAGATCGACCTGCATGGTTATACATGCAAGATGATGACGCAACGGTCAACGCCTTGGTCCGTCGAGTGGATAGTGCACTCAAAGCGTTGAAGGCAGGGAAAGTGGACTTGTCTCCCAAGCAGAAGCAGAAACGGAGGTTGGAAGACGACGATGACCACTCTCCGGAAACAAAACGACAGTTTGGCCTCATCAACTTGGAAGCTAGGTCCGCAGGGCCTACCGTTGGAACAAGTCTTGTGCATACGCCTCGCCGCAGAAGTGCAAGACTCATGGGTGATGAGGGTCCGTCCCGTGTATCGGGGGAACGTAGCGGTAATAATATATAGTGCAGGTGGCCTTTTTTTGGAATAGGGTAGAATTGCGTGGAGTGTTGTTTGGATCTCAAGAGAATGTAGTACCACTAAAGCAATGTACCCATGGTATTTATGAGTTTCTTTTAATATAAGAATATGTGCAGAATGCAAATATGTTTTGATTTGCTAAGAGTTTATGGTATTTTGTGCTATCCCTTTTGGGCAATTATGTGATTTGCGTCCTTCTATTACAAGTTACTTTTCTGTCACTGATGGATGAATTCCTAAATGCCAGGACACATGCTTGGTAGATTTTGTAGTAAACTTGTTAATGTGTAGAATAGGGAAAATTTCAGAATTTTTCACCTTGTAAATTACAAGGTATTAGATTTGTAATTGCTGAAAAAAACTTTTTCGGGCGCAGCCAAAAAAAGGGCCGCTGCACTTGACAAGGTCACATTTAAATGGAAAAATGTCCAAAATGGTGGTTACTCCTTAAATTAATTCTTGAAACCAATTTGGATACGTGCTTGAAAATTTTCAGATCATTTGGAATTGTACAACATATATGAAAAAAATAGGAAGACACAAGAAGTAGAGGTTGGTTCAAAACACTAAATTGAAAAAATATAATTATGCAATTGAAAAACCTCAATCCCAACGGTTCTACTGCTGCCCTAAACAATGTACCTATTTTGCTTTAATTTTTTCCAAAAACTATTAAAAATTGAGTTAAATACAAGACTTCAAAGTTTATTTTACAATAGCAAATCCATAACTGCCCGCAAAATAGAAAACACTTTGTAATTTCCATCTCAAAAATCAAAATGGAATAAGTAAAAGCTTTTTACGTATATATAAATCAAAGGAACCAATTTTAAAAGTATATTTTAGTGTGCTAACATGATTTTTAGTTGTCCATCTCACGTCCAATCCCAAGAAAAATTTGTTTCCTAATTTGTCAAACATAATGGGCATGAGAAGTACACATATATTTTTTCAAATTTTTTCAACTCATATGCAATTTGACACTAGAGATTGGTGTGCATATTAATAATAGTAATAAGTTAAAACATTGAACACGTCTACGGTTTGATTTTGGAAAACAAACAATTTCCTTGAGTGTGGAGAACATACAATGCGCCAACTATAACTCCATAAGTTTATGCTCTTTTTTCACAAGCTAGATACGCTAGATAGGGCCTTAGGCATGTAAGGATCAAGCCCTTGAGACTTGAGCCCTTCACTTTGTGAACCCAAACAGAAATCGGCCGGTTCAACTGACCGTCCGATCTGTGCACCGCCGACTGACCATCCGACGTTCGGACGGAGAGGCCATCCGACCTGTGCACCGCCGACCGACCGTCCGACGTTCGGACGGAGAGCCCGTCCGACCTGTGCAGCGCCGACCAAACTACCGACCGAATTCCAAACCCTATTCGATCGATCGTTGGGACGGTCCGACGCCGTCCGACCCCGTCCGAAGGCGTCCGACCCCGTCCAACTCTGCGTCCGACAATCCACCTGACCGTTGGGACCGAAATAATGTTCTTCATTCTCTGTTCGATGGTCACTAGCGACCTCAGAACTATAAATTCCAGACCCTTGCCATTTGCAAGCACTCTTGAGAAACTGAACGCTTTGATTTCCAAGGGCTAGGTTCCGACCCATTTTGGGTCCCTTGCTTGGTAATGTATAGTTCAGTGGACAGGGGGGCCTTGGTTATCAAGGCTTTTTGACAAAATTTATCAACCCGTTATTGCGTTACTTTTACAATTTCATTCGAATATAAACAATCTGAATTGGTCACTATGAGCAAGGATTGGTCTTGTTGGTATGGTACCCCATCAGTTGATAAAGTGGAATGCAAAGCTTGCAAATTGGTGTTCGCGAGGAAAACAAGCCGTTTGTTTAGCCATCTAGGATATAAAGGTGCATCAGGTTTGAGAGATAACGGAATAAGCCTTTGTCCAAAGTTGACATCTCAAGTTCAAAATCTATTTCTTCGCTGCAATGGAGATATACCACGAAAATCTACAGGAGACAATGTGGATGGCAATGGCATGCTTGTGGTCGCCAATGATCTTTCAAGTGGGAGGCAGACGTTTCTTTGTACACAAGAAGACTCGTGCACAGCACAGCAACAATCCTTTCGTGCGGCCTCTGATGGAAATCCAAATACACAAACATCAAGCGAACGTGACACTGTGCGGGGATCAAGCAGTAGGCCGCAGAGGCAGAGCAGGCTATTGGATGGATTTGAGACGGCCAATAAACGGATTCTAAATGCAATCTGGGCCAAATTCTTTTATGTGGCCAACATCCCATTTGTTGTAGCTCGAAATCCAGCATTCAAAGAAGCAGTGAAGAGAACAGCTGAGTTTGGTAGGCCCTACATCCCGCCATCATACAATGATATACGCAATAAATTGCTTGATGAAGCAAAGGCGGAGGTGCAGACAAATTTACAGAAGAGGACCGAAGACAGCATTAGAAAGTTCGGAGCAACGCTGTCCATTGATGGATGGAGCTCGACTGGGAATCGGCCATTGATAAATGCCATGCTAGTGTCCTCTGCGGGGGAGCAATTCCTAGGAGCGGTGGATACGACTGGGGCCGATAAGAACGCTACGTATTTGGCCGCTCTCCTAGAGAAATTCATAGTCTAAGTGGGCCCTCAAAATGTGGTGCAAGTGAATACAGATAATGTGCCTGTGAACCCCGCAGCATGTGCTCTAGTGATTGCTACATATCCACACATTTTTTTCCAAGGTTGCACGGTATACGCCTTGAATTTGTTGCTAAAAGATTGGGGAAAACAAGCATGAATAATGGACCAAGTGGACAACGCGGAAACCGTAGTGAAGTTCTTCAAGATGAGGCATAAACCGCTTGCAATATATCGGAAGTACGAGCCCAAGTATAGCTTGCTGATGCCGGGTGAAACAAGGTTTGCTTCCAATTTCATCACAATTGCACGTTTGTTGAAGGTGAAGGGTCCATTGCAATAGACAGTGACGGACCCGCAGTGGAATGAGTACGTGAGGAAGTTTGGCCGGACATCGAAATCTCGCAGTGACTGTCGAGAGGTATTTAAGATACTTATGAGCGAGCATTTTTGGCACCGTTGTCAGAATTTTAAGGACTTGGTGGGTCCTGTTGTGCATGGGCTACGTGATTTGGATGCGAAGACGCCTTGCATGGGCAAGGTTTTGCACATTATGAGAAATCTAGAAAAACACGTCTCCGGTTTGGTTGGAGAGCCTTTTTGTTTGAACAAGGCTCTTGCCGATCCGTTGCTGGCATATTTTAAAGACCGACGCAAAATGGTAGAGACCGATCTACATTTTGCAGGAGCTCTTCTGAACCCCTACCTTCTGGAAGACAAAGAATTAGCCGACGATCAAAATGCGATAGAGGCATGCAAGCGTGTTCTCATGAAAAATTGTAAACCAGGAGATTACGCCGCAGTTGTGAAGGAGTTTGTCGCTTTTCGACTTAGGGAACCGCCATTCCACAACATGTTGGAGCCGAGTGAACAGCAATTGTCGGCACATGCTTGGTGGGATTTTGAAGGCGCGTGTGGAAAGCTCATTGCTCCAATTGCCAAGAGGATATTGGCACAACCGGTCTCCTCTTCTTCGTGTGAACGAAATTGGAGTAGCTATTCTTTTGTTCACAACAAATTTAGGAATAAGTTGAAGCCACAGAGAGCAGATGATTTGGTGTACGTGTACACCAATTCAAAAGTCTTAGCCCAATCCAAGGAAAGGATGAAAAAAAATGGTATCAGGAGAACATGCTTTTCAAAGATACAGATATGCCTATCTCCGAAAATGAGGATTCGGAAGATGGCGAGTCCGCATTCGATGATGGAGGTGCTATGGACAACAACATGCACAATTCGGATGTTGAAAATCATGAGGCTGCATTTTATGATGGAAATGCTGTGAACTATGATGAGTCGATTTCGAACGATGAGCCGTTTCAAAGCCCTAATCAGAATGATGAAGATTTGGGAGCCAATGATCGAGACGTCTACGATTATACATCAGATGAAGACAATCGTGGATGTGATGAAGAGAACCTTCCGATAGCCAAATATATGGATGGGACCGGGTTGTTGACTAGCGAAAAGATTTTAGCGGATAAGGAGGCAATCAATGTACGAGATGCGGCAATAAATGGGGCAATGCTTATCAATGGTGGGACTCCTGAAATGGGTGAAGAGATTCCAATTCCCGACTCTCCATCCACGGTAGCGGCACGAGCGGAACAGATTGACAAAGACAATGACAAGGGCGGATTGGAGGTAAAGGTCCCAATGAATATGGAGAACACAAGGGTTTAATTGAAAGCGGTGTTCTCGAACAAGAAGAGTGGTGAACCAAGGATTGAGAATATCAAACCACGTGAAGTAGAAGAGAATGAAGACATGCATTTTATGAAGTTTGAGAGTCCAATCCTAACCCGGAATGGAAAAGGAAAGGAGCCACTTCTGCGAGATCCCCAATTACCACCGCGTACTGGTCTTGCACCGGGTGTCCGTACACTACTTACAACTGCTAGTACAACTTTGGATGGTTGCGGAGGTTCATCATGTGGAAAACGGCAATTCATTAATCACAGTCTATCCATTTCATCACGTAGTGATGATGACAAGGACGAGACGTTGGCTCAAATGTTCGCTCAAAAATCTAGGCATTCATCACAAGGTCTTCTCAAATCAGCAAATCGTATACCGCAGTCCTTGAGCGCAACGAAGGTAATCATTCAAGGAGGCGAAAAAACAGGACAATTAGTTGTGAAAGAGTCTAAAATAGACAAAAAGAAAAGAGCAATAGAGCCTTTTGCTATGTCTCCATCGAAGAAAGCGAATGTGAGTAGAACCCCCCTAGATGCAGTTCAGCCTACTCCGATGACGAAAATAAAACCGGTCACCGACCTTAGGGAAAGCATTAGAAAATCCATATTACAAGTGAAAAAGGAGGGTAAAGCATTCAGATCACGTAAA